>BSBK01004764.1:1352500-1952500 GCA_027943335.1 Chamaecyparis obtusa
CAAAAAAAATCCCCCAAGGATGAATCCTCCATCTATTGCTGAATTCTCTAAATATCAATTGCTACATCTTCTTAATATATACTCCCCCTTTCTACATTAAAATAACTATTTTTTTTTCATGACTATATACTCCCCCTTTGACATCAATGGTAAAAGGTGCCAAAACAAATAAGTATAGGTACTACTCCTGAAGTAGAGTAGTCAACCATTTATCATTCACTAAGGACTAATGCACTACTGCAAACTCTAATTAGATCCAGGGAAGGGAATTACTCCTAGATTCTCCCTGAGATACTCAAGTGTATCCTTCAATAAAGGCTTTGTGAAAATGTCTGCTAGCTATTCTTTTATGCACACATAATCCAATTTTACTTCTTTCTCTATAACTTTCTCTCTTAGGAAGTGATATTTTATCTCAATGTGTTTGGTATTTGCATGCATCATAGGGTTCTTTGACATATTGATAGTGCTACTATTGTCACAATGAATAAAAATAGGGTAATCAATCTAAATTCCAAAATACTTTATCATATGCTTGATACACACAATTGTAGAACAATTTAATGTTGTTTTTACATACTTTGCTTCTTCTGTAGACTAAGAAATACAATTTTTCTTCTTTCTTGTCCAGGTAACTAGTCTATCTCCAAGAAATACTACTCCTCTTGAGGTTCTCTTCCTATCTTCAACGCAACCTGCCCAATCTGCATCTGTATATACATGAAGTTTTACATTCTCCAAATTAGGATACCATAAACCATAGTCTATAGTTCCTTTCAAATATCTGAATATCCTTTTTACTACCATAAGATGATTTTTTTTAGGTTCATCTACAAATATTCCAACAATACCAACTACATTAGAAATATTTGGTCTAGATTGAGTAATAGATATGCTTTTACCAATCATAGACTTATATAGGATCTTGTCTACTATTGTTGAATTATCTTCTTTTGAAAGCTTTCTTCTTATTATCATAGAGGTACTTACTGGCTTGCAATCATCCATCTTGAACTTCTTCAATATTTCTTTCACATACTTAGACTGATTAATGAAAATACCTTTGTCTGTTTGCTGCACATTCATCCCAAGAAGTACTTGATAGGTCCAATCATGCTCAATTCAAATTATCTTTGCATCTCTTTAGAAAATTCTGCATTAAGCTTGTCATTACCACCAAAAATAATGTCATCAACAAAATAGCAACTAGTAATAATCCATCAGGTGTCTCTCTTATGAATAAGTTACAATCTATTGCTCCTTTCTTGAATCTGATCTTTGTCAAGTAACCATCTAGTATTTCATACCATGCTCTAGGGGCTTGATTAAGTCCACAAAGGGCTTTCTTTAGTTTGTATACCATACTAGGTTTGTCCGATAAAGTAAATCCTCTAGGCTACTCTATGTAGACTTCTTCCTTCAACTATTTATTCAGGAATGCTGACTTGATAGCTATCTGATATAATTTAAAGTTTTTGAATGTTTCATAGGCTAGAAATAACTTAATAGCTTCCAATCTTCTTATTAGGGAAAATGTATCAGAATAATCAATTCCTTCTCTCTACGCATATCATTTACATACTAGTCTTGCTTTGTTTCTTATTATTGTACCATCTAATTCATTCATCTTGTTTCTGAATATCCACTTGGTTCCAATCACATTCTTGTCACTAGGTCTAGCAAAAAATTCCCATGTATCATTCTTAACTATCTAAACTAGCTCTTCTTTCATTGCTTCATGCCAATCTTAATCATTACATGCATCTTCAACACTTAAGGGTTTAATTTGTGAAAGTAACCATACTGCTTCATCAACTGTTGAACTTTTTTCCTTTGATCTTATCATGACTTTTTTGTTCTGATCTCCAATGATATCTTCTTTTGAATGGTATCTAGATGTGAATTTTGGAACATTAGGTGTGACTCTCTCATTTGTCTTCTGCAATTCTTCTTCACTTATTTTAGGATCATTGAATAATACATCAATGTTGTCCAACATTTCTTCAACAACTATTTCTCTACTAATAGGAGTAGGTTTTTCTTCAATCATAGGTGCATAATCATGACATCTCTCTTGAATCATAAACTTTTCATCAATCTTTACATGATAACTTTCAATGATCTTCTTCAATATTAAGTTAAAACATCTATAAGATTTTCTTTTAGTAGAGTAACCAAGAAAAGTACCTTCATCGCTTCTTGCATCAAACTTGCCACTATCTTCATCTCTCTTGATGTAGCACTTTCTTCTAAAGATTCTGAAGTATTTTACTGTAGGTACATTCCCAAACCATAGCTCATAAGGTGTCTTTTCTGTGCATGGCCTTAATTGAATTCTATTCATAGTATAGACTGCAGTATTGATTCCATCTCTCCAATAGGTGTGTGCAACTTTTCCTTCAATCATGATAGTGTGTGATGTGTCAAGTATGATCATATTTATTCTTTCTACAATTCCATTCTACTGAGGGGTTCTAGGTTCACTTAGCTATCTCTTTATCCCATGTTCCTTGCAATACTCAATAAATCTGTCAGAGGTGAATTCTCCTCCTCTATTTGATCTTAGACATTTTATTTTTAATCTAGACTCATTTTCAACTTTATCTTTGAATATCTTGAACTTCTCAAATGCTTCAGATTTATCTTTTAAGAATGCAACCCACATCATTCTAGAATAATCATCAACAAACAAAATTAAGTACCTTTCACCATTATATGATCTTGTTTGAGTTGGCCCACATAAGTTGGTATGCACTAGATCCAGTTTGTTCTTTGTCAAATTATACTTTCTTCTGAATGAATTCCTTACATGTTTTCCCATCACACATTCCCTACATATTGTATCAACTAGTTTTTCAATACTAGGGAGGTCTCTTATTGCCTTTACATTGCTTATCTTTACTATATTATCCAAATTGATGTGACATAGTCTTTTGTGCCATAACCAATTGGCATCTACTTTAGCAAGAAAACAACTTACCTCTAAATTAAGTTGAAAACATTACCTTTTATCTTTGAACCTAATGCAATCATTAATCCTTCTTTTTTATTAATAATGCACTTATTGTTTTTGAATTCCAATTGATATCCTTTGTCAAGCAACTTTCCAACAATTAGTAGGTTATGCTGCAAACCATCAACATATAGAACATCATCAGTGTTATTCTTTCCACCCAAGGTGATAGCTCCTCTACCTATGATAGGTTTAGAAGTGTTGTCTCCAAATCTAACCATGTCGCCTTTGTACTTATCTAGATGGACAAATCTATCTTTGTCTCCTATCATGTGATGTGAATAACCGTTGTCAATGATCCAGTCTGTTTTGATGTCTTCTTGTGAAATTAATGCTAACTCTTGTGCTTTCTTTTCATCTTCAATATCCATTTCATCAAACATTTTTTCCATATCTTCAATAGAAATGAATCCAATTTCATCTTCTATTGAATCTTCATCTAATACTCCATCTCCAGCATAAAAACATTCTTTTGTATACTTAGGCTTGTAATTAGTTTTGAACTTATTGACTCTTGTAGGACACTTAGATGCAAAGTGACCAATCTTGTTACATGAAAAACATTTGAATGGTAACTGACCTTCATATTTTCCTTTTCCTTTTCTTTCTTTCTTAGTAATCATAGCAATGAAATCATCTAGTTCTTTAACCTCATCATCATCATCAAAGTTACCAGAAGTGTTCAAGGATTTCTTAACATGGACTGAAGCTTTGAAGGTTTTTTCACTTTTAGGCTCTATCTTCAAACTTGATATCTCAAATGCTAAAATCTTGCTAATTAAGGTCTCTCTTATGAAGTCTTTTGAAAACTACATAGTCTCATCTAGGATGTTTATCTTGCTCTCATATTCTGTTGTCAAAGTAGTCATCAACTTATCAATTATGTCTTCTTCCAAAATTTCTCCACCATTGTTCCTAATTCTTGTAACTGCTTCATTAATTCTTTGATTGTAGGCTCTGATGTTCTCTTTAGGTTTCATCTCCAATGTATTGTACTTTTTCTTCCATGTATTTCTGCATGCACTCTTGACTTGGATGTCTCCTTCAAACATGTCTTCTAGATACTTCCATATCTTGTAGGCTTTATCTACTTTCTTGATCTCTGAAAACTCACTGTTAAACAAGGCATTGATAAGGGCTTCTTTGGAAAATACATTTTGAGTGAAGATTTCCTTTTTCTTAATAGTTGCATCTTCCTTTGCAAGGTCTGATAGAGAGGGAATCTAAACTTCTCTAGTAGCTACTTCAAAAATCTTGAAACCAATGTACTGCAAATGTGTTGTCATTTTGTTCTTCCAGTCTTGATAATTCTCTCCATCAAACTTAAGACTTTCTTTTCTAAATAATGCCATCTGATAAACCTCAAGATGTTAAAATTTCTCTCCAAGGCACTTGGCTCTGATACCAATTGTTAGGAATAGTCCCAAGACATAACTGAGAGGGGGGGGTGAATCAGTTATCTACAAGATTTAATTTTGTATCCAATTAAGTACAAAATAACATTAAGCTCATACACAATAAGATAATACTTAACACAACACCACAATTTTGGTTATGAGGAAACCCAAAAAAACCCCGATGGGAATTTGCACCCACTATAAATTGCACTAGAGTATAATGATCCTTGTTAGAAGACCTTACAACCCTTTTAGGAGTTTATCTTTACAATGCATGAAGTACAGTGACCGGGTCAAGGGTTGGACCATGTTAGGAGTCTTTTACAAATAAACTTATTAGAGGTGAGGACACACTATCTGGGAGCACACTGCTCAAATGGTGAAGGTTGTAACCTTTTTGATAATAGATATACACTATATCTAGATCTTGGTGAACTGGAAAGTAGACCTATTGTATTGATCAATTCTAATGAATAGCATATACTCTCATCTTCTTCACATAGATCTTTAACTAATGATTGACTATCTTAATACTTTCACCTCTTATGCTCTCTCTTCTCACTCACTCTTAGCAATCACAACTGATTGGCTATAAGTATCTTCCTCCAAATGATATAATCAAGTCATCCCATTAGAACTTCCTTGAAATCATAATAGAGAAATAATATAACTCTTCAATAAAATCTCCAATGGCTAATCCAAGAATGCTAATCATTGTAACTATTTTTGTCTTTTAGTGTCTTTTTCTTTTCCTAGCCATCTTAGCCATCTGAAGTTTTTTACATCCTATTTTCTTCTAGGATTCCAAGATGGCTAGTAAATGTTATAAATAGCAAGGCTTATGTATTGAAAATGGATGATGAATTTTATTGCTGTAATAGAGATTTCTAGATTTTGAGGTCTCATTTCTGGGAATTTTTTTATTTTGAATGTATTGATACAAAAAAAATTTAATGAGAATACAATGGAATCCCTTCACACATTAGTAAATTTCTTCTTGTGTTGATTCTAAATTCTTATGTGTTAAATTTGCAAGGCATTATTAATATATTGTTTACAAAGTAAATTGTGAAATTGTTCCTAAGTTTCTTTTAACGAAAGGGTAATTCTTAGAGTTAGTTTCAAAGGATTCATGATTTGTATGAGAATTTGATGTCGGAATGTGATAATGAGAGGAATGATTTGTAAGGAATCTCATCTGGGTTTTGGGTGTGTTTGATTTAGAAGTTTTCTATAAATACATGTTCATTTGACTCTTTTCGCTAGGATAAGGCACCAGTCTATTCTTAAGAGGCATTTATCATCATCAGTCTATAAATGATAAAAAAATAAAATAAAATAAAATTATGTTTGAAGAGTATTGATGTTTAGTATTTTTATTTGATAAATACAATAATTTTTGTTGATTCCTTAAAGAAGTGAATCCTTAGGGTATACCCGCTTGAGCTTAAGGCTCGAAGTGTAGGAGGATTTGATCCTTGTTAATTGGACATTTAACTTGTCAGATTTGGAGTGGGTATGAGGATTCAAGGACATTCAATTGTCAAATAGCTGAAATCTACAAGATAGAGCTCCAAAAAAATGGTGACTCTAATGGGGAGGAACTGTAGATAGTGCAGTATGTTTTCCATTTCATCTAGCTCCCCTTGTTTTTCCTATACTGTTTAAGATTTTCTTTAAATTCTCAAGGTTTGTCTATTAGATTTTTCCATTGATGTGGGTGGTGAATCAAAGGGTTAGAATTAGTGTGTACTTAAAATTTTCAAACGATGGATAAAATAAAAAAATACAAGGGCTTTTGTTAGGAAATACCTAGGGGTAAACCTAGAAGAGTTACCTAGGTTAGAAAAGAAGAACTGGTTTAGAAAAGGTGGAGATTCTACCAATGCACTTGTAAGATAACACAATAATGTAGAAGATGGGGTATTACACACATCTACAAATGAAAATGAATCAGTATATAAAAGTTTTAAATCTGATAGTGGTCTCTCAGGAGATAATTTATATGATACACCAAAGGTATTATATCAACATAAGGTTATACTACTTGCAAATCAAAATGTAAAGGTAGTGAATAAAGATTATGTGCCAAGTCTACATCAAGATGAAATTATTCTTAAAAGGCAACAAATGGAGCCAAGATGGGTCCATTTCCCATATTAAAACATTACTAATATGGATGTATCATCAAGATCTGATGATGTTATGACTGACCCAACTAATTTGGGTGCATTTAGATTCCAACTATCAGAGCCAGATGCAAGATATAAGAGTTTGCAGAAAGATAGAGAGGCTGAAACTATAAATGCACTAATGGAAAGAGAGTCTCTAATCAAAAAAATTAATGAGTTAAAGAAAAGAAACAAAAAAATTTCTTCTACTCCTAAAGCTCTATAGCTTGATCTCTTTTGTGACCTTGCTTCCCTGAGAAGTGAAAATGAGTGTATGTTACATGACCATGAATTTGAACAAGAGGGCCTTGTGATTAGACAAGTACAAAGTTATGTATCTTAGCCTAGAGAGAAGAGTGTAAGTGAAATTACCAAGCCTAGTGTTGTTGATAACAATAGAGGTAAGCAAAAGGTGGTTGGAATCAAAATAAATGAGCCTTTGGTTATACCAAAACTCCCACCGCCTATCTCAAATTTTGATATAGACATGGACAAGAGAAGGATATAAAGAGATGATCAAGCAAAGGAATTGGAAAAGGCTGAGGTTGAAGCCTCTATTGCAAAAACAAGAAGGAAGATCCAATTCTTGAAATCTTCATTTGCAGACACTTTTGGACCATCCACAACTAAAATAGGTATTAAATCTACAACTACTAATGCTACTCCACTTGGTAGTACTGATGTTCTTAATTTTTCTTTCTTCTTCATCTACCAAGATAAATGTTGATCCTAAACAACAGTCAAATATATAAGTGGGTGGGGGTATAATAGTTAATTTTGGTCCTAGTGGAAATAATGGGTTGGGTTTTCAAAGGAGACCTATGTAATTAGAAGGGTATAGGAAAATTAGTTTTTATGGGATACCAGGTTATCCTAATATTATTCAAACTGAGATAAGGGATAAAGTGACTAAATTTTCTTGAAGTAATGCTATCAGTTTTGAAGAACATCTCATTTTGTTTATTGACATGTTGAATGATTATGATATACAAAATGAGGATGTGGTTACTAAATTATTCGTTCAATCTTTGGTAGAGGATGCTAGAGATTGGTTTAAAAGACTCCCCAATTGTAGGATTCATGAGATGCATTTTAATTTTTTTTAAGGAACAATATGGTGACAGGCCTAATGCTATTTTCATGTTAAATAAATTTAACAACATAAGAAAAAATCAAAATGAGTGTGCAGCTGAGTTTAACATGAGGTTTCAAAAGGGTATGCATAAATTGTTTCAAGTTATGAGGTTAGATGATAATGTCTGTCTGACAACAAACATCAATTCATTTGATGGTAAGTTTGGATATCTACTAAGAGATAAAGAGTGAAGAACCCTAATGGAATCCTTTAGGATTGTTGTGAATATTGAAAATAATATGAAGATATCTGGTAAACTAGGTGGGAAAAGAGATGACCCAAAGTTGTTTGGAAATAAGAGTTATAAAGGGATAATGAAAGGATTGTTGGAAATAAGAGGCAAGAAGAAGACAAGTTAGATAAAGTGTTGAATGTACTGAAGGACTTTAAAACACAGTAATATAAATGAGATGATTTCTTCTATAGAAAATCCCTAGTTTAACAATAATTTCAATAGGCAGAATAGACTACAAAATTTCCCTTATAACACCCAATGGAAGGATGACAAATCTATTGCTCCATCTACAAGGGGAAATAGTGACAAGAACATCCCTAATATATTGTAGAAATCTTCTATGAGTTTTTTAGAAGATACACCATGGTGTATGCCCTATCAATCACCTCATTCTTTAGAACATTGTGTGGCTACACAATCTATAGTTTCATACCAAGATAATGATATTGAAAAATAAGATTAGGAAGAGAACATTGATGACATTGGATGTAATCTCACTGATTCATACTTGGGATAGGAAGATGCTTCAGCTTTTGATGAAGAGATTGGTGTGTGTCTGAAAAGACATAATAAAGCATTATTCAATCAGGATTTTTTTTTTTGATAATGAGAATCTTGATGACAGGACATGCAACATGACATCTTTCTTAGAGGAAGTGAATTTAAGAAGACTCTCAAAGGAATAAATTTCTAGGATCACTTTAGAAATGGTGGCACAAGTGCACACTAGAAGCATGACAACAAATGATAACACTGGAAAGGCTATGGTGGTATGTTCATAAAGAATACTAGCTCCAAGGAACCCATTGAAAATAATCCAAAGGGTGATTATGTAGTCAAAGTAAAAAATGTAAAAGGAAAGAAATGAGAGCCAAAAGGGGTTAGAGCTATAAAGATGTCTACTATCAAAAATAATGACAACCAAAAGGAATTTGAGAAACTAGTTAACAGAATGGTTAAGAGAGAAAAATAAAAGGTAATGACTACAATCGATACATTTGAGAAGCAGAAAGTTACTAAAGGTATGTAAATTGAAATTCCTTCCACTACTCCTATTGGTATGTTGTAAATGTTGTCTCAAATTATTGTTCAGGTTCCCTTATCAGTATTATTCATAATCCCTAAGCACAAAGATAGAGCTTTAGCATGGGTTGATAATGTTCATGATAGTAATAATGTTGTTTGTAACATAAGTGAGACCCAAGTTGAGGCCAAGAAAGAAATGGAAATTCAAGGAGTGGTATCACAAATACCACCTATGTATTTGGATAACTCTATAAATGAATGCCTTGAAAACATAGATCCATTCTTCTTAAGTGTTATAATAAATGGGATGATAGTGAAAAATTGCATGATTGATTCAAGAACATCAAATATTGTTATGGACTTTAAAATCATCGAGAGGTTGGGTCTCAAGGTTGTCACTTTTTCAGGGCATATGTTGTATAATGGATAAAAGAGCGGTACTAGTCATTGGAACTATTAATGCATTGCCCTATAAATTAGCATCTTATCCTGACAAGGAACTAACTATGAGTGTTCTTGTAGTAGACATGCCACCTCATTATGGGATGTTATTATCTAGAAAATAGAATTTTGTTATGGGTGGATGTTTGTAATGTGATTTGTCTTATGCAACTTTCATAATTGATGACTAATCTATTAAAGTTAAAAGGGAGCCAAGAGTTACCCACATGATTGAGCGAAAAATTGATAATGAGATTACATTTTTTGTGGATACTGACAACAATGATTTTAGGGAATAAATCACAATGATCGAGAGAGAACCTATCTTACATCCTATCATTGTCGAAGTTAATGCCAAGTCCGAGAGGGGTGAGTTGTGGGTAATGTAATTTGATGGTGCAAATTGTAAGGATGGTTCAGGAGTAGGTATTTTACTCATTTATCCTGATGGAAACACTTACAAATTCTCTTTCACATTAAGTTTTCTTTGCACTAATAACATAGCAGAATATGAGGCATTGTTGATGGGATTAAAATTGTCATATGAACATGGAATGAAATGCCTAAAGGTAGTTGGTGATTCCGAGTTGGTAGTGTCTCAAGTGAGATCAATTTATGCTTCTAAAAATAAAAGATTGAAACAATATAAAAATGTTTTCTTGGATATGATTGAAATTTTTTATGCATTCAATATTGTATGGAAAGATAGAAGAAATAACAAAATGGCTAACTTGTTAGACAATATTGCAATCAATCCCAATGATATAACCTTTATAGGAATTTCTAAGGTTGAAATTTAGCCTAGGCCAAGAATACCAAACATTATTGAAAACTAGTAGGTCTTTGAGGATGACCAAGATATCCTAAGGTTTATGAATTGTGAGGATAAGTACTATGGCCAGGAATTGGACTGTTCAGCCCTAATAGAGACTATTGAAGGGAAAGACATTGTCCTTGGAAATGAAATCTTGCGGCTCAAAACTAACAAGATTCCCAAGGGACTTTTTGTTTTAGAAGATTTTTTTGATAGTCAAGATAGAGTCCAAATATATACTAAAAAGAGAGATCAGATGGACTTAAAAGAAATCAACATTTGTACAAAAGAAACACCTAAAAGGGTATACATTAGAAGATAAATGTCTATAAAGGTGAGAAAAGCTATGATTGAATTATTAAGAAAATTTAGGAATGTTTTTGCATGGTCCTATGATGATTTAAAGGTTTATAGAGAAATTTGGTTTCAACACATCATTCCTTTGAAAATAGATGCTAAACCTTTTAGGCAAAAACAATGACCAATCAATCCTACCCTGGCACCTAAGATGGAAGGGGAACTTATGAAGCTTAGAGATGTCAGAATCATAGAGCCTATTAGATGTTCTTCTTGGGTATTGTTATCAAAATTTCACTACCTTAGCAATTTCGCTATAAAAGACATATTTTGGAAGCAATTGTCCTTATTTATTGATATACAACCAATTGATATACAACCAGCAAAATAAAATACATTGTTAATTTCAGAAAAGAATCACTTCATTTGTATTGAACAATGATAAATGCTTTTTTGAGTTCATTCATTTGAAAATTTAAACACATATATTTAAGATCAATTCAGAAAAGACTCACACAAGCTATGAGCATAGCCTATTATTTCTCCTACATATTTAAAACAACATTAAAGGATAGAATAGGAGAAGAGAGATAGTTCAAGAGTAACTAGTCATTGCCTATTCCTTTGACTGGTTATAAGCGGTTGTTGATCTTGAATTTGTCCTTAGTTTGCAAGTCTCTCGACAAGCTCCTGAATCCTTTAAAATTGAAAAAAAAATGATGTTAGATCTTGATATGGATCTAAGCAATGATTGGTTGTCTAAACTACTTTGCATATGCTTCCTTTAAGGCTGTCCTAAATTTGAAGAGAGAAAAAATTAGAACACCCTCAATACTTGTGAGAAAGAAATATTTATGCTAATATGTTTGTTTAATGTGCATGAAGTAATCATTCTAAAGTATATGTGCCCCTAATCAAGGCTCCCTTTGGGTATGAGCCCGACATATGCATTAGAATAATTACTTTAGCAGGTTTCAAGATCAGGAAGTTCAGTATAATATTAAAGGGATGTGTTTACTCATAACATGAAACCTTTTATTATAAAAGAGAAAATTAGCTCAATAATTTGAGGGAGTCATAATGATCACATCCAAATCAAATGATGGACCTTTGAATCAAAAAATAGCCACAATAAGAATGATAACATTCATAGAATAGTTTCTATAGGAAATAGACAAATCAAGAGAAACAACCAAGGAAAGGTGAAAGGGATCTATGAAACTATTATACTTTAATGATACATCATATACAAAATACAAAGATCATTTACAATAGATGTGTTAATCATGAAAGTCAATGATTCAAAATAAACAACTCCTGTAATTAAAATTTTCCAAATTTGAAGCTCTACAGTTCAAAAGGAAATTATTATGATGACATTATACTACAGCTACAAAGTACATCAGCAAATCAGATTCTGGAATGTACCAATGATTATACTGTTACATTTTTTTTGTTGATGAAGAAAGCTAAAAGATGGAAAGTACTAACAATAATAAAGAGCTACATCACATGTCACAAGAACAATGAAAAGGCTATTATGTTCACTAAGTAGAAAGCAGTATCTGAACATGAATGTTTATGTAGTATGTAATAGTAACAAGTGTAGAGATATGTTACAGATGTAATGTAACCTCCTATAGGTACAACATGGAACTTTCAGAAAGTAGGCAATCTTAATAGTTAGAGATAGAGTGAAGAACACATATTTAGTGATCCAATGACAACATAAAGTACAAAAGCCACAGCTAATAGAAGGGAAGAGGAGGTTTTCTAGAAAGTTGTTCAAGACATTAAAGATCAATAGTATGTCCAAGGATCAAAGATGGAGATGGAAATTTTACAGTCTACTTTGAAAGATGCTGTGATAAAAACAAAGGGTTGAAGGTCAAGTTTAAAAAAATTGATATTTGAATATGGAGCTCAAGAGAACAATGGATCAATTATTGAGAAGGAAGATCTCATGCCAATTGGGTCTGTTGAAGAGAGTGGACCTAAAACTATTGGTTATGCTAAGTCTCTGCAGAAGGAAAATCCACATAAGGATGTAAATAAAAAAGCCAAGACATGAAGGCGACCTGGTAAATATTAGCACAAGGATGGATGAAAGTGTGTAGCCTGTGTTGCAAGATGCTGCATATCTGAGCATGAAGAAAATTCTCATCTTGCTAAGGGCCAAGAAAAAGGAGAGACTTACAGATAAAAATGTGTCACAAAAACAACAAGAACAAGAGGTGATGCAAGTACGCCCGAATATATGGAATTATGGCAGCTCAACAAATAACAAAGAGAAAGAAATGCTATGCAAATACAATTTCACCCACATTTTCTTTTAGATTTTACAATAATGGCTTGGAAAATGGAAGTAGTGGTCATCCTTATTGGCATATGTGAAGTACCTGTGAAGCTTATAATGATAGATCAAAAACTAGAAAGGTAGTAAAATACTAGGAAAGTTGCTCACAGTTCTAGCATCGAACCATAACATAAGGAAAATCCACAATGAATGACAAGAACAATAAAGGGAAAAATGCATCTTAAGATTTATTTTTAAAAACAACTTTCAAAAACATTTTCGAGTCATAATAAAGTCCTTAGAAAATTTATTAGAATGGTATTATAGTAGTCCCAGAAAGAGGAAATAAGTCTAGTATTTGTAGGAGTAGAAAAGGTTTCACGCTAATCAATAATCCTTCAAACACTCACGGTATTGTCTAGGAAAGACACAGAGGGAAAAAGGGAAAAAGTACTTATAGCCAAACAATGATAGCTTCTTGTGTATAAATAACCTTCGAAAGGACCTCATTATGACGGCCACAATAGACAGAAAATCTCCAGTATAAACCTTCATTAGTGTGCAAATCCTCTTATGGCAGCTACAACAAACCCTCGTTCTTATTTCTTAGAAATGAAAAGAATGAATAATGCAACATGTTTTAGGGTTGAGTTATGTCGCCCTAAAATATGTTGCATAGTTTTTCAAATCCATGCCAGTGGATTTTTGTGGCCTTTTAATGTCTATATGCTATATTACTTAATAATGTAGTAATATATTTCATTGATATATGGTTACATTATTAAGTAATATAATGTATTTATTTTGTTAGTGTTCTCCATTAAAAACTATGTGATTTAATAATTATTAATTGATGTATTTTATAAATCAATTAATGATTATTAAAATCTTTAAGAAGTAAATGAATAGAAATGTAAAACTAGAGAGATACGAGTGTTTTAAATAGTCCAAAGACTTCTTCTTGAAAGTTGTAACTATTTCTAAACACGAGGACACTATCTAGGGGATGTTGGAGGGTTTCTAGAAAGATTTTTGGATTGAACACTTTAAGGAGATTTTTAAGGTCATTTATTGGCAGTTTGAGTCTTTTGAGGGCAATTTTAGTGAGTCACCAAGGTAGTTAGTGACATAGTGGAGCTTTTTTAGAGGTGGGAATTTATTTCATGAGTTATTAGGTCCTCTTTTTGGGGCTATTTTCTATCATCTGACCCAAGGGTTGTGTTTTGTACTTAGTGAGTTTTGACCTCACTTTCTCTTTCAGTTCTGATTATGTAGAGGAGGGCTTTTGTGACATTTTTGTCCTTGGCAGTTTTATGCATAAATTTGTAACTCTTTTTTGGAAGATCAAATACATGTAACAACAACTAAGTTTATGTTATCTAAGTCCTTTTGGAGCCTTCTTTTCTTTCTGCATTTCTATGTGTACTTTTAGGTGATTTGATAAAGATAGCTAGTGAATTTCTATCATTCCATTTTGTTTTGTCTCACCTAAACACCTAGTTGCAGAAAAGTATGTTTGCTTGTAGGTTGTAGTTCATGTCTTAAGGTGTGAAACTGATAAGTGAGGCATTTCATTTTCCTCCTTATTTTGGTTCATTTTTCAGACTTTATTGCAAAGTACTTATGCAAGCCTATACAGAAAGGAAGTGTTTTATATTCATTCAAATAGTGTAATAACCCTTCTCAGTTATCTTTAATTGCACTTTCATATCATCTTTGGTGTATCACCTGGTTCAATAGTTTAAATTTTAAAGTCTTAGCTTCATTCCACTAATCTCTTTCTCTTTTCCTACAAAGTTTAAATTAGTTTTTGAGGAGTTATAGGTGATCATCTTATAGGAACTAGCCTAGAATCCAAAGGTTTCATTTGTAGTTATGTATTTCCCACATGCAAAAATGAATCTCATGTTAGACAAAATTGTTACACTTGTCTAGTTTAACATGGTGCAAATTTTTAGCCTTTACAGTTTTGGCACGCCTGGTGGGACTAAAGTCTATATTTTCAATTTCATGGTGATTTGATATAATGTTAGTGTGAATATTGACCTATTTGAAGGTTATTATTAAGTATATATGGTGACTCCATGGTGAAAGAATAGTGATTGCAACGTTATAGTATATTTTTATGAGAAAAATTGAGACAAGAAGCTCAAGTACATTTGAATATCTGCAGTTGGATACACCCAAAAGGAAGGGAAGAGATCTCAAATGAACTCCATATACAAAGAGGGTTCAATCTTCACCTCCAAGAGTTTACATAAGAAGGGGAAGGCCAGAGAAAAAGGAAAATTCTTTAAGGCATTCAACATCACCAACTATAAGAATAGAATATTCTAATTCTTTGGATATATCTATATCAAAGATTAACTTTGGTATTGTTTTTGTTGTAGCAGCAAGTACTTCTTCAACATTTTCAAGTACTATAGTAGCTAGTTTGAGCTCATTTTTAGCAAGTGCCTCAACACAAGTTAGTACAATGGTTGTTCCTAGAGCTTTTTCTTTTGTGCCATTTGATCAAGGTAGCCCCTTGAATCTTTCTATGCATAATGACATACCTTTCATAGCTTTGAAAGGGCTACCAAACTTCATGGGGGAGAGTCAAACAACCAATTTTGAGTACATTAGAGATATGGCTTTCCTCTATCATATTTACCATGTGAGACAAGATAATGTTGCAGTAAAATTATTGGTGGCTTCATTCAAAGGAAAAGCATTGGAATGGTTCAAAAATTTACCTATGGCCTCCATTTCCATGTGGGACGAATTGGGTGATGCCTTCACCAAATTTTTTGAAGACAAGTCAGACCATTTGTCACTTGTAGAAAAGTTAACAACCATTAAAAGAGCCCATAAGAGAAAATGATAGATTTCAATTCCCATTTTCAAAAAACATGGAATAGAATACTAGTGGCGATGAGACCAAGTGAAAATTATGCTTTTCTATACTACTTGAAGAACTTGAATAGTGACATTTCAGTGATGATTCAATCTATGGGAGGTACCTCATGGTAACAAGCTTTTAATCTTGCTGTTAGAGCTTAAAATATCCTTATACAGGCAGGTAAAATAGCCCCTAGGCCTCCTATGCCTTACTTTCCTAATATCCAGTCAAATATGCCTCTTAATATACTGCCAATGGCTCCTTTATCTACTGTTCTAGTTGGTTCTACTACTGGGGGTTATGAAAATACAACAACCAATCCATCAAATTAGTTGCAAGAAATTAAGAGCAGCCAACAAAAGATTGAGAGTATATTACAAACCTTGGGTAATGAACTCACAAGTATGAAAAAGTAGTACCAAGGTCCTAGGCCAGCTTTTCAACAATAGACTCAAGGTTTTAATCAGCAATATTAGAATCAAGGCCAAAAGTTTCAACAGAACAGGCAACCATATCAAAATAATTTCCAAGGTGGAAGGCAAAATGTTAATCAAAGGCCTTTTCAACCATATAATCTAGCACCATTAAATGCTACAAATCCGGTTAGAGATATAGTACCTGCTCAAAACAACTTGATATTGGAAGTAGATTAGTGTTATCCATGAAATCATAACATAATTAGTCTACATGTTCAAATGGGGTGATTAACCAAGATCTCATGGTCCAAAATGCTACAAGTTCACAGCCAGATGCATCTTCTAGTGGACCTAAACAACAACAAGATATACACACCATGGAGACTAGATTCCTTAACTGGAAAGGAGAGGAGTTTTTTGGATTGAATGGTGAATCATCAATTCTATCCAAATACTTGAGCAAAGAAAAGGGCTCTAGAAATGAATCAAATAGTCGGTAAGGATAAGGAAGCTATAACTATAGGACTGTATGTTACACCTAATCCAAGTATTTTACAAAATCCTTCAAGTCAACCAATTAGAAACTAGAAGGTGCATTCAGTTGTACCTTACAAAATTGTGGACAACATGAAAAGAATGAATGCATCAATGACTATGTGGGATTCCCTATCTATTCCTGGGAAAGCTGAAATGTTGAAAAAAGCATTGAGTGGAGTAGATATGCAAGATCAAGCTTCTAATAATCATGTGAGGTAGTTATGACAAATGCTGAGCATGTGACTATTGAGGATAGAAAACTAAAAACTACGGTTCAAGGTAAGGATGTGAGACCTCCTTGATTTTATGTTTCCTTAATAATTGGGAAAAATTTAGTACATAATTGTATGGTTGATAGTGGGGCTACTTGTACTGTGATGCCTAGGAGGGTAGTTGATCAGTTAGAATTGAAATATGAACCAATTGAAAAGGGTGTAGTCCAATTAGATGGCACATTTGTGAATTCTATAGGTCTCATAAAAAATTCTAGTTTAACCTTACATGCCTACCCTACTTTCTCTATTCCACAAGACATATTTGTGATAGATTTACCTCCCTATTTCGGTCTTTTCTTATTAAGAGAATTTACAACCAAGATAGGAGGTTATTTTTCATCTGATTGGTCTCACATTATTTTTTGCACCTGATATGGAACAAAGGTTAATATAAAGTCTGAGTTACTTGCAAAGGATATAATAGAACCTTACACACCTAGTACGGTAAATGAAAATTATGTCAATTTTGGCCAAGATGATCATGCTGCCCCTATTTCACGTACATCTATTGCTAAAATTCCTAATATACTTTTAGATGAGTGGGCTACAAAGAATGCTTTTGAGACTAATTCTAGTTCTATTCTAGATGCTAGAATGGGTAATTACATGTTCCGAGAAGCTTGTTTGGTAATGCCAAACTTAGTTAAAAAGGTAGAAACTGATTTTGAACAACAAAACAAGGTCTAGAATATGTTTTTTGATAGATCTAGAAGTAAACATGGTGCTGGTGGAGGTGCAATGTTAGTATCTCCTGATCAAGAAAATTATTATGCAACCTTTAGATTTGGTTTCTCTTGCACTAACAATACCGCAGAGTATGAAGGTTTAATTAACAGATTGGAATGGGCAAGAAAGAGGGGTATTAAAGTTTTGAAGGTTCATGGTGACAGTGAATTAGTAGTAAATCAAGTAAGAGGACTAGTTTCTATGAAAAGTGATACTTTGAAAGCATATAAACTTAGAGTATCATAGGATGTTATTAAAGATTTCTCTTCTATCAATATTGTTGCAATTCCTAGGAAAATGAATCAGCACGCTGATAGGTTGGCAGCTACAGGGGCACAGCTTGATATTCCTAACAATGTTAAAAGGGGGTCTAATCAACAACATATAAAGATTATTGTTAGGCCTTTGATTTCTGGTAATAATGTAAACTGGCAAGTTTTTGAAAGTGATGAGTAGATCTTGCAATTCCTACTAGAAGAAGATGTTTTTGCAACTTCTAATCAGGACAGGCTGAAGCAAACTTATGAAGACTAAGTGGTACAACTTAAGTCCAAAAATTTTCCTAAAGGTTTGGTTTCCTTGGAATATATATTCAATTTAGATGATTAGGCTAAAAAGGACAAAACTAATTTTTTGGTTTCTCAAGAACATTATGAATGTTTGGAGGTTGCACAGGGGAAAAGCTTAAAGTTTGGTAAGGTGAGTACTCCTTTGGAAAAAGAGTCTTATGTTCAAATTTTCTAGGAGTTTGCAAATGTGTTTGCATGGGAATATGGTGATTTAAGAGGTTTTAATCTTGAGTTAGCACAACACACTATAGAGCTCAAGCCTAATGCGAAGCCCGTAAGACAAAGACAAAGACCTGTCAATCCCAAATTAGAGCCATTAATACAAAAATATTTTTTTAGGATGATTGAGAGTGGCATTATTTTCCCAATCAAACACACTAGTTGGGTCTCCAATCTCATCCCTGTTAGAAAGAAGAATGGACAGATGAGATTATGTGTAGACTCCAGGGATTTGAATAGTGCATCATTGAAGGATATGCATCCTCTTCCTTCTATGGAACAAATACTCAGTATGTTTCTGGTTCAGAATGCTCCTCTTTGTTAGATGGTTATTCAGGATATAACCAGATTCTAGTTAAAAGTGAAGATCAGTATAAGACTACTTTTACCACTAAATGGGGTACCATGGCATACAAGAGAATACCTTTCAATTTGTCAAATGCAGGGGAAATGTTCCAAAAAGCCATGGATATGGTGTTTAGTAATCTGATGTACCAGTTTGTATTGGTATATCTGTATGATATCACAATATAGTCTAAAAAGGTAGCAGATCATCTTGGTCAGTTGAGGTAGTTTTTTGAGCGTTGTAGAGAGTTTGGTATCTCATTAAACCCCCAAAAATGTGTTTTTGTTGTGCATGAAGGTAAACTTTTGGGTTATGTAGTTTCCAAGCAAGGGGTTCTAGTGGATCCTGAGAGAGTAGCAACCATTTTAGAGTTACCATTTCCACACCATAAGAAGGGGTTGCAGTCTTTCATTGGAAGGATTAATTTTGTAAGGCATTTCTTTCCTAACATTGTAGATTTGTTAAAGCCATTGACAACCTTACTTAAAAAGAATGTTGTTTTTAGTTGGACAAAATAAGAAAAGGATAGTTTTCAAGTTATTAAAGATTCCTTAGCAGCAACGCTTGCTTTAGTAAATCCTAATTTCAGCAAGGATTTCATTTTGTACGCATGTGGTGGTTATGAGACTATTTATGCAATGTTGGTACAACAAAATGCAGAAGGCCTGGAGCAGCCAATAGCCTTTTTCAACAAAGGTTTAGAAGATTATGAACAGAGATATAGTTTTGTGGAAAAACATGTCCTTGCTATTGTGAAGAGTCTTAAGAAATTTTGACACTTGTTGTCTCATAACAGGATTCATCTAAGGGTTGCACACCCTAGTGTCAAGGAATTCTTACTCAGTAAGGATTTAAATGAAAGGAGAGCTAGCTAGATAACATGGGTCATGGAGTATGACATGGATATTCAAGTGACCAAGCTGGTTAGAGGAAAATGCCTATGTGAGTAGATTACTGATAGTGAGGTTTTTGAGCTTCAAGGACAAGCATATACTATTTTGGTGCTCGGTATGGTAGCTGATGATGATAGGACAATGAGCTAGTTGCAAGATATGGTTCATTTTTTGAAGACCAGTGAGTGTCCAACTAATTTGGACAAGGAAAAAAGAAGGTATTATCATACAATCAATTCCTTTTGTCTTAATTAATGATGTATTGTACAAAAAGGATCACAATGTTGTCCTTCTCAGATGCATTGATTTAGATGAGATTGTAGACATTTTGCGTGAATTCCATGATGGTCATTCAGGAGGTCATTTTTCCCCTAGGACTATAGAATGTAAGATCCTAAGAGGTGTTTATTATTGGCGTGACATTTTTAAAGATAACCATGCATATGTGAGGAAGTGAATGAAATGTGCCATGTTTTTAGAGAAAGAAAGGCTACCAACTTTGCATTTGCAGCCAATTAAAATAGAACATTTTCAAAAGTGGGGTGTTGACTTCATAGGGCCTATAAATCCTTCATCAAGTGTGGGGCATAAGTGGATAATTACTGCCACCGATTATTTCACACATTGGATAGAGGCAGTAGAACTAAAGGATGCAAATGAGATAGTGGTCCTTAATTTTTATGATGATATTGTGAATAGGTTTGGAGTTATTGACTCTATAATATCTGATAATGCACTTTCTTTCATTGGTTTGAGGGTAACTGAATGGGAACTCAAGCATGGAATTTATCTCAGCACTAGTTCAAACTATTATCCACAAGGTAACAAATTAGCAGAGTCTACAAACAAGAACCTAATTAGAATTATTAAAAGAACTTTGCAGGAGAATCAATGTGATTGGCACTCCAAGTTGAAGGCTGCCTTATGGGTGAACAAAATTACTCCAAAGAAAGTTATTAGTAACTCACCTTATCGGTTAGTTTATGGAAAGGAAGATTGGTTTTCTATTGAAATGGAATTTCCAGCACTTGATCTTGCTACTCAGTTGGTTCTTTTTGAGGAAGGAGATCCAATTCAAGTGTGTTATGCACAACTGATGGAATTTGAGGAAAGTAGAAGGAGAGCAATGCAAGCTATGGAATTCTAGCATATGCAAGTTAATAAACGCTTTGATAGAAAGGTGAGAACCAAAGATTTCAATGTGGGAGATATTGGTCTCAAGTGGGATGAATTCAAAAGCAAACCGGGTAAGCATACTAAATTTGATTCATTTTGGGGAGGCCCATTTGTGATTACAGAATGCAAGGAACATAACACTTTTTAGCTGTCAACACTTGAAGGGGAAAATCTTCCTATACCAGTCAATGGTATTCACATCAAACCTTTTTTTGAGCTATGTCTTACTTTTTAAATCCTAGAGTTTCTAAATAAGGTGCAGCTGCACCATTTTCTTTGAAGTTTTCTTTTCCTAGGTGTTAGTAGTTAATCTTCAGCAGAAGATACTTTTAACAACATTCATACATATTATGGTGCATACATATGAAAACACTATGCCATACATGTAGGATATTCCTCTCAACTATCATGTGCTATGCAACATTCATATATAGGCATCATATGATACATACCTACCTACTCTTAAGAGTATTTATGTCACTGGTTTTAGTTAGTTTTTTCCAATTTTCCATAAGTGTTTTCAGAACACAAGCTGCCATATTTTTTTAGAATAGAATATATGGCTGGTAAATATCAATATCTTATAACATTTTGAGTGGACACCTATTCCTTGGGATAGGGGAGCCACACTAGCACAAGCCATAAATCTGCACTCAAAATCCTATCCTACATTGATCTTTATCAGTCACCTATCCTCTAAGTTGAGTTTTGCATCTTTTTGACCCACTATCCAATGGATATGTTAAGGCTACTGGTTTCATGTATAGCAAGCATACATCTAGCATAGGTCTCCAAAAATGTTATCAAAATTTCACTACCTTAGCAATTTTGTTATAAAAGACATATTTTGGAATCAATTGACCTCATTTATTGATATACAACTAGTTGATATGCAACTAGAAAAATAAAATACATTTGGAATTTATGAAAAGAATCACTTCATTTGTATAGAACAATGATAAATTCTTTTTTGAGTTCGTTCATTTGAAAATTTAAACACATGTATTTAAGATCAATTCAAAAAAGACTCACACAAGCCATGAACATAGCCTATTATTTCTCCTACAGATTTAAAATAGCATTAAAAGATAGAATAGGAGAAGAGAGATAGGTCAAGAGTAACCAGTCATTGCCTGTTGCTTTGACTAGTTATAAGCGGTTGTTGATCTTGAATTTTTCCTTAGTCTGCAAGTCTCCCAACCAGGTCCTGAATCCTGTAAAATTGAAAAAATAATGATGTTAGATCCTGATATGGATCTAAGAAATGACTGGTTGTCTAAACTACTCTGCATATTCTTCCTTTAAGGCTGTCCTAAATTTGAAGAGAGAAAAAATCAAAACACCCACAGTGCTTCTGAGAAACAAATATTTATGCTAATATGTTTGTGTAATGTGCAAGAAGTACTCAATCTAATGTATAGGTTCTCCTAACTGAGGCTCCCTTTGGGTATGAGCCCAACATATGCATTAGAATAATTATTTTAACAAGTTTCAAGATCAGGAAATTCAGTATAATATTAAAGGGACGTGTTTACTCATAACATCAAACCTTTTATTATAAAAGAGAAAATTAGCTCAATAATTTGAGGGAGTCATAATGATCACATCCAAATCAGATGATGGACCTTTGAATCAGAAAACAACCACAACAAGAATGATAACATTCATAGAATAGATTCTACAGGAAATAGACAAATCAAGAGCAACAATCAAGGAAAGATGAAAGGGATCTATGAAACTATTATAGTGCAATGATACATCATATACAAAATACAGAGATCATTTATAGCAGATGTGCTAATCATGAAAGCCAATGATTCAAAGTAAAAAACTCCTATAATTAAAATTTTCCAAATTTGAATCTCTATAGTTCAAAAGGAAATTATTATGATGACATGATAACATAGCTACAAAGTGCATCAACAAATAAGATTCTGGAAGGTACCAATGACTATACTGTTAGATTTTTAATGTTGATGAAGAAAATTGAAAGATGGACAATATCAACAATAATAAAGAGCTACATCACATGTCACAAGGATAATGAAAAGGCTATTATGTTCACTAAGTAGCAAGCAGTGTCTGAACGTGAATGTTTATGTAGCATGTAATAGTAACAAGTGTAAAGAAATGTTATAGATGTAATGTAATCTCTTATAGGTACAACATGGAAATTTTAGAAAGTAGTAGGTCTTAATCACTAGAGATAGAGTGAAGATCTCATTTTTAGTGATCCAATGACAGCATAAAGTACAAAAGCCATAGCTGATAGAAGGGAAGAGGAGGTTTGCTAGAAAGTGGTTGAAGACTTTAAAGCTCAATAGTATGTCCAAGAATCAAAGACATAGATGAATATTTTATAGTCTACTTTGAAAGATCCTATGATAAAAACAAAGGGTTGAAGGTCAAGTTTTTAAAAATTGATGTTTGAATATGAAGCTCAAGAGAACAATGGATCAATTATTGAGAAGGAAGATATCATGTCAATTGGGACTACTGAAGAGAGTGGACCTAAAACTATTGGTTCTGCTAAGTCTCTACAAAAGGAAACTCCACATCAGGATGTAAATCAAAAAGCCAAGACATGAAGGTGACATGGTTGGATGTGTGTGTGCAGCCTGTGTTGCAAGACGCTGTAGATCTGAGCATGAAGAAAATGCTCACCTTGCTAAGGGCCAAGATAAAGGAGAGACTTATAGATGAAAATGTGTCACAAAAATAAAAAGAACAAGAGGTGATGCAAGTAGGCCCGAAAATATGGAATTATGGCGGCTCAACAAATAAAAGAGAGAAAGAAATGCTATGCAAATACAATTTCACCCACGTTTTCTTTCAGATTTTATAATAACATCTTGGAAAATGGAAGTAGTGGTCATCCTTATCTGCATATGTGAAGTACCTATGAAGCTTATAATGATAGATCAAAACCCAAAAAGGTAGTGAAATACCAGGAAAGTTTCTCATAGTTCCAACATCGAACCATAACACAAGGAAAAGCTAGAATGAATGACAAGAACAATAAAGGGAAAAATGCATCTTAAGATTTATTTTAAAAAAATATTTCAGAAGCATTTGCTAGTCACAGTAAAGTCCTTAGCAAATTTGTTAGAATGGTATTATGGTAGTCCCAAAAAGAGGAAACAACTTTCAAAAACATTTTCTAGTCATAGTAAAGTCCTTAGAAAATTTGTTAGAATGGTATTATATAGCAGTCCCAGAAAGAGGAAATAAGTCCAGTATTTGTAGGAGCAGAAAAGGTTTCACACCAATCAATAATCCTTCAAACACTTATGGTATTGTCTAGGAAAACACATAGGGAAAAAGGAAAAAAACACTTATAGCCAAGAAATGATAGTTTCTTGTGTGAAAATAACCTTCGGAAGGACCTCATTATGGCGGCCACAGCAGACAAAAAATCTCTAGCATAAACCTTCATCAATGTGCAAATCCTCTTATGGTAGCTACAAGAAACCCTCATTCTTCTTTCTCGGAAATGAGAAGAATGAATAATGCAACATGTTTTAGGGTTGAGTTATGTCACCCTAAAATATGTTGCATAGTTTTTCAAATCTGTGCCAGTGGATTTTGGTGGCCTTTTAATGCTTATACGTTATATTACTTAATAATGTAGTAGTATATTTCATTGATATATGGTTACATTATTAAGTAATATAATGTATTTATTTTGTTAGTGTTCTCCATTAAAAACCATGTGATATAATAATTATTAATTTTATGTATTTTATAAATTAATTAATGATTATTAGAATCTTTAAGAAGTAAATGAATAGAAATGTAAAATTGGAGAGATAAGAGTGTTTTAAATAGTCCAAAGAATTCTTCTTGGAAGTTGTAACTATTTCTAAACACAAGGAGAGCATCTGGGGGATGTTGGAGGGTTTCTAGGAATATTTTCAGATTAAACACTTTAAGGAAATTTTTAAGGTCATTTATTGGTAGTTTGAGTCTTTTGAGGGTAGTTTTAGTGAGTCACCAAGGTGGTTAGTGACATAGTGGAGCTTTTTCAAAGGTGGGACTTTATTTCATGAGTTATTAGGTCCTCTTTTTGGGGCTATTTTCTAGCATCCGACCCAAGGGTTGTGTTTTTTACTTAGTGAGTTTTGAACTCACTTTCTCTTTTAGTTCTGATTATGCAGAGGAGGGCTTTTGTGATGTTTTTGTCCTTGGCAGTTTTATGCAGAAATTTGTAACTCTTTTTTGGAAGATCAAATACAAGTAACATCAACTAAGTTTATGTTATCTGAGTCCTTTTGGAACCTTCTTTTCTTTCTACATTTATGTGTGTACTTTCAGGTGATTTGATAAAGATAACTAGTGAATTTCTATCATTCCATGTTGTTTTGTCTCACCTAAACACCTAGTTGCAGAAAAGTACGTTTGCTTGCAGGTTGTAGTTCATGTCTTAAGGTGTGAAACTCATGAGGCATTTCATTTTCCTCCTTATTTTGGTTCATTTTTCATACTTTATTGCAAAGTAATTATACAAGCCTATACAGAAAGGAAGTGTTTTGTATTCATTCAGATAGTATAATAACCCTTCTTAGTTATATGTAATTACACTTTCATATCATCTTTGGTGTATCATTTGGTTTAGTAGTTTAAATTTTAAAGTCTTAGGTTCATTCTAGTAATCTCTTTCTCTTTTCCCACAAAGTTTAAACTAGCTTTTGAGGAGTTATGGGTGATCATCTTATAGGAACAAACCTAGAATGTGGAGGTTTAATTTCTAGTTTTGCACATGTAGAAATGAATCCCATGTTAGGCAAAATTGTTAAACTTGTCTAGTTTAACAAGGTGCAAAATTTTAGCCTGAAAAGGTATCAAATTTAGTTCCTATTAGGAAGAAAAATGGAGACATTAGATTATGTGTAGAGTTCAGAAATTTGAACATCTCTTCTTTAAAAGATAACTAGTGCTTGCCTAACATGGAGGCAATGCTACAAAGAGAAACTGACTCTGATCTGATGTCCATGATGGATGGTTTTTTTGGTTATAATCAAGTGATTGTAAAGGAATTAGAACAATTCAAAACTGCCTTTACAACACCTTGGGGAACATATGTGTATGTGAGAATGCCATTTGGCTTAACAAATGCTAGTGCTACTTTTCAAAGTGAAATGGATGTTGTGTTTGCTGAGTTCATAAATGGTTTTCTTGTGTTATCTCAGGATGACTTGATTGTATATTTGAAAAGGGAGGAACATCATTACCTACACCTAGAGAAAATATTTGTAAGATCCCTAGAGTATGATATCTCCCTAAACCCTAGTAAGTGTGCACTTGGTGTAATTGAGGAAAAACTATGGGGCCATTTGGTTAGAAAATAGGGAGTAAGAATTGATCCAGAAAGGGTGATTTCCATTGATAAGATTCAAAGACCAAAAAATGTGAAAGGAATCCAATCCTTCTTTGGCCAGGTAAACTTCTTAAGAAGATTTGTTATGAATTTTGCTGAGATTAGTAGGCCTATCTCAAAAATGTTAAAAAAGGGATCTGAGATCAAGTGGAATGGTGAGCCTAATGAAGCTTTCAAGAATATCAAGAAATCTATCAAATATGCCCCTATTCTTAAGGCACCCGAAAATAACATTCCAAAGCATATTTTTTCTTTTTCCTCTTTTGATACTATTGTTGCAGTTTTATTGCAAAAGAATATGGAGGGTTTTGAACAACTTGTTGCACTCTTTAGTAGGTCATTACAAGCTACTGAATTAAAATATGATATTAATGAAAAGAAAGCTTATGCACTTGTCAAAGCTATTAAGGCTTTTAGATTCTATCTCATGGGGGCAACAGTAATTGCTTTTGTACCAAGTGTTGCAGTCAAAGATATTTTCTCACAACAAGAAGTATTTGGGAGAAGGTGTAGATGGATTAATAGGATCCAGGAATTTAATATTGACATTTAGATTACCAAATTGGTTAGAGGCCAAGGATTGGAAAAATTAATGGCTCAATCTAACCTTGATGCTAATTAGATCAATATAATGAAATTTGATTAAACCTATGATATGGATGGTTGTACCTGGTATCAAGCTATTATTTATCACTTAAAAAACATGAAGTGTCCGTAGGGACTAGATGATACCAAGAAAAGAGCTTTAAAATTAGAAGAAATCAAATATGTTATCATCAGGTCCAAATTATGCATAATAAATTTGGATTGCATTTTGTTGAAATGTGCCAATGAAGATCAAGCTAATGACTTTCTTAAAGAAATGCATGAGCGGATATGTGGTGGAAACTACATGGATAAAACTACAACTCAAAAGGTTTTGAGAGCAAGGTTTTGGTGGCCCACAATATTTAAAGATGTATAGAGGCTGGTAAGAAATTGTGATGCTTGCCAAAGATTCTCTGGTAAGTTAAAATTTTCAAGAAATGTACCATTGAAACCAATGGAAGTGGAAGCTCCTTTCTAATAGTTGGGAATGGACTTTATAGGAGAAATACCAAAGAGTTCAAGTGGGGGGGATTATTGGATCTTAGTTGCCACTGATTACTTTATGAAGTGGGTAGAGGGTATTCCTACAAGGAATGCAACTACCGAAGTGGTGACTGATTTCTTATTAAACCATATTGTTACTAGGTTTTGTTGTCCTAAAAGGATTATGTGTGACAATGAAATGTGTTTTAGATCAGGTGAATACAATGAATTCTATGAAGGTTTGTGAATTCACATGTCATACTCATCCCCATATCATCCATAAGGAAATAGACAAGAAAAATCAACAAATAAAAACTTGATTGAAATTCTCAAAAGGATCCTTGAGAAGAATAAGAAAGCATGGAACTCAAAATTGCCATTGGTTGTATGGGCTGATAGAGTAACTGTTAAGAAGGAAATTAGATGTGCACCTTTTGATTTTGTGTATGGGATATAGGAAAGGATGCCTCAAAACAACTTATTAGACATGTACAAGTTTGTCTAACTGTAGGATGAAGACCTAGATGAAGAAATGCAGTTGAGGATTGAAGATCTAATTAAATAGAGGAGACGAGGAGAGAATCATCTTCAAAAAATGATAAGATATAGTTACAGGTGAAAAAATTGTATGATAAGAAGGCTATAGAAAGAAAATTTGAAGGAAATGACCTAGTGTTTCTCTGGAATGCCAAATTGGAAGATAAGGGAAAACATGTAAAATTTGATCTGATATGGCTAGCACCATATTTGATTTATGAGAAATGTGGCCCGGATTCATACATTATCAAAGAGCTCTCTGGTGATGTTAAAGAATTTCCTATTCATGGATACTTCCTAAAGACATGCTTATGTTGAAGGTATTTTATCTCCATGAATAGCAATTAGGTTCTGTTTATGGTGTAAATTTTTGTAAAGGTGTGGTGTGTTTTTTTTTGTCTAGTTTTTTCTCTATAAATAGGTTTTTCCAAGTACTCTCTACAATTTTCATATTCATCAGTTTTGTGGTCTTCTCACATAGTGATTCTAAGTTCTTACATGGGTGCAAGTTGCCCATCATCCCTAGAAAAAGCCAGTATTGGTCATTTTTCATGCTAATGTGATTTCTTGTAAAAATGACCTAGTTTCAAAATAGGTCTCATTTATTTTTCAAAGGGTTTTAACATTTACCTTGCCTAAGTCTGAAAACCCTACCTTAGATCTATTTGTGCATTAATTTTCCATGTCACTTAAGTTCCCTTATTTGGCACATGGCTATTATGTTCCTCGCTTTCTCTAAGTCTCCAATTTTTCAGTAGTTTATTATTTTCTTTCAATGACTTGGCCAAGACAGTGATCTCTGGATCTCACAATGTAGCATATAAGTCATAAAACATTTGAAGATCCAACGAAAAGGTGAAAGATTAGACCAATCATGGTTATCTCTAGATCTCATAATGTTGGCGGTTAATTTCTAAACACTCAGTGACTTGGTGATTAGGCTTTCTCCAAGTCTTAGGATTTTATGGTTAAGTATTCAAACATCTGGTGACCTAGCAAAAAAGATTAAACAAATCACTGTAAGGGTCATCTTCTGATCTTCAAATGACCAGTGGTCAAGTGTATAATATTTAGAGATTAAGTGACAAGGCTAAGAAATGATGGTTTGTAGTTATCTCTAAATCTCATGATGGTGGCAGTTAGTTTCCTAACATTGAGAGATTGGGAGAAAGGTTAAGAAGTAAGGTAAGTAAAGGTTATCTCCAAGTCTCGTAATGTCACAGTCCAGTCATGAAACATTATAAGATTAAGAGATGACCATGGATGGAGACTTGGATCAAAAAATATTGTTGAATCTCAAGATAATATCACAGTTAAGTAAAGCATCTAGAGATTGTGAGATATGTGTTATCTCTGAATCTCGGAATAAAACCATGGTTAGAGCTAGTGTCTGGAGATTATGATATTTCTTTAGTTGTTGAGTCTCTAAATGAATCATAAGTTAAGTTAAACACTTGGATACCATGATAAATGTTGTGGTCACTCAATCTCATGATGGAACGCTACTCAAGTCAAGTGTTCAAAGACTCATAGGTATGATTTGGTCAGAATCTCATGATGAAACTCAAGTTAGGCCAAGCATTCTGAGAACATGAGGAAGATATTGTCATGTGATCTCCTGAAGGAAGTATGGTTAAGGTCTCATGGTGATAAAAGAAATAGATAGAGCCTAACATGTTAAAGTACACAACTGAGTTAGAAAAAGAGAACAAGTAACAGCCAACCAATGTATAATTGGGGTTTTTGACAGTTTTCAAGGGTTTTAAAACAAAAGGATACAATGATGGCCTTTTTTTTCTCTTTCTTTTCAAGGGTTAAATGTACATGTCAACCTCACATGCCATGATTAACTAAAATTTCAAATTGAAGACATGCATAGTGAATGTTGAGGTGATTGGGGAAATATTTTTTGTGATCTCAACAAGCTAGATGTATTCATTGCTAGATGTTATAAAGACAAGACACTGCTATCTTATCAAATTTTTAGATTTTAAATTTTTTAGATTTTCAGTGAGCTTGAAAAGAGAAAGAGCATTTTTTAGAGAAATTTAGAATAACATTTTTAGAGGATAAGATATTCAGATCTAGAAAGATGAGTCAACTAGAGTCTTGTAGGGTCTCATCCAGTGAGGGGATTGAAGATTCAGGGGAAGAACAAAAGCGTAAGCATAATTTTTTTAGAGGAATTCATCAATCTGCTCCAAGGGTCTACACAAAAAAAAAAAGGTTAGTGATGAAGCCTTCTCTAGTTATATCTCAACATGTAGAGACGTAGTTACTCCATCTTTCACAGGGTATCATTTTTTTAATTATTTCTATAGCAACCAAGTTAAGAAAATCTAAGTTTGTAATTCCTAGAAGTTAAGCATGGGAATGCTTATTGTGCCAGATGTTTTCCTAGATGTAGACTTGTTAGTTGAGTTGGCTAGGAAGTATGACCCTATGTCAAAACAACTAGAAAAAGTGATGTCTTCCCTAGTCACTTTTGATAGGGGTTACTTCATGAAAGCCTTTGGCACTTACTCTACTTTCTCTATAGAGATTGATTTGAGTAAAGTGAAGGAAAATTATAAGAAGAAAATCAACCTAGTAAAAACCCTGAGCACAAATTTCATGCCGAAAATAGGGAAGTACATATCCCCTCTACCCAACCATATGATTTCACCATATGAGTTCAAGGACCTACACTTTTACATAAGGTATTTAGCATATGGGTTGTGTAGACTATTGGGGATGGATGGAGATGCAGAGAGAATGCCTACAAACCTACTAATGATTATTCTTGACATCAAGAACTCCCATTTCAATATTGAATATGATTATATTTAGTATGTGATAGACCTAATGCATGAAGGGCTGATGAGCATAAAAGAAACCATACAACTCCATTTCATGCATTATTCCGTGTCAATGCATATGATATTATTATACAATGTTCATAGTTTTGATGTGATAATTCTAAGACCCAAAATGATGGTAAATGGCCAACCAAACCCTGTGCAGCTATGGTTGAGGGTATGGAACTATACCTCTAATGAGCATGAGTTCTATGGATTTTAGAATTGGATTGTCCATCCAATTCTTAATTTTCTTGAGGTCAATATCACAAGACTTTCTGTGAGGGTGCTTAGGTTTCCAAGGCCATGTGAATATGTTGACAAGTTGCCTCTAGACAATAATTGGGGTCATTTCTATTTGGGGAAGATCTTCACTTTGATCCAAGTATATGCATGTCCCCAACCCCCACATGTGCTCCCATATTTTGTGCCCCCAAGGTTTCTCTCATGGATTTTGTCTAGAAATTAGTGTCAATGGATAAGGAGGATCTGGCTCCCCATAGAAAATGAACCTTTACCCCTAGATAGTTAAAAATAAATGATTTTACCATTGGTAAGAGGGCTTTGACTAAAATCAACAAGTGGTTAAATCAGTTCAAGATGAGCACAGGTATGTTGATCCTGAGGACTTCATCAAGAATGCAAAGAGGTTGTTGATTCCTAGTATTAGAACCCTTCATGAGAATGATGGATTAGATGGTGAAGATGTCATCAAAAATATAATGGATGAAGAGGAAATTGAGAAGAGACTTGGTAAGTTCTATGAGTTATTGAACTTAGAAGCCCAAATAAAGAAGGAAGGGATTGAATTCAGAGGATACTTTCCTAACCTCCCTTACATGGCTAGAGTTAATAAAACTATTAGCACATATGATACTCTGTACAACCAGATTGAGGCCCAATTGGAAGAGAAGCTAGAGGTACCAAAAGAATACTCATCCTCAAAGTATAAAGAATCTAGTGACGGATTTTATGAGAAAGATTTCCCTCCTTAAATGACTAATCCATCTATCTTGGAGCAAGGACCAAAAGTCCCTGATATCGATATAACAACTGAGCGTAAAAAAAAAAGACAAAGAAGAGAGCTGGTAGAGTCCTCAAGGCATAAGGGGGTTAGAGAAGAAAATTGATAGAGTTTTTTCCCTATTTCTTGGTGATAGGCCTTATCATCACCAATTAAGGAAAAGTATAAGAGAGGATAAAAATAAAGAGACCCAAGATGAGGTGGAGTCACCCCTCTAGATGTGCAAAGATGAGAGATAATTGTATCAAGAGGAGCTACTGAATGATGATGATTTTATCAAGAGTGGTGAATTTAAAAAGTTTCTCATGTAGAGAAAACAACAGGTAATAGGCAACCAACTTCCAGTGATTGATGGAACTGGCCCTAATAATGAGGCTTTGCAAGCCCTTGCAACATATGACACCAATTCATAGAATATCACTATAGAAGAGGCCAAGAAAATGGTAAAGTCTAGTGGGATATCTCTTGTCCCAAGATGGGATCTAGCTTTACGCTTCATCATTGACAAAATCATAAGCCAGCTAGAGGCTCAGTTGTCTTATGAGACCCAAATAGGGGAGATGATTAGAGGCTGTGGATATGACCCTAGGTCTGAAACACTTTCTAATTGGTCCTTAGCTCCACAGACACAAAATCCTTCCCTTGTTAGTGTCATAGAGAAGATGGAAGGATACAAAGTAATTTGGATAGTGCAAAACACAATAGACCTTGAAGTCTCCAAGGTTGTCACTCACTTTGCACATCTGAATGAGTTCAAAAATACACAATTGTCTAACCAATATGGAAAAATTTTGATGAGAGAATCACGTTGGCTAAGGATAGAGAAAAGAGCTTGCTGAAGACCAAGGTTTTGGAGGAAGAACTAGAGGACCTAAAAGTCAAGTTAGAGGAGCCATCAAGGGTCGTCCCCCCTCAAATTCCTGAGATTGGAGCTTCTCTGCCTCCAGTAACATAGGATCCTACTATGGAAATTGAGAAATCAGACAAGGACAAGAATGAGGTTTCTCTCAGTTCCTTAGCCAGTATTGTGCAACATAGGTTTGAAATAATAAAGGGAAAAATGGATGCAATTCATGATTCATTCAATTTTTTGCACAAAATAAATGGAGATATAAGGGTTGCAATGACAAGTCTGGAGCCATTGTTCAACACATGGCCATGTAGGGGCCCATTATTTGATAAATTGGAAGTACTATAGTCTCACAGGACAGATATCCCAGAATTAGTCAGTCAGGCTAGTGAGATGGTTGAATTGATTGGTGCAAATTTGTCATTCTTGAAGGGAACAGAAAATCACATGAGATCAATGATTGACATGTTTGGTCTTGTCTTTAGAAAGTACATGTCTCCTATACACAACAAAAAAATGAAATAAAAGGTTTTGAGGAGTGGAAGAATGATATGAATGCATTTCTAATAGGTTAGGAGTCCTCCATTAATGAAGAGGGTACCTTGAACATAGACAAGTTTAATCATGTCTTCAATGACATGTTCAAGGTTGAAGCTAAATGTAAAAATTTTGTTGTTGACACCAAGGCTATAACTGATTCCAGATGAGATAGGAAAATAAAGAAACTAAAGAGCTTGAATAATTTCATGTGGCCAATAGAGGAGGAGGTTGCATTATGGGACAAAAGTATAAAGCCTAAGAAGAAGAAGTAAAATGCAATGGATTTGGAGGTAATGGAGGAGGACTAATCAACACTTGACATCTGATCAATGAGAATAGAGAGGGTAACTATCATAAAAAGGATAATGTATGTTAGCTAGTCAGGTGGTCATTATCCACATAACTACTTTTAGAAGTTACCTTGAACATCTTCAGACGAAGGTGCCACCTATTGAAGATTCAAAATGATTACAAAGATACTATTTGAGTTTTATTCTCCACCTTTTGTAATCATTGTAATTGTTTTTATCTTTTAGTGTCTTTTTCTTTTCCTAGCCATCTGAAGCTTATTGCATCTTGTTTTCTTCCAGTATTCCAAGATAGCTAGTAAATGTTATAAATAGCAAGGATTATGTATTGAAAATGCATGATGAATTTTATTGCTACAATAGAGACTTATGGATTTTAAGGTCTCATTTTTGGGAATTTTGTTATTTTGGATGTATTGATACATATATTTTTTTATAAGAATACAATGGAATCACTTCACACATTTGTGAATGTCTTGTGTTGATTCTGAATTCTTATGTGTTAAATTTGCAAGGTATTTTTCATATATTGTTTACAAAGTAAATTTTGAAATTGGTCCTAATTTTCTTTCAAGGAAAGGGTAATTATCAAGGTTAATTTTAGAGGATTCATGGTTTGTATGAGAATTTAATGTCTGAATGTGAGAATGAGAGGAATGATTTGCAAGGCATCTCATTTGGGTTTTGGGTGTGTTTGATTTAGAAGTTTTTTGTAAATATATGTTCATTTGACTCTTTGCCCTAGGATAAGGCAATGGTATGTTCTTTAGAGGAAATTATCATCATCAATCTATAAATGATTAAAAAAAAAAAATATGTTTGAAGAGTATTGATGTTTAGCATTTGTATTTGATAAATACATGTATAATATTGTTTATTCCTTAAAGAATTGAATCCTCAAGGTATACCCACCTGAGCTTAAGGCTCAAAGTGTAGGAGGATTTGATCCTCATTAATTGGACCTTTAAATTGTTAGATTTGGAGTGGGTATGAGGATTCGAGGACATTAAGTTGTTAAATAGTTGAAATCTGCAAGATAGAGCTCCAACACCAAGAACATATTTATTATAAGAAGTTAAAATACTCTCAAAATATGGGACCACCTAGAGTCCAAGGAAATAGTACATAATCTAGTGATCTATCATGTCAAAATGATCCATCAATACTCACTAAATACTTTGAATCATGGAGAGAGTTCTATATATAACTCTACCATCCTAAAAAGTAAGCACTTAATTTTTGCTCATTTTGGGACCATTTTGAGCCTACTTTAGTATGTTTCTTGTCTCAGGACCTCATATTTTACATAAATAAATATTTATTTCAAATATAGGTCCTCCTTCTCCCTTAATATTGTTTAACCTCATGTTGGGATCTCTCTTCTATACACGATTTCCCATTTTTCTATGCAACCACATAATTCACTTTCCCCCTAGGACCTATACATTCATTTTCATATTTCAGGATTGGCCCTGACCTCCTGGAAGGATGTGATTTTAATAACCACTTCTTAGCAGACTCACCAAAATTCTAAGATATTTTGAGGAACTTTTACCTAGACTAGGATGGCCAAGTTGACCTTGTGTAGGACCAAGTCATCAAAGTTGACCTTCTCCTAGTATTTTATGTTCAAAATTATCCCAAAGATCAATTGGGGGATTATCTTCCAAGTTTTTAAATTAGAGTCATCTTGGATGAAATTTTTCCCTCAAAATGTTTATAAAAGGAGAAATAGTCCTCTCATTTTCACAATCCATAATCTATATACACATACATGTGAAAGTTGTCATACATTCCTTATGCATTCAAGAGATCAAAGTACAATAAAGCATCCATTAGTGAATGCATCCATTATCAAGCACTCAAGGGCCATTCAAGCATTTTAATTCTTCATTTCCCTAATGCATACAACACATTTGCTTCCATGTATCTAGCTTATTTCCCCATTTTAGGCCACACAAATGATTTTGGAATCAAGGAGGGAGATCCAGATTCATCTACCAAGTCTTCTTTTTCTCTCTATTCTTCCATCCAACATTGTAGTGAATTAAAAAATCTACTACATGAGGTTTTTTCTTACATGTTTTCCTTTTATTTTTTATGATTGAGTTAAAGCCATTGCATCAATATACTAGATCATATTGTAAGAGGTAATTTCATCTACATGGTATGATATATTCCATTATTTAGATCTAATCTCTGCTATATGACAACACTCTTCTCATTTCATTTATTTTATTTTAAGGTTGATTCTCAAATAGGGGTTTGACTAATGTAAAACCATCCCCATAACATTATTCCCCTCCATTTCTATGTGTAGGAACAGGTTGTGGAGTTTTTGATCAAGATTTGAGAGTCTCAAAACTAGTTGCAAACCCTAAAAAAATTTCATCTGATTTGGACTTGAAAGGACTAGGTCAACTTTCATGACCTTGTCCAGGACAAGGTCACTTAATCGACCTTGTCCTCCACTTTTGGTATAATATTTAAATGGTAGAAAGATACAATAATCAAATTCCTAGATCTAGAGTTACACTTGATTGCGACATCCTAACAAAATTCAAATTCATATCTAGAGTTCATTTTTCCTCTTTTAACTTCAAGGTGGGTCAATTCTATCTATTTTTATTTGTACTTACCTTCATAGATCATATTTATATTTCCTTATCATTCCTATCAGAAAGAATCCAAAACCCTATATTGTGTATATCATTCATTTGAACCATTAGTTACTTGTATATGCTAATTTGATTCACCTTATAGGAGGTTTTTTATTCTATTGTATGTTATATTTATTGAGTGATCTATGTCATAGAATTTATCACCACTTCTTACATCACGACCTAGTCCTGTAATTTTTTGGTCCAATGTAGGACTAGGTCAACTTTCATGACCTTGTCTATGATGAGGTCAACTTCCATGACCTTTTCCTCCACTTTGTGGCTAAAATTTTCATGGTAGATAGTTACAGACATCGGAATCCTAGGTCTTGAATTACACTCGATTCTGATATCCCCGTGATAGTCAAATTAAGATCTGAAGATAATTTTAAGTCTTCTAACTTCAAGGTGAGTCAATTATATCTATTTTTATTTTTATTTACCTTCATAGATCATATTTAAATTTCCTTATAATTCCTATCACAAATAATTAAAAACCCTACATTGTGTAGATCACACATTGGCACCCTTACTTTCTTAGATGTGCTAAACGGAATCACCTTGTGAGAGGTTTTATCTTCTAATGTATGTTAGATTTTGTGAGTTATCTACATCCTATAATTTCTCACCATCTCCTAAATTAAATTTTGGTGAACCTGACTTATAACATTTCCATTCAGATTTTGGGAGTTAGATTGCTCTTCATCTATCTCTTCTCATTATCACATCCCTAATTTTGATCTAGTTGTGCATTTTTTTACATAGAAATCTCTAAATTGGAGTGGTGTGTAATTACTTATGTCAGTACATTCCTTCTTACCTTTATTTATCAATCACATAGAATGAACCATAGTTTCTTGTATTTCATTATGTTTATATTATTTCATGGTATTATTTCAAGCATTATAAATTTTTCATGTGTCTTTATTCTTAAAATTTTAACTAAATGCAAGAAATATATAGATAACATAAGGTTATTTGTTGATAATCTAATAATCATAATTATATTCCTCCCCCTTAAGATGTATCTCCTAGTCATCCTATGGTTGATAATTCATGTAATTCCTATCAAAAAAACTCAAAATATTATCCACGATTCAGATGTTACACACTTCCTAGATGATTTCTCTCCAAGAATAAGGGATAATCCTTCTTCTTTCTCCCAACCTAAGGATAATAAGCATGATTATATTCCTACAGAAACCATCCATACTTTACTTCCTTCTTCTCAAAAACCTCAAGATGAATTACCTTCTATTTCTCCATCACAACCTATTCAACATGAGTACAAAGATCAAGAATTTATTGACCAAATCATTAAGGTTCCTCCTTATCCTCCTGAAGTTTTTCATATAACTCAGGATTACATTTTATCTTAGTGAGATCCTCCTCTTGACATTGTCTTTATATCAAGTATAATTCAAAGATATGATTCCCTTATAGATACTGTGAACACAAAAAGAGACACATCAATGGTGAATTTTTGTGCTCCTTTCATTATTATAATAATAATTCTCTTTTCAATTGTGTTGAGTTGAGAGATTTTTTTCAATATTTAGTTGATAGATGTCTTCTTCTCTTAACACAAAACATTTAAAATTTTCTCCATATTAAATAAATACCTTAGCATCTTGTTTTCCTATTATGTTTCTCTCCATTATGCCAAGTCCTTTGAGTAATGAGCTTTAGAGCATCATAATAGGAAATATCTCTTTCTCTCTTAGCTTAGGGGAAAGGGGTCATCATTTCTTCCTTCCTTCAAGGATCCATTTTCCCCCTTTTATTGAAATGTTTCTTTTATATAATGACATCCTTTCAGGATTACATTTATTACAATCTTATGCTTATTTGAGAGCACATTATACATAAGAAACCATATAGGGAGATTAATGTGTCCTTCCTCTCTTTTTCTTTAATCAAATCCTTTGTGATATTACATCTTTTGTATTTATGTTGTACTTTCTTGTTTCACTTTAGCATTGTAGACAAGGATTTTCATCTCGAGTCACAACTTTGTGCATTCTTGAAAGTGCATGCCTATTATTCAAAGATCTATGATTTAGGGAATATACTAGACTTGATTATTTCTAAGTTCTCCTTCCATAGGATCCATTATATATTTTTTGATCATCTCTTTTGTACTAAGTAGACATAATGTGACATCTTTATTCTTCTTTTCTTCATCTCTTTATGGATTGGTATTATTTAATGAGGGTACATTCTTTTCAACATGCGACACTTTGTTTCATGCAAGATCAAAAAATCTTTTCTTAACAATATTTTTCATGCCTCAAAGGGCATGTCTATTACTTAATAATCATCCATGTCATCATTCATTTCTTTCCTTTATGGCATTCTTTCTTTAAATACATGATATATTTTCTATCATAAATATGTTTATTTTACATTAGGAGCTATATTTGGTTTACAACTTATTTTTCCTAGATTTGTATATCTATTATGAAGTTACTAGATCACTGCAGATGCATGTCATATTGTATCTTTCCTTCACACTTGGGGGGCAAGGATTCATGTATATTATTTTTCCTCTCTCCTTCTAAGGATCTACTTCCATTAGTAGAGTTGCATTTTTTTTTATCATGCGACACTCTTTTCTTATAAAAAAATGTTTGTTTTGATTCAGGATTCTCTCGTTTACAAGGGGTGTGCACCCTTGATCGCAACCTCCTCTTTATTTGAAAAACTATGTGCATTATAAAAATCTTCCCTTACTATGTGTTTCAAAGTCTATGATCCTTCATTAAGAATCCTTATTTGACCTAGCAATAGGGAGTTGAATGGGTGAACTATTATTCTCTTCCCCCTCTTTTCTCTTCAAGATTATATCTTTTTTCAAGAACTCTTGCAGGTAGTGGTATTATATACAAGATATCTTCCTTTCAAGGGTCTCTTCCAACAAGAAAATTATATTTTCACTATAATCTATTTTATTTTCTCATTAGGGTTAACACTCCTACCTAACTTGATGACATATATTGTTTATTTTAAGATATCTTCTTGTTGTCAGAAGTAGGTATCCTTAATTCTCTTCCTTATGATGTCTCCCAAGTTTCCATAATAAGGAAGGGACTATATGTATATCCTCCATTGTACATTATATCTAGTATTTTGTTCATTGATCAACATGGAAACAAGATTTTCATAAGACTAATTAATTTTTATGGACCCACATAAGACTGGTCCCCAAAAGATGCCCTATGTGTCATGTCCAAAAATTAGGGCAAAACACAACAATTTTTTTTAAAAGGCACAAACAAAAAGGTTGCACACTAAGGTGCACTAAAACTTGAAACATAAAACATCGACTAACACATTTATCTCACAAGGGGAATCATGGCATGCGCTAGCTTGCCAACATCCCTTGCTCGTCAAGTGCATTAGTCCAAAAAAACCCTAACTATGGTTAAACATAAAAAGGACAAGAGGGGTTAACCCTAAGTCTAAGAATTCAAATCAACTCAATTAAATAAGGGCAACTATTAGGTCATCAAACCTAGGCGCTCCTTCGAAGATGGACAACCCCATGAATTAAATCGTAACTCTAATGGCCCCTAATGAATATCGGGGAACCATATAGGGTCAAATGTAGAATTTGAATTAATGATTAAGAGGGTTATAATGAAAATATGATAATAACCCTAATACAAAACTAAGGTTAATAAACTATAATTATTTAAGTATAATATTATTCGAATAAATGAATTAAAATTATAATTCCCTTAGATTTAAATATAATTTTATTAATGTTCAAAATTCATAAATGAAATATTCCAACTTTGAGATTTTAAACATTTAAATAATATTATAAATATTAAATTCAAATAATTATTATTAGGGAAAAATATCTTACCTAGGTCCCACCTAAGGATTATAAGATTATTTTTCCCCCTAATAATTTCATTTTCAAGAGAATCGCAAGAGGGCATTTAATTAATATCAATCAGCTAGATCCTTAAGTAAAACATTAATAAATATTCAAATAATATTAAAAATATATTAAAATAAAATCTGAGATCTGAAATCTCAATAAAATAATCAAATAAAGAAAGGACCATAAATTAATAACCAACATTTAAAATTCTATAAATAAATCAAATAGCATTAATGTTTCAAATATATTCCATTATATCAATAAAAGGAATCTTGAGATCCAAAAAGGAAAATTAAATAATATTTTAAATTTCAAATTTCAAAAGAAAAGTAAAATTGGAAAATTAAAAAAAAAACATTAAATACTAATGCCATATTAAATTTGACTTTTCAAAATTTACTATAGATTTTTAAAATAGAATTTAAATAAAAGTTCTTGGCTCCATTGGCCAACCCTATCCCTAATTCAAAATTAAGGTTTGGCCCAAAACAAAACATGGCCCCAAACCCTAATTTCTTTATGTTGGGTTTGCAAGTTGGGTCGAGGGCTAGAAGATGGAAAGGCAAAGATGAGTATACACCCAAATATATATGGGTGTATATATACACACAAGTGTGCATATACCCCCATATATACTTGAGTATATACAATACAAGAGGTCTTCATCAAGAGTAAAAAACTAGTTTACTCAAGCATCTATAGCAAGGTAAAATATTGAGATAGCTAAATTCATTTGGTGATTAAATAAGAAATATAGGCTATAGAATTTTATTTAAAGTTTTTCTTTTCAAATTAAAAGCTCTCTGATATCACAGAGTTAAATTTTTGTGGTTAGCTACAAAATTTACTCTATTAAAATCTGTTATACCAATTTATTATAAACCATTCAATGTTTACTAGCTTTTTTCTAAAATTAAGATCTCTATACTAATCTTTGGCATCTCAATTTTTTTAATTTTTTTTTACATTTAGATCTGGGTGTATTTTTTTTAGTTTTCATATTTAATAAAAAAATTAGTACTGCAAATATACTCTCTAATTTACAGAATATGTCTGGGCATATAACTTGTATATATTATTCACTGGCATTTACACCAGTGAATAAATATATTTGTATTTTGTTGCTGCCTTGAATATTACATTAATTGTTTAAAGTTTCCTTGAGAACATAATAAAATTTCTTCAATGAATATCATTCCTATTAAAAAACCCACACAATAAATAAATTTCCTTTATTTCCTATTTCTTCTTATTTATTTAGGCGATTTAATTTTTTGTAAATTCTTTTACATTATAAGAAAAATAATGCTTGGCGGGGCAGTTTGGTCAGCTGCATATGCAGGTTGGCCCCCACAATACAATGGCATGGAGGGCAGGGGGGGGGCTAGACCCCTACCACTCCCCACTAAGGGTGGTGGCACTACCTTGTCCACCACCCCGATGGGGACGGTGGCCAGGGCAGTGCCACTGCACCCTTAGTGGGTGCGGTTGGGAACAACCCCTTCCACCTTCAGGGGGGTAACAACGGCCCAAAGAATGGTGCGCACATAAATTTGTGCGTTATTTTTTCTTAAGTTTGTTATTATTATTTATATAATATATTTCTTTTAGTGAAGTTTGTAGCAACCACATTATAATATATATGTATTATATATTATTATAAATATAGTATAGTATATATATAATAATATAAAGATTATATTATATTATGTATGATTTTCTTTTACATAAGAATAATAGATGAAAGGGGGATAAATCTAAGTTTATATAGTTATATAAATATATTATTATATCAAGAATATATATATATATCTGTGTGTGTGTGTGTGTGCTATGAATATATATTAACATACATGTATAAGGAAAAGAGAGAATCTAAGTTCTTTCTATGTGGTAGAATAAAAATTTTGCTCTTAACTTTTATACAAGCTCAAATTTACTATTGTTTGAAACCATGCACACATTGAGAGAGGAATCTTTTTTTTAATTTTTATATGAAAGATCAAATATACTAATTTTTATTGAGAAGTAATGACACAATAATGAAATTTACACACTTAAGTTGATGTACATTTTTTTTCTCTTCATTCCTTACCTATAAAGAACACTAAAACAACAATTTTACATTTCCCTTTAGAGCATAAATATTGCAACATGATAATCTTTTCTTACTTCAAATACAAGGAGATGATAGAAGGATAAAAGAAAACAAAATTATTACAAGCATATTACATGATAGGCATTTACATGGCCTTATGTTCAAAATTTTGTAAGAGGCATCATTTCCATACATCAAATCAAAATAAAAGTAGGTACTTAGTCAAATCTCCTCTAGCTCCATTAAAGCCAAAAAGCTTTCCATTTAAAAATATGCAAAAAAGAAAAAGGCAATAGACCATGGAGGCTCACCTCCCAACCTAGGCCATTAAATGGCCACCCTTGAGCTAGGGGAAACAAAGATGGATATGGTTTACAAACACAGATCATTGCACATTCACCTAAAAACTAGGAAGAATACCAAGTACACAAAATTCCCTTCCCATGGATATTCACATAATGGGTCACCTTGGACCCATAAAAGGGGTGAAGGTGGAATCTACCCAAATAGGAGAAGCCATTCTACATTAAAGAAAAATGCCTTAAACATGGCCATGAACCAAATACAATGCATTCAAAATGCCATAACAACAACCATCAACCCTTCATTATTCTATAAAAACAATACCCTTATGACCCCCAAACAAAACTCACAAGAATGGCAACATGGATGCCCATACGTCCATGCCTCATCCCCTTCCTCCTTGAGGAAGGACTCTACAATAGATGGGTATTCCCAACTCTTTCCATTCACCCATCAAGGCTCTCTTCCTTTCCAAGGGTGAGTTTTGTCTTGCACACCCCAAAAATGCAACACTAAAAATAAAAACCAACAAATAAACATTTACATAAGAAGCCATTAAAACACAAATGAAGCTTTACAAACTACACAAACATGTAGTAAACAAAATCTACATATTACACCAAGAGAACAAAAGCCTTCAAGATCCACCAACCTCAATCCAAGCTTATGGAAAAGTGGGTTGAGAAGAGCTCCCTTCCTACAAGCCTTCTTCCTTGCTAGGTCCACCCAAAATTTTGCTAAGTCCACAAGAAGTCTACAAAAATTAGAGAGTGGGAAATCAACCTACCAAAATTCCCTCCAACCCACTAAAAAGGAAAGCCCTACCTAACCTCAAAGGTGATTGGACACACTCACCTAGGGTTCCTTCTCAACAAGAGGGAAAATTTAGAATTGAAAATGAGGAGAAAACTTGGAACACATCCCAAATTCACCACATTTCAGAATGACATCTTTTGGAGGGGCAACAATGGTCAAAAAACATCTCATTGGTCCAAATTTGACCCCCAACCCAAGGTACACCTATGGGGTAGTCTATTTTTAACTTTAACTAACCTTTAGGGTCACTTTTTGCCTCTCAAAAGTCCACTAGAGTTGACTCACAAAAATTTAAAAAAGATTTCCACCCAAGGCTCAACAACTGAGGTACCCAACCTTGGGATTCTACAAGAAGACTCCAAAGTGGAAGACAACTCGCATAAAATGAACTTGGTCATGTCAACTCACAATACATGTGTCAATTGACATCACAAAAGGGTACAACACATCACAATACACATGGCATGCCAAGTAGACATAAATTTAAAAATAAACATAAATATATTCAAATAATACAACCAAGCATCACTTTACAACAATAAACATTAAAACGAGGTTAATTTCTCCCCGTAGAGATAACCTTGGCTTAACAAGATTTAACAAGCATCAATCTTTAATTTTCCCTTTTATAAACCATGGTCTTACCTACACACTTGACAAAATATTAGTAGCTCATGTAAAGTCAAATAACACACACACACACACATATCTCAATAATCACATTCTTTCACATCATAAAATTCCAACCGCATCTCATCATAAATCACATAATTTCCAAGATTACATTTCCTATATACAAAGCAGACTAATTCAATAATACAATGATATATATATATTAATTAACCTAACATTTTAACCATAATATTTCTCATAAGCTTTCCTAACATAAGCATAAAATTAAAGAATCATATTCTAATCAAAGACTCATCAAATACTATAATCAGGACCTAATAATCAAGCATGAAAGTAAAGTCCTAAATCATCATCACATAATCATAGTGAATAAAGGTGGAATGGATCCACCATTATGAGGGGGGTAATTGTGTGTGTATGGGGTTGACTAGTGGTAGATAAGATAATATGATATGCAAAGGGAGAATATAGGATCTATCCTTAATCTAAATTCCCAATAGGAGATATCCAAATGGATTAATCACAAAGAAGTGATCAATGCACAATTGAATCAAATAATGGAGAACATGAAGAAGGGAGGAAATCCTATAATCTACTATAGAAGGTATGTACTTGAAATATTAAATGAATAGAAAGAAAATACTAACCTCAAAATAGGGAGAATCTAGAAAATGTTGATTTATGATGTCTGTGCAAAGTTTCAGGAAATTCTACAATCTGCTCTGAACTAGAAATGCTGAGACAGAGAGAACCCAAAATTTTTGTCTTTTTGGAAGCAGGTCATCCTTGACCCAGATAGCAAGGCAAGGTCTTACCCTATGGTAGGATCCTACCCCTCACTAAAGATTGTCTCTGATGGAAACTCTATTTGAAGATCTTGAAAGTTTGCCAAAAAGGGTATCCAAATTTGCACTTCAATTCATTGTCATGTACCTGTACCTTAAAAAAAAATGGTTTTTTTTGTTTGGATAGGGGGTTTTCCTTGGTCAAACCCCAATTTAGTAATTAACCTTGAAATTGAACTGAAATTGTAATATGTATAAACAAAGTAAATGGCACTATTCACCTTGCTTATGTTGAAGTCCTTGTGGAGGATTCGAATCCTTGAATCCACAAGTAGGGATGCTCCAAATGAATGTAGAAATATGTAGGATATCTCAAATCAATGGCATTAGATCTTCAACACCAATCTTGAATGTATCTTTGCATAGGAAGAGGCTTGGATGAATGTGGATGGAGAAATCTTCAAGGGGGCTCTAAAGAGATTGAATCCTTCAATAGAAAACAATGGATCTTCTTGATGAATGTTTGAATGCTTGGCTTGAAGATGAATGAATACTTGCTTGCTTCCCTTCTCCTTCTTGCTTTCTTGATTGAGAATGCTTATGAAAATCAGATGCAATTTCTTGATTGTGGATGTTCTCACAAAACATTGATGGAGAAAATGAGAGAGGAAGGCTTCCTTTTATAGTGATCTAGAGCACAAACTCCTAGAGAAGGCCAAAATTGGAGAATTAAATCTCAATTAACCTTAACCCCTAGAAATGGACCTAGATTAAATGCAATTTAAGAGTTTACCATTTTGAAACTTGAAATAGCCAACCTGGAAGCGGGAAAATAAAATTTTCTGAAACCTGACGTCTTGAAACTTCTAGAATTTGAAAATTGGACCTTGGGTCAGGGACGAGGTAGTCTCTACTCAGTCATCCTTGACCTAGGTTAGGGACTAGGTCTTCCTTGACCCATCAGGTCATCTTTGACCCAGAAAGTCAAGATCTTTAGATTCTCAGAGAAAGTTGCCAGAAATGAGGTTGGAAATAGGGAGAGAGAAGTAGAATAGGGGGAAACCACCAAATCCATGCAAAGACACAATCAAGGTGCTTGACATGACCCCATACCACTTACTCAGAGGGCTAAACACTCTTATCATAGAAATGCTTCCATTTTAAGATGATACATTAAGCCCCCACTTTAGCAAGAGTATGGACTCGATGCAAACTCTTGGTAAAGGAGATAATAATGAAAAGATAATATTATTGTAATCAAAGGGAAAAAGGAAACCTCAATCCCCCAGGGACTCAAGTCTTCATCAACTCCAAGATCACAATAAGAGAGACATCTCTAGAGAGAGAAAGAAAGAGAGAGTGTTATTATCTTGCCTAATGAGAACTTATTTCCCATTGTGAACCACATAAGGAAATAGTGCAAATAGAAAGATAGAATTGAACCACCTAGTGAATGTGGCTACTCACTAATCAACCCATCAAGGATTCACCCTTAGGAATATTATATTCCATAAGAGTAAAACCAAAAGAAAAAGAGATCCAGTCTTAAGGACACCTCCGACCTTAAGGGATCAAAAATTTGAAACTAGAGGGATCAAGAGATCCTAAAATATAAATCCATGTTTGAAGGATTAGTCACTAATCCAAAAAGGGAGAAAAGTACCTTGAAAAATAATATATCTGTATCAAAAAGTGCATGTGTGAAATAGGTGAGAAGAGGGTATGCCCCCACATTAAAGTCATTTCTAACACTTTAACAAGAGAAAATGTCTTTAACGAAAATACAAACAACTCCACTGATTACGTTTCCACTACAAGATGCCCTAGATGAAGACAAATCAAGGGAAATACTACATAAACATACAGAGAACACAAAAGGGAACTACCTACTGTGGGGTCAGTATGATCATAAGATAATATATATATGATATTATTGCAAATGAATTGACATCATTCCTCAAAGAAATTAGAACTACAATCACAAAGGAGGAAAGGTCACATAAGATATACAAAGAAGAGTCTTTTTGGACCATGACATGGAGACCAAAAAGAATTAGTGCTACCAAGTCACAGATCCAAGTAGATTACACAAGGAAATATTTACGAACAATAGCACAAGTACAACATAACATGAAATAACATATAGAAGAATAGAGATACATATAGAGGAATTTTACAACATTTTTGATTCCTTTATCACCTTGCACCAATTGAGTAACAAGGGTTGTATAAAAGAATCTAACAACATTTAGCAAACACATCATGGGAGAAGCATAGTACAATAGGAAAACACACAAAAAAGCTACCATAAAGGACAAGCTAATCAAGCATGCCACCTACTCTCCCCATCTTGTTCTATATAATTTGGGGAAGGTGGGTAACTCATAAGAGGGACTATATCCAAAATAGTAGGAATGATAACCAGTTCCAAACAAGGATCCTCTTAAGAATCACAATGTTCGATACTAGGTGTAAGTGTTAATTGTGATGAAAGCTTATTAGGTAAATCAATGTCAATGTCAATAGTCTCATATTCATCATTAACATCATCAAGAGTATCTTCTTCATCTAGATTAATCAAAATAGGATCTAAGATATGAATAGAATCATCATAATCATGCATCTTAACATCATTATTAGTAACAACATCATGCATAGGCTTATAAGAAGAAAGTAAAGAATTTTGAAGAATAGAATTACGAGCTTTAGCTTGAGCATGACACTTCTTACAACATTCATTATCAGATCGATTACATTTTTCTTTACTTGAAATATGTTGAGAACTAGGAGGAACAATCACATGATCCTTCACAGGTTCTTTAGGAAGATTAACAGGTTTATCAGTAGTCAGACAATCAATAGTAGGAACTTGATTAATAGATGTAGAATCCATGGATAAAGGATGTATACAAGGTGTAGGAAAAAGACCATGATTAAGATCCATAGGAGGTCCACTTAATTCAAGAATCTTCTGATGTTTATAGGCTTGATATGAGTGGAAAATATTATCAGGTCGAGAAGGACATGAATTAGGTAATGAAGGCCAAAAGAAATCAAGAGTAGCACAATCCCTGGGCCTAGAAGGTTGATATAAACTATGATTAACCATCTTCACTTATTTATCATGAATAAATTTAAGACATTTATGGATAGGTGAAGCAACAACATGCATGACATTCAACCACTTGGCAAACCAAGCTTAACTTGAAACTAATCAGAAGTAGGAACAATAACAAAGGTAGTGTTCACAAGTTTACCACAAAGTTCAACTGGCAAGTTAATAGAACCAAATGATGGATAAAGAAAAAAATTACAAGTTTGAATCCACACATCAGATGTATCATAAGAATTGTGTTGCAAATTTTTCATAAAAAGATTTTCCTTAGTAATAATATTGACTAAGGATGTAGGATCAACAAGAAAACCATGAGTAGGTATCAGAGAAATCCTAGCATAAATATAAAGGGGACCATTGGGAGCTTTAATAGTCTCATAATTATCAGAGGTCATCAAAATTTCTTGAGGTCTTTTATTCTTAGGTTGTTGTCAAGGTTTAGGTTGAGTTTTCAATTTAGGCTTAGGTTTTGGTTGAGGTTGAGATGGAACTTGAGGTATAGTTTGAAGCTGAGGTGGAGATACAGATTGAACAGCATGCTCCACCTGATTAACAATGTGATTAAGGTCATCCATCTTTGAATCATACATAATTTCCATAGAGGATGGCTGAGCAATGGTATTAGTATCATGTGCAGGTAAAGGATTCATATAGATTTGAAGATTTTGATTAGGAGGAGAGACAGATTTATTCCCACTACCATCAAGATTATCAAAAGATAAGGCATTAGAATCAATTAAGTCTTGAACCTTATGTTTTAAAGAATAACATTTCTCAGTATCATGACCATTCTGACGATGATATTAAAAAAAATATTTAGGGTCAAAAGATTTAGATGCAATCGTAGCAGGTAAAAGAGGTCGAATATGAGGTAAAGTAATTATATTAGCAGTTAACAACCTATTCATAATAGAATGTAAAGATTTAGAAAGAGGAGTAAATGTATGATTTAATCAAAAAGAAGTGGATGTAGAAGTGGCATTTTGAGATGCAACAACAACTTTATTAGCAATTACATTTGCTTGTTTGTTTATATTGACATAGTTGTTGAATTTTTTAAATTTTTTTGGATTAGGAGCAGCATCACTTTTATCAACTGGAAGAGAAGCCACTGGAGTGTTTCTCTCAAATTGAGTCACTTGTAATCGATAATGATGAAGCGCTACACAAAGTTGTTGAAAAGAGGTAAATTTAGTAAGAAGAATCTTATCTCTAATATCCTTTTACAAATTTGAAATAAACATACATTGAATATCAATATCAGGAATAGGATAGGAAATCTGAGCATATAAATTCTTAAATCTACCAATAAATTTAGTCAATTTTTCCTTAGTACTTTGTTTACAATGCATCAAATTAGTCAAAGACACTTGCAGGCCAATTTTGTTTTGAAATTGTTGAATAAAAGCATTGGCAAGCTGTGGAAATGAGTCAATAGAATAAGGAGGCAAGGAAAAATACCATTGTAAGGCCTTGTCAAAAAAATTTCTAGCAAATAGCTTGGCTAAAATCCTATGGTCATGAGCATAATCACTACAAAGGATTTGAAATCTTTTAACATGATGAACGAGATCTCCTTTTCCATTATAATTCTCAAGATGAGGCATATCAGCTTGCTAAGGAATAGGAGTACGAATGATATCTAGAGACAAAGGACTTCCCATGTCACATGTAGGAATGCTAAACTTGTTTTGAGTCAAGGATGAAAGTTGTTGTTGTAAGGAAGACACAATTTGAGCCAAACTGATGATTGTTGAATCATTAGAGGAAATAGGAGGAATAGAAACATTACAAACACCAGGTAAAGTGTATGAAGCTGTAGGAATGGAAGACACAACTGGAGGAACACTTGGACTGATAGTTGGAAGATGATTGGAATAAGTAAAAGGAAAATTATGATAATAAGGTTGTGATGTAGGAAGGGACACAAGAGGAACACTCATAGGAATAGAGGGAGCCATCATAGTCACCAAAGAAGGAGTACAGGTAGGAGCACTAGGTAAAGGAATAGAAGAAGGTTCTACACTAGTGATAGGAGGAATCAACTCTAAATCTTGAGCTTCTTGAGCTAAAGGTTTAACATTTGAATGTACAAGGTGAGTAATATCATGCAAGAGATTAACACCTTGATCACTATCACAAATAACTTTCTTAAGAGCCTCTATAGATTGAATAGAATCTTGATTATGGTTTTCTTGAATAAGCCAGTTACCCATTTTATCAAGTTTCGTTGAAAGTTTTTGGACTTGTTCAGGAGGAAATCTTAAAGCATCATCCTCATCATAAGATGAGTGAGAAGGGTTTTGCTCCATAATAGGATTGGAATCATGAAGAATCAAATTATCATCTGGGATCCTAAGGAAAGGAGAGGAAGATTCAACATCAAAGGCACCCATAAGTCTATGACTTCTTCTAACCAGAATGTTATAAGTAGGACTACTAGTAGTAAAGCTCATAAACTAATGCAGTGCAAATGAACTAAACTACGACAACATAAAGAATGAATATTTATGTATTTTGAAAGAAATTTTTTAATTTTTTGTATTTTTGAAATATAGATGCAAGTAATCTAATTAGGATGCAAGATTAAACATGAAAGACAAATCTAATGTCAACAAGATAATATAAATGGAAATCTAACACCAAAAAACATAATAGAGCACCTAATTCCACAAAAGAAAAGAGGGTAAGTATGTCGGGTTCAAAAAAATGAATAAAAGGTGGAATGGATCCACCATTATGAGGGGAGTAATTGTGTGTGTGTGTGGTTGAATAGTGGAAGATAATATAATATGATATGCAAAGGGAGAATATAGGATTTATCCTTAATCCAAATTCCCAATAGGAGAGATCCAAATGGATTAACCAAAAAGAAGTGATCAATGCACAAATGAATCAAACAATGGAGAACATGAAGAAAGGGGGAAATCCTATAATCTACTATAGAAAGTATGTACTTGAAATCTTAAATCAATAGAAGACAAATACTAACCTCAAAATAGGGTGAATCTAGAAAATGTTGATTTTTGATGTCTATGCATAGTTTCAGGAAATTGTGCAATTTGCTCTAAACTGGAAATGCCAACATAGAGAGAACCCAAAAAAATTGTCTTTCTGGAAGCAGGTCATCCTTGACCCAGATAGTGGGGCCAGTTCTTACCCCAAGGTAGGATCCTACCCCTCACTGAAGATCATCTCTGACGAAAATTCTATTTGTAGATCTCAGATGTTTGCTGAAAAGGGTATCTAGATCTGTACTTCAATTCAGTGTCTTGTACCTATACTTACAAGAAAAATAGTTTTTATTTTTTGGATGGGGGGTTTGCCTTGGTCAAACCCCAATTTAGGAATTAACCTTGAAATTGATTTGAAATTGTGATATGTATAAACAAAGTAAATGGAACTATTCACCTTGCTTACGTTGAAGTCCTTGTGGAGATTCGAATCCATGAATCAACAAGTAGGGATGCTCCAAATAAATGTAGAAATATGTAGGATGTCTCAAATCAATGGAATTAGATCTTCAACACCAATATTGAATGTATCTTAACATAGGAAGAGGCTTGGATGAATGTAGATGGAGAAATCTTCAAGGGGGCTCCAAAGAGATTGAATCCTTCAATAGCTAACAATGGATATTCTTGATGAATGTGTGAATGCTTGGCTTGAAGATGAATAAATGCTTGTTTTATTCCCTTCTCCTTAATTCTTGCTTGATTGTGAATGCTTATGAAAATCAAATGCAATTTCTTAATTGTGGATGTTCTCACAAAAACTTGATGGAGAAAATGAAAGGAAGGCTTCCTTTTATAGTGATCTAGGGCACAAACTCCTAGAGAAGACCAACATTGGAGAAATAAATCCTAATTAACCTTAACTCCTAGAAATGGACATAGATTAAATGCAATTTAAGAGTTTACCATTCTAAAACCCTAAACAACTGACCTAGAAGTGGGAAAATAATGTTTTCCAAAACCTAACATCCTGAAAATTTTGGAATTTGAAAATTGGACCTCGGGTTAGGGACGAGGTAGTCTCTTCCCTAGGTCAGGGATGAGGTAGTGTCTTCCCTAGGTTAGGGACGAGGTTGTCCTTGACCTAGGTCATAGACTAGGTTGTGCTTGACCCATCAGGTCATCTTTGACCCAAAAAGTCAAGATCTTCAGATTCTCAGAGAAAGTTGTGAGAAATGAGGTTGGAAATAGGGAGAGAGAAGAAAAATAGGGGGAAACAACCAGATCCATGCAAAAACCCAATCAAGGGACTTGACATGACCCTGGACCACTTACTTGGAGGTGTGTGTGCGTGTGTGAAAATTGTACCTAGCTGTGAGCACAACGCTTCAAGGAAACATTAGAGGTTAGCAAAATTGAAATCTGTAAAAAATTGAAACTAAGCTAACCAAGCGATTTACTACCTTCTAGTAGGTGTGAGTATGGTATTCTCAGATTAGACTGAGATTAGTGATGATGTAACACCTAAATGAAGGATTTAATGTAAAAAGATAATGAATGCAGATTAATCTATATTTTTGTATTTTCTATGCAATTAGGATGAAAAACTTGATATGAATCTAAGATAGAATTGAATTGAAAAGATATGCAAATTTAATCTAACAATGATATGAAAACCTATGCAAAGATATGAAAAACTATGAATGATCTCACAAAGTTGCCTGTCGTAAAAGCTTGATTCTTCAGATGCAATTTCGCTAGAGTAATTGTACAAATTCAAGAGATGTAAATGTGAAGAGCTAAGCCTTCATTTTATAGAAATCCAGGGCTTGAGGATGCATTGAGAAAAGTCATAAATCACTCTTGATAAACTCAGGTTAATTTTTGAGTTAACAAGAAATTAGAATTAATTAATTCACAAAATCATCCTAAATCATGTAAAGACAACTTTTTAACTTAAATCAGAAGTGTAGATCAGCTTTCAACTCAAAATAGATGTTGAGTTTCAAAAAGATAACAACTTCAATTGATTTTCTGATTTAAAGCTTAACTGCTCCTTCAAATGTGCATAGATAATTATGAATTAATTAAATAAATAAAATAATTTATCTTCAACTTACTGATTTTTAATTAAAACAATTGATTTATGGGTTAATCAATTATTAAATCAAACTTTTATTCAAAAACTATATTATTAAATATTGACAATTGACATTAATTAATTAAATAAGAATTTAATCAATTAGTCATAAGATTTTCTATTTATCTCCAAAATTAAATAATACAATTTAGGAATAAATGTAATTAAACTTAATTAAATAATTAAATAGCAGTATTAAATCTAATTAATTAAATATTCAAAATATTCAATTAATCAAACTTTAGGATAAATATGATTTATCACCAAATAATTATCAAATCAATGATAATTAGGATAAAGTATGAATATTTCAAGGAATATTCCCCAATGCAGAATTAGGATAATCAATTAGTGTTTTTATAATTTGATGTGCAGATGTACCTTGGGTTAGGACTTTGATGTCAATTTCATTTGATTTGAGGATGTACGAGGTTAATGAGCCTATAGCCCATTTTTGGGGTATTACATTTTCCCCCTCTATGAATTACTATGTGAAGTGCAGTGGCTCAAAGATTAGTCTATTTTTGGTAAAGATGTTGAAACTGATTTGAAAGATAAACCGATTTTGAGACAAAAATGGATTTAAAAGATTTGAAGATGTTAGGTCCTAATCGACCAAAGATGATGTTAACTATAGCAACAATGAACCGGTGATTATGAAAAAGTATCAAAATGCCTAATTCTGAACCTTATGATTATGAAGAATTGAGTGACCTGATTGTCCAAAGGAATTGAAACGGTATCACATCCAAACCCTTCAGTTACAAAGAACCAAGGAAATAACACTAATGAACTGATGGTTATGAAAAGCTGATACAATTTACAAGAAAGATTAGGATACCAGATTGATATGGATCTTGATGAATCTAATATGCCCCAAGCGACAAAGTCTTTTAGATGATATCAGCAACTAGAGGTGGTTGTTGTCTTGATCACTGAAAGAAAGATTTGATTGATTTACATACTTGAATGATGTGCAATACCATGCCCCCTTCGGGATGAAAATTGAAATCTAACAAGAAAAGTCAACATTAAATTGTTTAGAAGCATGTTAATTGATTTGAGAATTTTTTGTACATGTCTAGAAATGTGTTCTGCATCGTTTAGAGGTCCTGGAGACCAAGTTTGACTAGGTTTTGACCATGAATTGACCATGGTTGACCAAGTGAAAATTTTGATAGTTTGATATAAGATAATCAGTTAAGTTGAATTCTAGATTTTTGTGATGATTGAAGGTTGATTATACAAGCAATCAACCGTCCTGGGTTTGAAAATTTTAAATCATGATTTTGACATAGTAAACGATCTCATATTTTGATTTTGATCCCGAAAATGGGTTCAAAACGTTGAAATTAGCCATGGGTGCAATTTTCATGGAAAACGAAGCACTTTGAAAAATTAGGTCAAAACCTATATAAGGGCCAAAAAGGTCATTTTCATTTCATTATTCACTTTTGTCTTTTGTGAACTTTGTGGAGCCCTCTGAGAGAAAAATGGCCAACTCAATAGTTCTAGTTTCCTCCCATCGATTCAAGTGCAACCAGAGATACCAGCAACCTCCCCAGTATGAGAACCCAGTAAGTGGAGCACTGTGCCTCTCTGTGAATTCAAAATTTGCATGTTTTTAGCATTTTTAGATCATTTTCATATGTTTTTTAATTTTTGAATTTCACTAGCATAGAAACTTGTACAAGAGTCCTTTGGGAGTCATACAACTTTTCAAGTTTTTATAGAGTGTTGTCCTAGAGGTATAGGAAACTCGTATAAGAGGGACCCATGTGTTGCATGACATTTCATCACGTCCCTCAAATGTCATATGGGAACATATGCTCTGTCGTATACCCATGAATTGTCGTATGGAAACTTGCTGAAACTCATCTGAGTTTTGAGACTAGACTGTATTTTTGTATGGAAAACAATGAGCTTATTTCACCCTTTTAGGTCAACCTTTTTATATTTTTGATTTCATAGGCTGATTTCTTAGCATTTAATGTACCTTATGAAGTATTCAATTTTTCAATTCCTATATGTATAGCCTGATTTTTGACCAAGTTACTAATAGGATACCCTATTTCTATGTTGTGTAGGTTGTCTACCCTGATGTACATGTCCACATATCACACCCGGCCACTCAGAGACTGTGTGTGTCACTTCCTGATCCTATGAGAGTGCACTTAGCTTCATGTGGGTTTGAGTATCTGATATGGTTGCCTAAGATTCAAGTGAACCATGGGCTACTGACTGCTTTGATCGAGCATTTTCATTTAGAGATGCAGACCTTTCATCTATCGATGGGAGAGATCACCATCACACCTGAGGACATGTACCGTATTCTACACATTCCATTCCATGGTCCTCGTCCTGACTATGTGAGTTCAGAAAACTCTGGTCTCCATGCCTTTAGGAGATTATTTGAAGATGATACATAGCTGACTCAGTCTATATCATGGGAGTCACTAGTTCAAAGATATGGGCACACACATAGACTTGAGTGCATCATAGCAGGTATGATAGGTATTTTTATCATGTCTGACCATCAGTAGAATGGTCTCTTGATGGGATGGGGCCCTATGGTTTCTCATTTGATGGCCACTCTTTCTGAGTTGGGTTGGGGATAGTGTATGTTGGCCCATATGTTCTCCAAGATGTATGAGATAGTGTATTAGGAGGGAAAGATATTTTCTTATGGTGTGCTAGTACTTTAGATTTGGGCATGGGAGCACATCCTAGTATGTCAGACACAACAGCACCCACAAGAGTCAATCATCTATGTTTATTCAGGATATGTGACATAGGTTCGCATGGGTATCACTGAGTACTAGAGATGGGTTCTTGATGATATGACCTTTTGTATATGGAGACCTTACTTATAGGTTGAGCCTTGGCCTACTACGTGTGCTTAGTTTGCATACTTTTGTCAGAGCATAGTGTTTATTGGGTGCTCCACTTCTTGCATTGAGCATTTTCTTATCACATAGGTTTGAAGATAGTACGGTCTCATCCAAGATGTACCCTAGGAGTATGGTACTTATGCATGGCTACTTCAAGAGCTTGGATTAGGATGGGGCCCTCGAATATCTTATGTTCTATGTACACAAGAGTATAGTGGATATCTTGCTAGAGATGGGGATTACCGACCAGATGTTGTAGATGCTGGAGTCATAGAAGGATTCATTGCTTGGTTAGCAGAGCATCCTATGTGTCAATTTTCTAATTTGACAAAGGTGACTCCTAGTATGGAGGAGGCCATGGACATTATAGGTGCACTAATGGGTCGAGGCCAGAGGCATCGAGATGTACAGATACCCATGCCCCAGCCTACACCTCTAAGGCTAAGAGTGGTCATTGCTCAACAGAGACCAGTAGGACACATGAGACCACCTCAACCCACTAGTTCTACAATAGGAAGGCTTGCAGTTCTATAGAGGAGATCCACTAGAGGGGAGCATGGCACTTTAGGAAATATTGGTAGTGATGATGAGGTTCTGGGTACTTAGCAGGATGTAGGTCTTGGTCCTAATCCCACATAGCTTGATAAAAATTTTGATTTGGAAGTAGAGGTGAGATGCCGTAAGGCATGAAAGGTAGAGGCTGCTGATCAGCCAGGTGACACAGATATGCTTGTTGTAGAGGTAGATCCTAGTTTAGCATAGAATCTTCAGGAGATGATTAGGTGTTTGAGATTACAGGTTAGGGACCTAAGATTGTAGGGTACTTGACTTGAGGAGTGACTCATGGAGTCTGAGAGGAAGCGATCAGAGCTACAGGAGGAGAATAGGAGATTGTAGGCAGAGGTGACTCATCAGATGGCATGGAGTGCCTATTATGTCTCTACATATTATGTTGTTATACTAGTGGTTCAGAGAGTTCCTACATACTCTCAGTATATGATAGCATCCGAGGGAGCTAGGGTACCATGAGTTGAGGTAGTGCCAGATGCACCACCACCACCTCCACTGGATGTAGAGGACTAGGCAACAATTGATCTATCTTGATATTCTGATATATTTTTGTCATTTTGTCCATAGATATTGATCTAACTTGATAGCTCACCTAAGCGCATTATTTTTTACCTTGTGCTAGTAGTGCACCCTCAACTATTCTAAGTTTTATGATATATATGAGATTGAGTTTTGGTTATGACTTCATTTGTACTTGTCATGTTTGATTTATGATTATATCATGTGATGTAAATGCTATGTGTAGTGTAGAATGTATGGAATATGCAATGCAATGTTTTATTTCAAATATATGTATTTATGTAAATGTAGTTGATAGATGGAAAATGTATGACAATGTATGATTTTGATTATGCTCTACAATGATAAATGCATATGTATGTAATGTAATGGGATGAATATGATATGTAAATGCAGTGATACACATGATAGGTTTTGCAGGTATTAATGAAGACAAGTACTCGGTCATTTGTCGAAAAGGATGTCTAACCCAAGATGGTAACTTCTTGCAGTTTTGTGAAGAAACCTTTGTGTGAGATTCAGCTCTTGGTGATGTTTAGCATTGTTAGAAAAATCATTTAAGCATTCAAGTTTATTCAGCAATTGTGGGACCAGGCAATCATGCAAAATGCAAAATGATATGCAGGATGAAATGCAAACCTAAGACCTAGGACCTAGTCACTAATCATGTGTCACTCATTTTTATCATTGAATTTTTATTAGGTAACTGGATAAATCAATACAACATCCACTAGTTAGGAAACTATGAATATATGAATATTGATTTTTGTGCCAAAGTCGTATTAGGAATAGTCACAAGAGATAACTGAGGGGGGGGGGGGGTGGTTGAATCAGTTATCTAAAAGTTTCAATTCTTTATCCAATTAAGTATACTTAAACATAAAGCATAAAAAAACTAACAAAACACTTGAAGACAATACCAATATTTTGGTTATGGGGAAACCCAAATAGGTAAAAACCCTAATGGGAATCGACACCCACTAATAATCTACACTAGTGTTTTATGATCCTTTTTAGAAGATCCTTAATCTTGTTAGGAGTTTCTTTACAATATATTTAGTACAGTGACTTGGTCAAGGGATGGACCCTGTTAGGAGTCTTTTAAAATTAACCCTATTAGGGGTGAGGACCTACTATCTGAGAGCACACTGCTCAAAGGGGTGAAGGCTACAACCTTCTAAATAATAGATACACACTATATCTAGATCTTGGTGAGCTACGCTTTGACCTACTATCTTGATTAGTTCCAATGTATAGCACAAACACTTTACTTGGTCACATAGACCTTCTGCTAATGGCTCAACACTTTGCACACTCTTCTCTGCTCTTCACAATCAACTCTAAACCATGCTTAGAAATCACAAATGACTGCCTATAAATATCTTTCCACTAAATCTTATAATCAAGTTGGCCTATTAGAACCATCTTGAAATCATATTAGAGAAATCATAGTATACTCCAATAATAATTTTGTTGGCTCTACTAAGCACACAACACATTCTGGGACCTATCCAATATTAATAAATGTAGCTGCACGCTAGACATTGTCGGCTCTACCAAAATGACTGAAACTTTCTCCTCAGGCTGAATTACATCATGCACTCTTAACCGAACATTTCTAACTCTTCTCCAAACACTAATCCAAGAGAGCATACCAAAATGAAAGGCGTCACTCCTAAACCAATATAATCTCTTTCGACTCTTTTGAATAAACACAAGAAACTGCTACTGGTGAATAGAAATTGCAAAAATTCACTTCTACTGATTATCGAACTCTACGTCCATGAATGTAAGATCACTAACATGTCTCCATCACATATCCAAATGTGCAAGGCTCTATGATAAATGTATGGACAATCATTCACTGAACACTGCCTGTAGCTCTGTCAGGAACACTGCTGACACAAGTTGCTATATAACTCTTTGTACTAATAGTTAACCTTTGCATCCATGATATCATGTTGATAACATGTCCATGTTATTTATACTATAAGCTTACTACATAAGTCTTCCACGTATGCTACTTACTATATGTTGTCATCAATGAAAAACATACAATTAGCAATGGCTTGCTGGCAAATCTCCAACAAGTCAATACAATGCCCACTGGCTAGACAACCATGGACATGAATATTGATTTTGTTTTTGGAATGTCAGATTAGATATAGGCACCAAGGCACAGATTCTAGGATGACCTAAATATCATGTCCATTTTGATATAGCAATTTTTATAAGCATCAAAACATAGATGTTGTGATGACCTGAATATGCCTTGCAGTACAAACATGCCAAATAGTTTGCAGAATTCATTCTTGTCTCCAATGTGAATTACCCGCAGTGACCCTTTATCATTCACATCCTTGGATAATAGCCATTCACAGTAGGATTGAGAAATTATTCAAAAATATGTAAGCTAGATCAAACTTCCTTGAATTTTCTAGGTATCAATGATCGAGGTACTCATGGCCGTCCAACACATAATGGAGGCTCTTACAAATGGACACCATTTCAATCTAGAATTTCCAAAGTTGTTATATTTTCACTCAAAGTAGAAAACAAAGAAAAGATTATGGCCATAGTCATCACTCTCTAAATCCTATAAAGGACATCATTGAAGAGCTCAGAAGGACACAATATGAAAAAATCTCAATGTGAATTAGTAAGCATACAAGGAGATAAAAGCATGTAAAGCATAGATTGTTTTCGTTCATGTTGATGTTCGATTGCATTGTTGTAGATGCAAAATCCTTTCTGGAAAGGATACTGACTGACTGACTTGAATGTAGCTTCAAAGGACCTTGACTGGAGATGACTAATCTGAGGTATATTGGAGACTATCTAGGATATGACATTGATTGCCCCCAAGTTTGAACATTGATAGGATAAAGACACTTGAGCTGATTGGTGTACAGATTGACTTTATTGAAAATAGGAATGCAGAAACAAATCAGGAGGTATGTACAAACTAAAGAAAGACTGAAAGCTAGGAAAGACCAAGATTGCACTGATAGATGGAGCATTTTGAACAAGTGGCACCCATTTTCTAAGTTTTCACCATCTTGGCAGAGATTCTATTTTTTCTACCAAGGTGCCTGTTTCTAGGTTTTCACCATGGCACTTTTTCTTTTTCTCATTTTTTTTTGTATTTTTCATTTTTAAAATTTTTTTGGTATTTTTGGTATTTTGATTTTTTTGTGAATCATCAAGGCGCCTATTGCTTGGTTTTCACCAAGATGTTCATTTTTTCAAGACTTTTTTCATATTTTTATAATTTTTCAGGACATTTTGAATACTGAATGTCTTAGGCATAGAATTTCTTTAAATGGAGAACATTGATTTGTTCTCGGAGCTTTTCTCCTTCAGTCATTGAGAGTTGATATGCACCAGAGCCAAAAGTAGCATTGATAACAAAGGGACCCAGCTAGTTGGGTTCAAACTTCCCCTTGCATTCTCTATGTGATTGATTTTTAGGATTCTCTCTCAAGACTAGATTGCCAACCTGAAATTCTCTACATCTAACTTTCTTTTTGTAGCCTCTAGACATTCTTTTCTGATATACTCTGAGATGATCATATACTTCTTGTCTGTGCTCACCTAGTAGTTCAAGTTCTTGCAACCTAGAAACTCTTTAGTCATCATCAGTTACTAGACCATGCATTCTGATCCTTAGTGATGGGATTTCAACCTCAATAGGTAGTACTGCTTCAGACCCATAAACTAAAGAAAATAGTGTAGCTCCAGTGGGCATTCTAATACTTGTTCTGTAGGCCCAAAGAGCTGGATTGATCATGAGATTCTAGTCTCTTCCTGTATTATTAATTGTGCAATGCAAGATTTTTAATAGATTCTTATGTGAAGCCTCTGCTTGTCCATTCCCTTGAGGATAGTAAATAGATGACCAATGTTGTGTAATCTTGAATTTGGCACATAGATCATCTAAGTCTCTATTCTTGAATTTTCCATCATTATCTATGACTATAGAATGTGGAATACCATACTAACATATGATGTAGTTTAGAATGAACATGGAAATTTTCTTTTTGGTTGCTTGAGTCAAAGGGACTACTTCTACCCATTTTGTGAAATAGTTTGTAGCTATAATAATATGGGTATGTCCATTAGAAGAATGAGGATGTATAGATCTGATAAGATCAAATGCCCATTGGTGAAAAGGCCATTGTGTAGTAAAGAGAATTAGATCTCTCCCTAGTGCATGAATTAAGTTACCATGTACTTGGCACTTTTGACAGTTCTTAGCAAACTTGATTTCATCTTTTTCTATTTCAGGCCAATAGTACCCAGCCCTAATAATTTTTTGAGCTAGTCTTAAACCATTGGAATGTAATCCACATATACCTTCATGGACTTCCTCTAATGCACGTTGAGACTCTTCTTGTTCTAAGCATCTAATAATTGTACCATCTAGACCTCATTTGTATAGATCATTACTAATGATGACATACTATGATGCATTGTAGATAAGGTATCATTTCTCATGGCGGTTGAAGGTATTAGGAATGATTTGGTCTTGGAGATAGGAAAAGGTTTTTATATGTAGATGAATCATGACCAACAATAGTGCAGATCATGTGGGTTTTAGGGGAATCATATGTAGGATAAGATAGTGCTTCCACTAGGAACTCGTAGCGTAGCTCATGTTCAGGTTGTTGTAATAAAGTAGATAGTGTTGACATAGCATCAACAACTTTGTTCTCAGTTCTAGGAATTTTCTCAAAGGTGATAGATATGACATATTTCTTTAGATCATCTACCATTCTCTTGTATGGGATTAGCTTTCAATCTTTCATTTGATACACATCATTGACATGGTGTATTACAAGTTGTGAGTCTCCATGAATATGTAGTTCTATTACTCTCCATTCAATTTCTATCTTCAAGCCATTAAGAAGGGATTCATATTCAACAATATTTTTTGTGCAAGGAAAATTTATTCTAGATGCTTTAGGGATTGAGTATCCTTGAGGAGTGATGAACAATATGCCTTCTCTAGATCCATTCTATGTATAGGAACCGTCAAAGAATAACTTCTATGCTCTAGAAGAAAGATTCATGATAGAGGAATCTAGGAATTCCATTTGCATTGGTGTATCATCAAAAAAAGGTGTGTCATCTAGTTGATCAACAATGACTTGGCCCTTGATAGCTTTTATTTCAACATATTCAATGTCAAATTCACTTAATAGCTTGACCAATTTAGCTAATCTACCTATGAGGGAAGCTTTTCTTAGTAGGTACTTGAGTGGATCAATCTTAGCTACCAAATGTGTAGTATGAGCTAACATGAAGTGTCTCAGTTTATGTGATGCAAAGATTGCATCTAAAAAAGCTTTCTCAATCATGGAATAGTTCTTCTCATAGGCTACCAATGTTATGTTGATATAATAAATAGCTCTTTCCTTTTTGTGTTCATCATGTTGTGCTAGTAATGCCCCCAGTGATGTATCTGTAGCAGAGACATATAGGATCAATGGCTTCCCTTGAATAGGAGGCATCAAAATAGGCGGATTTGATAGATATTTCTTCATATGATTAAAGTTCTTTTCACATTCCTCATTCCATGTAAAAGTCACACCTTTATGTAATATCTTTGTGAAAGGTTGTGATATGTCTGCTAGCTGAGATATGAAGCATCTAATAGATTGTACTCTCCCTTGTAATGTTCTCATTTGGTTGATATTCTTGGGATTTTTCATGTCCATAATAGCCTTAACCTTTGCTGGATCTACTTCAATTCCATTTTTTTAAACAATGTAGCCTAAGAGCTTTCCAGAAGTGACACCAAAAACACACTTCTTAAGGTTCAATCTAAGGCTAAAATTATCCATTCGATCTAGTATTTTGGTCAAATCATTTAGATGTTCAGATCTTATCATAGATTTTTTTAGAGTATCATCAACATAATCCTCCATAGTTCAATGCATCATGGCATGAAAAATAGATGTCATATCTCTCTGATATCTAGCACCTACATTCTTTAAACCAAAGAGTGCAACATGTGGATGCATCTTTCTCAATTTTTGCTTAATAGGTTTGAGTCCTGGAGCTATAGATAAATGGTGCATTATAAGATCAGGATCCAACCCTAGCATATCTAAATATTTCCATGAAAAGTTGTTCTTTTATGTTAGGAATGTAGTAAATTTTTTCTTTTCTTCTTCTGATAAGGATTGTGTTACATGAATCAACTCTGGTTCTTCTATTGTTCCCAAGTTGATGGATTGAGTGGGCTCAATCAGTACTAGAGTTATATCCTATAAATGACTTAGAAGGACATCAAATATATCATCCTTAGGAACCTCAGAGAGGTTCTCACCTTTGGATATGTTTTTTATTTTTACTTTTGTAGGTTTTGAGACTACCACAAAGTGGTTTTCACCCTCAGAACTCTTTTTATTTTTATTTTTATTCTTATTCTTTTGAATAAGATAATTGATGTCTGACTCTGTCATGCTAACCCTTAGTTCACTGATGGAAGTCATCATAGGCTCAAGTGCATTGAGGTAGAAAGAAAGGGCATAGTCATTTGGAAAAGAATAGATACCTTGGCTCAAATTTGTGGAGGTTTGGTCAAGAAGTTTGGGATGTTGGATAGTCAAAGTGGGGAAAGATTGGGAAATAGTGTTTACAGATATGGATCTATCATCATCGGTCCTAACCCAACTCTCAAGTTCGAAGGTGATATTACAACTCAAAAATTTTAAATCATGAATAGGATCAATGTCATTATGGGAGTCCACTTCAGCCATCAGTGGATCAGACTCGTTAATTTGATCATTTTTCTCTAGACTTACATTGGGTTTACGTGCATATTAGTGAATAACATCAATATGTTTTTCTATGATAAGCTCATCATCCTCTGGAATGGCTCCCCATTCATAGTCATTGGATTCTTCATATATGCCTCTAGGAAATCTGAGAACATGTGTAAAGTCAGGATGGATACCCCAAGAAGGGTTACCCTCAGAGTCTAATTTGAATTCATACTCATGAGAATTTATTTCAGAATAGCTACCACCTTCCTCCTTGTCTATTTGGTTTTCCTCAAGATCAACTAGTTCTTGTTGTGCAACTGTCTTTTGTTCCATAGTAGGTTCTTGTGTGTCTACTACATTGATGTTCTCCTTAGTTTTCTGTTCATCTTTAAGGAGGTCTAGTATTTCTTTAGGAAAATGATCAGAAGGAATGAGCTCATCAGTAGTGTCTAAATCATCACTATCAAATTGTTGTGTTTCTTCCTTTAGTTGAATTGTTGTTGATGGTTCAATTTGTTCTAAGACATGTGGATATTTTTTGCTAAGATAGAAAGGCTTCTTCTGATATCCTAGACCTATTGTATTCTTGTTTGTTTGGCCATGATTGTCAAGAGGTGATAGAAGACCCTTACCTTGTATCCCTAGAGGTCCTTTTCCAGTGTATCCCATTTTTGTGATCAATTTGTCTCTTGGTCCATATGAATTTTGAGGAATTTTTCTTGAAGTGGAGTCACATTTCTAAATTGATTGGGATTGGGACTCATCCTTGTACAACAATGCAAGCATAGCTTCTTCTTCCTCAAACTCTTGTTTAGATACTTTCCCTATGACAAAGCTTCCATTAAATATGACTTGGGATTCTTTAGCTTTGGGTTTCACTTTGTTAGAAGGTTGTCCATAAGATTTAGAATAAAATGTGAGAGAGGAGAGATATAAAATGGGTTCCATTGTGTATTCTCCCATACCATTGTCTTTTATTTTGACTTCTTTAGCAAGTTCTTCTATCTTGGAAGTTGATGCAATGTCTAGCTGCTTAGTGGAAGATTCTTTGTTATTAGGAACAAGTTTATCAACACTTTCTTTCAATGCATTATAAGTGGTAGATAGGTCAGCTGGAATTGTCACCTCTACTCCTTCATAAGGAAATTTCATGCATTGATGGTATGTGGAAGGAATAGATCACATTTCATGTATCCAGAGTCTCTCTAGAAGAATGTTGTAAGCCAAAGGTTGATCGAGAACTTGACATGTGATATCACTAATAACTGGACCTATTCTAATAGGTAAGACAATTGTTCCTTTGGAAGATCTTTCTTGTTCATCATATACCTTGATATTTATCTTCTTTTTAGGATCAATGGAAGCTTCTGATAATCCCAGTTGTGTAATCAAGGTGTAAGAACAAATTTTGAGACCAGTGCCTCCATCTATCAACATGTGTTTAACATGATGGTTTTGGATTAAGACTTCAATGTGTAAGGGCTGGTTATGTGGATGACTCAAGGAGTTATCATCTTCCTCTAAAAAGGAGATATATTGGGGAGACATCAGATGAACAACCATAGTCTAGAATCTATCTAAATCAAGGTTGTCAAGAACATTAGATCCGAGTAGAGCTTTGTCTAGAATGGCTCTATGGGTTGGAGATATCCGAAGCAACTCAAACATGGAGATTTTTGCATTTGTATGCTGGAGTTGTTGGATAATATTGTATGATGTTGGTCTTGTGTCTTTAGAACTTGATGATTTAGAGGAAGCCTTCTATTTAGAAGAAGAAAGATTAAAAGGCACCTTAGGGACATTTGATGAATCTGAATTTTGTCCTTGCAGATGTGCCCTAGCTTGTGATCGAGTAATTATATTTTTTGATTGATTATCTCTATCCTTTCTTACAATTGTGATGATATTGCAACACTCAGATAGGCATGGTTCAACCATATTTATGACAACATTGTTTCCAAAGAAAGCATAATTGACTTTAGCACCCACATTAGGTTGAGAAGATGAATCTCCTTGACCATACTTTGAAAATAGTTCCATGAATATTGTATGATCATTATTGCTTTTATGATTGTCAATTATGATTTCTCCATTATCAATTTTGTCTTGGATGATGTGTTTCAAGCGTATCCAATTATTGGTTTTATGACCCTTATTGCGATGGAAGTCACAAAAATCATTCTCTCCACCATTTTGGTTTAGATTCATGATCAAATACTTTTATCTCAGGCAAGGTGATGATTTTTTTGGCCAACGGAGTTTTCATGGTGGATTCCAAAGACTCTCCAAGAGGAGTAAACTTGCATTTAGAATCTGTAGCCCAAGGTTTATAGTCAGATGGCTTCTTATTCAATTCTGTTGCTTTTTCCTCTAAGGCTTTGATAGCTTGGGTGCCAACAATGAGATTGAAAGAAGGTGCCTTAGATGGGGCACATATAGTATCAACAACACCATCTATGACAATGCCTTTATTATTGTTCCATTTTTTTCCTTTGTCTTTAGAACTAGATCTAGATTCATACTTATCCTTTTGAAGTGATGTCTCCTTTTTGTACAAGTACTTTCTCAATTTTGATTGCATTTTCTACCATTTATCAAAGGATGTATGATTTTTCATCTGCAAATGGTAGTTGATCTCTGGAACAAGATTGTTGATGAAAATTTATAGCTTCTCAGTTTCTGGAATAGGTCTAGCATATAGAGAAAAAAATTTCCTCCATCTTTTGAGAAAAGTTAGGAATAGTTCTCCCGAGTTCTGTTTCAGATTGCAAATGTTGATCATAGTGATTGAATGCTGGAAGTTGTAGGATTATTGTTGATAGAATAGTTTGATTAACTCCTCAAAATTTTTGATTGTAGGATGCATTTTTTAGAACCAATGAATAGCTGACCCTCCCAAAAATTGAGGGAAAGGGTGCATTAGGTAAGTTGGTTCATGCATGAACTCCATAGATTGAGTACAAAATTCTCTAACATGATCTTAAGGATCAGAGTTTCCATCATACTTATCATATTTAGTCATCTCCACTCCTTTTTGGAATGGTGGAATGTACAAGTCTTTATCAAATGGAAAAGGGCAAAGAGCCTCCATGGACAACTCCTTAGGTTCTTTCTCTTTTTATAGCTTGTTGAGCTTGACTTGCATGGCATGCATCTATTTCTTCTACATTAAAGTTTGGAGGAAGTTTAGCCCCTTGTTGGGCTAACTCTAGGAAGTATGTCTCCTTTTCTTTCTTCAAGAAATGCCTCATCATTTTCTTGAAGTTATCGTCATTTTGATATTGATCAATTTCAGTAGGCATGGGTTCCTAATCCACACAATGTTGTGATTGATGTCCTTGGGAACCTTGGCTTGTGCCTCCTCCTTGAGACATAGTGTTGTTAAGAGAACTACCAGGGATTGATCAATGATGAGTTGCTTGATGACCTGCGTGGATTGATGCAGGGGGAGTTACTTGATGACCTGCGTGGATTGATGCAGGAGGAGTGACGTAGCCACCTATCAAGTAAAGATTTCCAAGAGTGTCTTCTACAAATTTAGTTGTGTTGAAAGCTTGATGAAATATCTCAGCAATCACAAAAGATGCGACTAAAGAGAATTTGGGTTTTTCTCATTGTTTTCACTGTGATGGAGCTCTAGTTTCCACCATTAACCTTGGGTGAAGAAAAAGAGAAAGATGAAGAAAACTAAAGAATGATTTGATTCAAGAAGATCGAATGACACAACCTTGTCAAGATTGGATTGATTGAAGATATATTGGATGTAAATGAAGGATATTGTGCCCTAGTAGTATGGGTAGATGCCCAAAAGATGGCAGAAACGAGCTCGCAACATTTAGCCATTTTTGTTTGCAAATTGAAATGAAGATGATCTTGACAAGGCTTTGACACAAGATTAAAAGGACTCAAATCAATAGATCAAAAGGCTATATCAGACTCAAGAGACCACTTTTAGGTGAATAGATTGGATTCTTTCTAGTTTTTGCTCTATTCCTAACACAATGATTTTTTTGACAGGATCTGGAAGTAGGCTATAAAAACTAGATTTCTGGCAATTTTGGTAAGTTTCTGGCAATTTTTCAAAATTATCATATGACTTTCTCTAGGCTCGTACGAGTCTGGGTAGGCTCTGGCACAACAATTGACAAGACTTGTACGATAGTTGACACCAGGGATTGATTTTCTTTGACTTTTCCTGAGAAAACTCATACAAAAATATACAAGCTCCCGTACGATAATATAGGGGTTCTAATATGACTTTTGGTGGAAACTCGTACTAGTTTTTGAGACTTTGGGATGACTTTGGACTCCAGAAAGGAATTTTGTGTCAGATTTTACAATTTTTCAATTTTTAGAATTAGTTTGTTGGTAAGTTTTTCTCTGTCTAGGTTTGTAGATTCGTGCAATAGTTCAAGATTGTTCATTTCCAAAGACCAAGTAGATAGAAAACATGTAGAATAGAAAGAAAAGGGAAGCAATCAATCATCTAAAAAAATGAACAAGGGCAAAAGAAACCTTGTGCATGAACAAGTAATAGTGACTTATTGTGCTAATCCCTAGGAATGCTACTTGTGTATGTTCTCCAAATTTTTCCAATAATGCACATAGTCCTAGAAAATGAAAATTTGGCCTCGCTAAGGTGTTTAGTAATGGTCTGAATTTGCAACTTTTGTGATCTCAAGAGGGAAAAATCCAATCCAAACACACTGGGGTTTTGACATAGTTAGAGAATTTAATCGATCAGGAGCTGCTAAGGAGATTTGACAGCCCAACAAGAGACCATACTCATGGAGATTTCTTCCACAAAGACATTTATATAGCAACTATTGCTACCATAGCAAAAATAGATATTACCACTTAAGGTTCCATCCACATGGTTGACCCAATAAAGGGAATGTCCACTACGGTTAACCCTCTCTAAAGGTGACTCAGAAAAGATACCACATAGGGACTTGGTCAAGATCCAAGGATTTGAGTTTCTGATACTACCCAAAAAGGGAGTAGAGAATAATCCTCTAGCCTTATCACTTTTACCCAAACATAGCAACCAGATTTAATTTGACATGCTCAGATTGAAATTATCTCACCAAGATTTGTGATGTCAACAACTATGTCTATCGATATCTCCACAAAGAGAATGTATCGATAAAAATCTGAGGACCAAACTAAGTAGAATGTAAGATAATCATAGTAACCTCCCTACCTAAAAGGGGATCCTTCATCAAGAAGAGCTTCGCATGCATGAACAAGCGAATGAAGCCCACTCTCTCAAGATCATCCACAAATAATATTCATAGGGCCTATTTACTATGTGTAATAGATATTCAAAAAACAAATCTATATTCATTTTATAGTCCAAAACTGAAGTCTGTGATATGAAAGTAGGAAAAGTCACACAAGCTTGACATGTGAGAGTTTTTTTTAATGTCCCAAATTGAAGTGTTATCAGATGCAACAGAATACCTGAGTTCCTCACAATGCGCTTAGTAGATTTTACATATTTTTGCAATTTTGTTGCACTTTTCTAATCAGCAAGTATCAATCATAAATAGAAACCCTCAATTGTTAGGGTTAGCTGTTAGTCCAAATCTAAAAATCAAATCTAGAAAACTACCTAAAAATCTAAAATGACAATTGAATTTTGATTGCAAAACTCATACAACAATCAGTTACCTCTCGTACAACAGTGGGTGTATGCCCACATGAAAAAGTAGCTCCCAAATGATAATAAGAATGGGTACAAGTCTTGAAAATGTTGAATGTCGTACGACACTCAAGGGGTTCTGGCATGACTTTCTGACAAAACTCGTATAAAAATGTACTGACAAAAATTAAAGATCACATTTTAGGCTAGAAAATGATAGAAAATGTTAGAAATGAAATGGAAACCCATTTCAGGGACCTACAGTGGGTGCCAGAAATGTGTGTGTGGAAATTGTACCTAGCTGTGGATGCAACACTTCAATAAAACATTACAGGTTAGCAAAATTGAAATCTGTAAATAAATGAAACTAAGCTAACTAGGTGATTTACTGCCTTCTAATAGGTGCGAGTATGGTATTCTCAAATTAGACCAATATCAGTGATGATGCAATAGCTAAATGAAGGATTTAATGTAAAAAGATAATGAATGCAGATTAATCTATATTTTTGTATTTTCTATGCAATTAGGATGAAAAACTTGATATGAATCTAAGCTAGAATTGAATTGAAATGATATGCATATTTAATCTAACAATGATATGAATTGATATGAAAACCTATGCAAAGCTATGAAAAACTATGAATGATCTCACAAAGTTGCCTATCACAAAAGCTTGATTCTTCGGATGTAATTTCGCCAGAGTAATTATGCAAATTTGAGAGATGTAAATGTGAAGAGCTAAGCCTTGATTTTATAGAAATCCAGGGCTTGAGGATGCATTGAGAAAAGCCATAAATCACTCTTGATAAACTCAGGTTGATTTTTGAGTTAACAAGAAATTAGAATTAATTAATTCACAAAATCATGCAAAGGCATCTTTTTAACTTACATTAGAAGTTTAGATCAGCTTTCAAGTCAAAATAGATGTTGAGTTTCAAAAAGATAACAACTTCAATTGATTTTTGATTTAAAGCTTAACTGCTCCTTCAAATGTGTATAGATAATTATGAATTAATTAAATAAATAAAATGATTTATCTTCAACTTACTGATTTTTAATTTAAAACAATTGATTTATGGGTTAATCAATTATTAAATCAAACTTTTATTCAAAAACTATATTATTAAATATCGCAACTGACATTAATTAATTAAAAAAGAATTTAATCAATTAGTCATAAGATTTTTTATTTATTATCAAAATTAAATAATATAATTTAGGAATAAATGTAATTAAACTTAATTAAATAATTAAATGGTAGTATTAAATCTATTTAATTAAATATTCAGAATATTCAATTAATCAAACTTTAGAATAAATATGATTTATCAATGCCAAATAATTATTAAATCAATGATAATCAGGATAAAGTAGGAATATTTCAAGGAATATTCCCCAATGCAAAATTAGGATAATCAATTAGTGTTTTGATAATTTGATGTGCAGATGTGCCTTAGGTTAGGACTTTGATGTCGATTTCATTCGATTTGAGGATGTAGGAGGTTAATGAACCTATAGCCCATTTTTGGGGTACTACAGGAGGGCTAAACACTCTTATGATGGAAGTGCTTCCATTTTAAGATGATACACATAGGTCATCACATAGGGTCCAAATATAATGTCTCTGTCCAAATAGTTTGACATGATAAAATAAAGTGTCAACAAGATGGTCATAGGATGAAAATAGACTGCTATGAATAATGGCGCGGGGTGAGGCCTCACTCTATGTGCAAAATATTTTTAAGCCACCTTGTGCACAAATAGTTCCCCCAAATTCCATAATTGAATAATTTTAATTAAATATTTAATTTTTAGTTCCTAATTAATATTTTTTATAGATTGCATAATTATTCTTCTATAAATTAATTAAATAATTTTTATTATTCAGTTAATCTCTTATTTTTACATTAGTTAAATAATTGTATTAGCTAATGAACATTTTTCGCATTCTTATTATCACCACATTTATGTGATACTTTTAATTAATTAACTCCTAAAATTTAATAAATGTCCAATTTCTATAATAAATGCACAATTAAATAAATATTACAATTTATTTAATTATAGTTATTCTTCTAGTTTCACCTTTTCTGACTAATACTAAGTTTTAGTTTGGTTGTCCAATGAATTATGTCAATTGTTCAATCACCTTTTTTGATAATCAATCTATCCATCTCACTATTCAATGAATTTAGTCATCTCTCCATTCAATATATTCAAATCTGCAATCTATTATGTTCACCCACAATCAAATGAGTTAACAAGTCAATCTATTCAGTTATGCACCTACTTTATGGCCAATCACTCTCACTTCTTTTGTCAATCAATATAGTCATGTAGCCAATAAAGAATAGTTATCTCCTCAATCACACAACACCAATTAAAGTCCAAATTTCTATATAATGAGATATAATTCTCATAATTAATAACCACATTTTTTAATTCTTGTGCTTTCAAACTAGCTTTACAAAGATGGACCATAATTTCATTGAGAAAGAGAAAACCAAGGGAGATATTTGGTATGGTTTGAATTATTTTGAATTGATTTATTTCATTATTTCTATTTCTAAGACTAATTTTCCCCTAGTGCACCACCATCTCTGATTCATAATGAAGATTTGCATTATTGCATTCTCATTCAAATGGAAGAATACTATCATGAAGATAGTGGAGTTTAGAGACAAAAATAGTGTAGATTGTTCAGAAATTTTGATTCTTGAATACTTATTCCTATAGGAGAGAACATAAATGTGTGGTTTGAATTTCCTTAATTTAGAAAGGCGTAGACAATTATTTTGAGAAAAAAATATTAAGCAATACTTGTAGTTGTACAAACCTTAAGTAATTAAAAAAAAAGAAATAAATATTTTATTGGATTATTTGGTGATGGACATGTTATGATTCTTAAGTTTGAAATAAATGATGAGGTTATGAGATTCAGCTACGAGAACATAATCGTAAATGTTTGATATAATATTAGCAATGTGATGCATGTATTTATATATGCAATATACATATGAAAGTTAACATATATCATTATTGATAATATAAATATATCAGATGATATAATTGTTAGAAATAGGAAATACTGAGAGGGGGGGTGAATCAGTATTTCACAAACTTTTGTGTTTGCCCAATTATGTATATAAGAAACTAACTTGAAGCTTGCATAAGAAAATAAACTAAGTAAACTAAATAACAAGCATAATAATAAATTGAATGAACTCATAACACCATGTTTTTTCTCGAGGAAACCCTGGCCAAGGGAAAACCCTGGTGGGGATGGTACCCACAACTAATCCACTAATCAAAAGTATTTGGTTAAGGATGTTGACCCTGTTAGGAGTCTATTACATACATATAGTATCTATGTCCTGGTTAATGGACTTTAGGCCTTGTTAGAAGCCTCAACCCTATTAGGAGTTTTTATTACAAATTAAGGATGTTTGCAAGATGAGCTCACTACCCAAACATGCAATATACAATGATAGCTTCTGATACAAAGGTAAGATACAAAAACCTTTTAGTGTTGTTGAATAACTTTATTATTATGATCTAGCTTTGTATGCTCTTCACTCTGATATATAGTACTTGCTTCTTTTCTTCTTACAACATACAATTTCACATCATATAGAAACTTCTTACAATTGATATGCACTTCATACTTCTTTGCATTTCATTATTCTCACTTATATACAAGCTATTACAAAATAACTTCATGTCGGCTTACAATACCTTATACTCTTCTCAAAATATAAATTCATTATATGTTTCCTTATGGTTAACATCTAGGATGTCGTTGCTAATTACTAAAGTCATTGTTTTGATAAATGAAATAATCCCTTAACTCAATATAATCATATTCTATCTTTTTCTTTGTTCTGGTCGGCTCAACATTGTCTTTGTAAAACATTAATATCTTCTTCTATATATGTCATACATGTTAGGAATGGTCCCAAGAGATAATTGAGAGGGGGGGGGTGAATCAGTTATCTACAAGATTCAATTCTTTATCCAATTAAGTATAGAAGAACATTAACCATAAACACAATAAGATAACACTTAACACAATACCACAATTTTGGTTACAGGGAAACCCAAATAGGTAAAAACCCCGGTGGGAATTAGCACCCACTATAAAGTGCACTAGAGTATTATGATCCATGTTAGAAGATATTACAACCCTATTAGGATTTGATCTTTACAATGACTTGGTCAAGGCTCAAACCCTATAAGGAGTCTTTTATAATTAACCCTGTTAGGGGCGAGGACACACTGTCCGAAGCACAATGCTCAAAGGGGTGAAGGCTGTAGCCTTATGTTTAATAGATAAACACTATATTTGGATCTTGGTGAATAGAGAGTTAGATCTATTGTCTAAATCAGTCCCAATGAATAGCATACACTCTCTTCTTTTTCATATAGACCTTCAACTGATGGCTCATAACTTCACACCTTATGTTCTTTTCTTCTCTTTCAACAATCTACCATACTTAGCAATCACAAATGACTTCCTATAAATATCTTCCTTTAAATTATATAATAAATTCAGCCTATTAGATCCATCTTGAAATCATATTAGAGAAATACTTCAACTCTCCAATAACATCTCAGTCAGCTATACTAAGCACACAACACAAATTAGGACCATGCAACTCCATATGAGTAGATGCGTCTCTTCACACTATCAGCTCTGCAAAATTAATTGATACTTTCCTCTCATTCTGAATTACATCATGCACTCTTAAAGAAACATTCTTAACTCTTTTCCAAACACTAATCCAAGTACACATATACAAATGATAGGTGAAACTAATACAACAACAAAAACAATTTCAGCTCCATCTGATAAACTCTGGAAACTGTAACTAGTAACTAGAGACCTCATAACTCAACCTGTACTACACAACTAACTCAGCGTCCATGAACATAGCTTCACTGATATATCTACAACAAAAATATAAATTTGCAAGGCTCCATCAGGCTTCCACACATGCTACTTACCATATGTTGTCTCCAACAATCTCCCCCTTTGGCATTGATGGCAATATATGGAATGAAAAACACTACAAATTCAAATGTACAATTATTTTCTAATATTCTCCATTTCCTAAACAAAACTTCCCCAAGGATCAATCCTTCATCTCTTACTATTTTGTTTCTTCTTGCTAAATACTCACTCCCCCTTTCTACAATTCTTTTATAAAATTCTCCATTTCCTCAACAAAACTTCCTCAAGGATGAATCCTCCATCTACTGTTGATTGCTTTGAATATCAACTAATGTATCATCTCACTATTTTGTTTTTCATGAATATATACTTACTCCCCCTTTTACATCAATAGAAAAGGGCACCAATCAATTAAGCAACAGTACTACTCCTAAAGTAGAGTAGTCAACTATTCATCAGTCAGTAAGGACTGATGCACTCCTGTAAACTCTAATTAGATTCAAGGAAGGGAATTAATCCAAGCTTCTCCCTGAGATACTCAAATGTATCCTTAGGTAAAGGCTTTATGAATATGTCTGCTAGCTGATCTTTTGTGCTCATGTAGTCCAATTTTACTTCTTTCTCTACAACTTTCTCTCTTAGGAAGTGATATTTTGTCTCAATGTGTTTAGTCTTTGCATGCATCATAGGGTTATTTGAAATATTGATAGTGCTAGTGTTATCATAATGAATAATAATAGTATAATACATTTGAATTCAAAAATCTTTTATCATTTTCTTGATCCACACAATTGTAGAGAAATTTAATGATGCTACAACATACTCAGCTGAACTGTTGTAGACTAAGAAATACAATTTTTCTTCTTACTTGTCCATGTAAAAAGTCTATCTCCAAGAAATATTGCTCCTCCTAAGGTACACTTTCTATTATCCACACAACCTACCCAATCTACATCTCTATATACATGAAGTTCTACATTTTCCGAATTAGGATACCATAAACCATAGTCTATACTTCCTCTCAAGTATCTAAATATCCTCTTTACTACCACGAGATGTCTTTATTTACCTGATCTATTTTAAATCTTCCAAGAATACCAACTATAGTAGTAATATTAGGTCTAGATTGAGTAAGACAAATTAGTTTACCAATCATAGACTTATACAAGGTCATGTCTACTACGGAATCATCTTCTTTTGAAATCTTGCATCATGTTATCATAGGAGTACTTATTGGCTTGCAATCATCCATCTTGAATTTCTTCTATATCTTTTTCACATACTTAGACTAATTAATGAAAATACCTCTATTTGTGTGTTGCACATTCAGTCCCAAAAAGTACTTGATGTGTCCAATCATGCTCATTTCAAATTCACTTTGCATCTCTTTAGAAAATTTAGCACTAAGCTTGTCATTACCACCAAAGATAATGTCATCAATAAATATAGCTACTAACAATATTCCATCAGGTGTCTCTCTTATGAATAAGTTACAATTTTTTGCTTCTTTCTTGAATCCAATCTTAGTCAAGTATCCATCAAGTCTTTCACACCATGCTCTAGGGGCTTGCTTAAGTCCATAGAGGGCTTTCTTCAATCCGCATACCATATCAGGTCTATTTGATTAGGTAAATCCTTCAGGCTGCTCTATGTAAACTTCTTCCCTCAACTCTCCATTCAAGAATGTTGACTTCACATCCATCTAGTATACCTTAAAGTCTTTGAATGTAGCATAGGCTAGAAACAACTTTATGGCTTCCACTCTTCTTACATGGGCAAAAGTATCTGCATAATCAATTCCTTCTCTTTGCACATATCCTTTACATACTAGTCTTTCTTTGTTTCTTACCATTGTTCCATCTTCATTCATCTTATTTCTGAATATCCACTTGGTTCCAATCACATTCTTATCATTAGGCCTAGGGACCAATTCCATGTATCATTCTTAATAATCTAATCTAGCTCTTCTTTCATTGCTTCATGCTAATCTGAATCATTACATGCATCTTCAACACTTAAAGGTTCAATCTGTGAAAGTAAACATACCTCTTCATTTGTTGTTGAAATTTTTTCTTTTGATCTTGTCATGACTGTATGTTCTGATCTCCAATGATGTCTTCCTTTGAATGATATCTAGATGTGAATTTAGGAACATTAGGTGTTACTCTCTCATCTAACTTCGGTGATTCTTCTTCACTAGTTTCAGGGTCATTGAATAATTCATCAATGATGTCAAACATTTCATCAACAAGTGTTTCTCTAGCAGTAGGTCTAGGTTCTTCTTCAATCATAGGTGCATAATCATGATATCTTTCTTGAATCATAAACTTCTCATCAATCTTAACATGAGCACTTTTAATGATCTTCTTCAAAATTAAGTTAAAACATCTATAAGATTTTCTTTTAGTGGAGTAACCAAGAAAAACACCTTCGTTAGCATCAAACTTGCCTATAGCTTCACCTCTCTTGATGTAACACTTGCTTCCAAAGATTTTGAAGTATTTGACTGTAGGTACATTCCCAAACCATAGCTCATAAGGTGTCTTTTCTATTGAATAGAGGTGAAATGGGCTCACCACTATCAATTGAGATTGAGTATGGATAGAAGGATATGAATAGATAGGGTGTGTGATGGAAAATTTTATCGACATATAAACTATATGAAACAAAAATACATATTTTGAAAGAAGGCTAATGAAGAAATCACTATTTTCTAATGTTTGTGCACAGTTTTGGGGAGTTCTGCAACCTATTCTAGACTAGAAATGCTGATACGAAGAAAACCCATAAAAATTGTATCTTTCTGAGGTTAGGTCAACTTTGACCCAAATAATGGGGAAAGGTCTTATCTCAGCGTAGAATCCTACCACCCACTGAAGGTTGTCCCAGACCTGAAATAGCTCTGATAGAAATTATGTTCGTAGATCTTGGAAGTTCACCGAAAAGGGTATCCAAATATGTACTTCAATTCTCTATCTTGTACCTGTACCTGCAAGAAAAATGGTTTTGTTATTTGGATGAGGGGTTTTCCTTGGTCAAACCCTTGTTTGGAATCAACCTTAATAATGGAATTGAAATAGAGAATGCTAGCAAGTAGTAGAAATAGATCTAACAACAAAGCTATGAAATTCAATAGATATGTAATTGTATTTGAAATGTAAACAAGTATATTGATATGAAAGCTTGAACATAACACTAACAAACAAAAATCAAAACCTCCATGATTGCATGCTTGGAATCCACCTTGAGGGGAGAATGAATAAATTTTGAAGATGAACAAAAGGATCTTGAAGAAATATCACACCACCATGATGGCTAGATCTAGGGTTCAAATGATGAATCATGAATGCTTGAACCAAATCCCTTTAAAGGCATGAATCCTTGAATCCTTGATCTTCAATGGAGAACTTGAATGGAGAGGAGGACTTGAATGCTTCCTTGAAAATGCTTGATGTATTGCTTTCTTGATCTTGCTTGAGAGCTTTTGATGATTGATGGATGTAGTTTCTTGATTGTGGATGTTCTCACAAAACTTGATTGCACTTGAGGGATTATGAGATGAGAGATGGAGAAAATGAGAGAGGAAGGCTTCCTTTTATAGTGATCTAGGGCAAAAACTCCTAGAGAGACCGACATTGGAGAATTAAATCATAATTAATCTTAACCCCTAGAAATGGACCTAGATTAAATGCAATTTAAGGGTTTACCATTCCAAAATCCAAAATAGTCGACCCGTAAGTAGGAAAATGAAACTTTCTAAAACTCGACATCCCAAAACTTCAAAAAACTAAAATTTGGACTTGGGGTCAGGGACAAGGTATTCTTTTCCCTAGGTCAGGGTTGAGGTTGTCCTTGAATTAGGTCAAGGTCTAGGTCATCCTTGACCCTTCAGGTTGTCCTTTACCTAGAAAGTCAAAGTCTTCAGATTCTTAGAGAAAGTCTGTTAGAAAGAGGCTAGAAATAGGGAGAGAGAAGCAAAATAGGGGGAAATAGCCATATCCATGCAAAGAACCAATCAAACTACTTGACATGACCCTAGACCACTTACTCAGAGGGCTAAATTCTCTTAAAATGGAAGTGCTTCCATGTTAAGATGATACATTAAGTCCCCACTTTAGCAAGAGTATGGACTCAATGCAAACTCTTGGTAAAGGAGAAGAAAGAAAAGATCTGAGTGGATTCACAATGAGATAAAATAACACTTAGCTAAGGACACAAGCCCCTAGGCTAAGGATTCTAACTCAACATATACACATGAGGGTGCGAAATGAAAACCAAAAATAACACAAAAGAGGGGTTAGTACAAACAAACCCAAATAAATTAGCATAAGAAACCTTACTAAGAAATATTTCTCATACTAATATCATATTTGGAAAGCTATCATAAAAGCATAAATGATTATATAAGAAAGAAACTATAAATAACATAGCTTCATGATCCAGTCCTACTAGCATGAAAACAAAAATAAAGAAAGGAGAAAGTGAGTACCTCACCCAATAAGATGCCCACCTTACCATGAATCACCAAGGGAGGGAGAGCCAAACAGGTGGCCAAACCTAATATTTCACCCATAAATTGTGCTTGTAATTATAATGTGGTTTTTGATGGCTTCTAGAATACCCATAGATCCACCTTCTTGTATCACTATGAATATGAAATGTATGTCTCCTCGAGATTTAGCAACTTATGTGTGTTACCTTCTGAAGATTTAGCATATTGGAAATGTGTGTCTCTTCAGCATTTAGCAACTTATGTATGTTACCTTCCATGATTTAGCATATTGGAAATGTGTGTCTCTTCAGGATTTAGAAACTTATGTGCATTACCTTCCAAGATTTAGCATATTGAAAATAAAAAAATGTGTGTCTCTTCATGATTTAGCTACTTATGTGTGTTACCTTCCAAGATTTAGCATTAAAATAAATAAATAAAAACTATAGTACAAGGGAGACCCTATATATGACCCCCTCCTTATCATGGTTGTCTATGAGATAGGATAATGAAGAGGAAGAGGATACCTACTTCACAATACAAGGAGATATCCTATTTACATCAATGTACACCATATTCTTAGCAAGGTATATTGACCCCTACATCCAAGAGTATAGATAATCATGAAATGGATATGTCACTCATGGAAAAGGATCCTTAATGAAAAAGAGATCTTATCAACAAGACCCCCACCATAGAGGAGTGCTTTTAGATAAAATATCATCTTTCAAAGGTGGGAACAATGATTCAATCATCAAGCCTCCTACAAAGAAAAGGAAAAGGAATCTTTGGAATGAGGGAAATAACTCTAACACCAAAGCCAGGGTAAGTGTTTATAAAGAACATAATTTGTAAAATAAAGAAGAGGTGATGACCTAGGACAACAACCTCTCATATAAAAAGGTTATCCATAGTCAAAACATCTATCAATATAATGAAATAATATTGCAATTTAAATAAATACCACTAAGCTAAGGGAAGCAGTTCCCTAGACAAAGAGAAAGAAGGAAGAACCTTTCCCCCCAGGGAAGAAGGTAAGGGATACCTTTGCAAAATAAATGTCTTAGAAATATATCTTGAATATGATACCAATGAAGCCCAATAAAAATCCTAATGGATACTAGGAGACTAGATGGAAATACTGTTAGAAATAGGGAATATTGAGAGGGGAGGTGAATTAGTATTCTACAAACTTTATCTTTTTCCCAATTATGGATATAATAGATTATCTTTATACATGCATAACATAAGAAAATAAACAATATGCATAACAATAAAGCATAACACATGATATGTTCTCGAGGAAACCCTGGCCAAGGGAAAACCCTGGTGGGGATGGTACCCACAAAGATCCACTAATCAAAAGTATCTTGTTAAGGATGTTGACCCTGTTAGGATTCTATTACATATGTATAGTATATCAGTCCTAGTTAAGGGACTATAGGCCTTGTTAGAAGCCTCAACCCTGTTAGGAGTTGTAGATACAAAATCTGATTACAAGATGAGCCCACTACCCAAACAAGTAATATACAATGTATACTGATTACAAAAATGGATTAAGGTACATAACCTTATACTTCTTGCATCAATGTCTTCTTCTCTGCTCTTACATTTGCATCATATCATATCATCACCATATTACACTATTTCTCTTCTTACAATTACAATTACATATATACAAGTTATTAAGGCTAATAATTTTACATGGTCAGCTTCCATATATCTTTATCCAAAGGTAAAAATATAGGATTTCATCCCTTTATATTTTTAAGTCATTCTTTTGGTAAACAAAATAATCCCTTAACTCTTTACCAATTTTGTCTTCTTATTCTGACCTTGGCTTAACATTGTCTTCGGTAAAACTGCCATAACTAATTCTGTACATTCCATATTAAGTTGCATTCTAAGATGGGTCATCAATAGCCATCATAGAATCTATGTTCAAGTGTGCAAGCAATGAACTTGCTCCAGTCAATGTCGTAAACCAAAACTATATCCTGGTACACTGTGAAAACACTGTCTCACACTTAGACAAATTTGCATTGTGATCTGCCATACTTTCTCTCTGACCTGTGCACTCTTAATGTGGATCATATGTTTCCATAATGACAACATCTATGTACTCACTTTATCCAAATTTCCAACAATCTCCCCCTTTGTCATTGGTGGCAACATATGAGAAAATTGGCTAAGTGTACAAGTCAAAATCTCAGAATGTATAACAAAATTCTGGCCATAGTATAGAATATGTATACAATCCTTATAACTCCTCAAAATATACTTTCTGATACAAAAATTCATACAATGCTCCCCCTAAGAGTATCAATCCTCATATACATAACAATTTTTTTCTCTACTACAATCACTCCCCCTTTGACAACAATGACAAAATAAAGTAGGGAGGATTACAAAATTGTAACCCAAAAAAAAAATTATACCTCCATTTACTTATTGCAAAGCCAGTAGGCTTGCAACACAATCTAAAAAATTTACTTTCATGGCTTCAAACTATTTCTCCCATGACTTTTTGATAGAATCTGCCACATTCAAAAGTGTGCTTAATCCATAAGCTGCTATCTGACAAGCTTGAAGGTTCTCAAAATTAAATTTCTAAAATGATGTCTTAGCAGTAAGACATTCTTCTAACTGTTCCTCAATAATGCTCAACTTCATAGACATGTGCTCTCTCAGAAGTTCAAATCTTCTCAATTTCCTATTCTTTTCATCTTACAATGATCTTATTTCATCATAACACTTCCTAACTTTCTTCTCAACATCACTTACTTTTACATTGGGTCCAAAAAGAAGATTAGATTCATTCTGAATCTTAGCTCCCTCACCTTGATTTTTTGCTCCTCTACTACTATCAAAATCTTAGGTTTTGTACACTATATGTACAAAGCTTTTCCACTCTCCAAATGTTTCCTCAAGTTCTTGATACAAACATCAAGACTAAAAATATCATTTCTGATATTCTGACTCATACTTAAAAGCATTTCAGCTTCATAAGCTACTTGAGCTCTTACTTTAGCAATGTTTGATAAGTTGGTAAACTCATCATCAAAAGTACTTAGTACCTTTTTGGCTCTCTCCAAAGGATCTACTTCTAAAATATGTGTAGTTACAATACTTTGCAACTTCTTTGTCAGTTCCTTCAAACTTCCTTCTAGATTATTTACTTTCTTATTCTTTCCAATAATCTTATTCAAAGAACTAATCAGCTCTAGTTGATCATCATCATCAACTTCTTTACCTAAGTCTTTAAACAAAGTTCCAATTTCTTTCTTCTTTGCCTCAAGAGTGGGTGCATGAATTTCTGTCTCTTTAGGTTCATCACTCACCAATTCAGTCTGCAGTGCTTCTTCAGTCCTATCCGGTTCATCAAGAGCCGAATTGTCAACAATGTTATCTAAATTCTTAAATACATTATCTTCAGTGTCCAAGGTCACCTTAGTACCTTCAATGTCCATTGTATCATCTTCAATGTTAACAACTGAAAGAGAGGGAATATCCTCTTGTTTAGCATCAACTGCATGTTCTGCTACAACTGAAGTTTCTCCAACAATTTCTGTCATTACTTTAATTATTGCTTGCTCTGTTTCTATTCTCACTTGCTCATACTATCCTACCATGATCTAAATGGTTCTCCTCTTAGTCCTCAAAAGAGTGCCAAGGGGCTTCAAAATTTGATTCAAATGATCATCATCTTTCACTTCACAAAGCTTTCTCACAAGATTCTCTCTTATAGTTTTGTCTTCCTCAAATGCTCTCTGTTTTCTATTAATATGTTTAGTAAATAATTCATCAGGTATTTGACCTTGAATAGAGTCAAATTTCTTATTTTCCAAAATCATATGCTTCACAATAGCATTCTCCAAATTAAGTCTATCATTATAATCATAAAGATCACAATATTTATTCATTCTTGCAAAATCTCCATTCTCAATAATCTGCTCATTTAGCTTTTCAACTTTTGGTTTCCAAGCTTTCTTCTTAGTATCATCTTTAACTTTTGCAAACTTTCTTGGTACTAGTTGAACTATAGTCTTTTGTCTCTTTCCTGGTCCAGTAGCAATTTCTTTCTTTCTCTTGCTCAGTGTTACTTTTTCCTTTTCTGGTTCTTCTACTTTCACTTTAACTAGTGTAGGCTCTCTCTATACTACACTGGATAAAGGTGGTACACTCAAGACTTCTCCCTGTCCAACATCTCTCAATGCTACTATTGTCTGTTTAGCTACCAAAATTCTCTTTTTGTCATCCTTGTTTCTTTCAATATTCTCTTTATGGTACTATCAACTCTTTTCTTAGACTATTTCTCTTCAATTTTAGCTTTAACAAAATTAAAGTTGTCTTCATAAGTTCCAAACTTGCTGCATTGGGTGTCCAATTTACTTTTTAGCAATCTTCCAACATACTCTTCTATCTCAATCTTATAAATCTCATAGCCAAGAGGGTCTATGAATTCAACTCTGGATTCTACTGCTTCAATGTAAGTAAAGTCAGTGTCCATCATGAAACAAATATCATTCTTATATTTCTCCACAAGTGACTGTGGAATCCTTGATCTGCTAGTTACCAAATTCTGAAATGCCTTCAAAACTAACACAACACTCTCATTAAATTTATCAATAACATGATTTCTATAAACTTTGTTTATTCTTTCCATCGTAGACTATCCATCATTCCAATCATTTCCAATTGTGTAAGGAAATCTTCTCAAAAGGTGGAAAAACATATATGTAATCAAAGATGAGAATCTAAATTGTGCATATTTAGACTTCTTAATCTTCTCCAAATTCTCAAACAATTGAATTCTCAAAATCTCACACATATCAATAGAAACTTTGTCTACACACATCAAATAGGCATTGTGAACCATGCCAGTTGCCATGTCATCTTCTCTGGAATTAGCACAAAACTTTGTAGTCAAAATCTTACATAGATATCTTACATCATGTTGTCTAATCTTGCTGATAAAAATACCTCTACCATTATAGGACGATCCAGTGTTGTCAATGATAATCTTCCTCATGTTTTTCTCATTTAAAGGGATAGCTCCAAGTTTAGATAAACTGGTGACTTCATGAATTAGGTCAGCTGCAATGTCAATCACTCTTTCTTCTAACCAAAATTTCCCATTGTGAATTCTACTTAAAATGATCTTTGTGCACTCTTCATTATTGAATTCATACTGCAAACCATACGTGACAATTTCATTGTTTTTCAAATGTTCATAACCTTGCTTCAATGACATATCCTGGTTATATATATTTTGATACTCACTTGAAAAATCACTGTCATTTACTATTTACAATTTACATCCAAGATAACTCTTTACATTTTCCAAATGCAAAACTCTGTCTGGTACGGATGATAAACCAAACTCAGGGTCTACTTCTAAAGCTTCTATGAGTTCTTTCTTCAACTTAGGTTTGTTCTTGTCTCTAATGTTGTGAATCAAAGATGTATCCATGTTTCCTTCCAATTCTTTATACCGATTCAAAGATTTGTCAAGATAAATACCTCAAATTCATGATTCTAGGGTTTGCAAAGATTCAGTGCTTAAATCCTTCACAAAATCTTTGCAAAACACTTCCAATCTCTTCTTTTGATCTCCTTGATACTTTAATTCACGTTGACAATCAAATAACATTGATCATAACCTTTTATGACTTCAATCATACTTAATTCTGACATTGCATTCAATTCTTTTCCCGCTTCTTTTCAAAAGTTATTCCTGTTAACCTGCAAAACTCAAAACTTCTTGAGATCTTGAAAAACACAATATTTTCTTTTGTTCTCTTAACCATAGCATTATTACATCATAATATACCTTCTATTAATTGTGCAAGACTTAGTTCATCATAAATCTACTTCTACACTAAATCTAAGTTCCTAATCTACTGTAATTTACATAAATTAAGTGCTTAAAGATAGATCAAGTAAGGATTCATTATTACCACTTAATACTTCACCTATCTGATTACCTTCCATGTTGATTATTCCTTCTTGATCTATTCCTTTAACATTCTTCACTTCATCTATATTGCTACAACAATCTTTCTGTCTATTACTTGTATCTTCATTCCTTCTTGCATTGTTTCTAGGGTTAGGGTTCGGATGATAAGTTCCATTGTTCAATCTACAAAACCTTGTTGTATGTCCAATCTTGTTGCATATCTGACAAAAAATTCCATTGTTCCCATATCTATGTCCTTGCTAATTAATCTGTGACCTGCAATTTCTAGCAATGTGTCCAACTTTGTTGCATCTATAACACACTACTTCATTTCTTTTGTTCATGTCTTTAGTAGGTCTCTTATCTGCATTGTTAGCATTCCTAAACATTCTATTACCATAATTATTCTCAATAACTTTAGGTCTTCTACATTTAATAGCTCTATGTCCAAAACCATGACAATTATAACAATAACCATTAAGAGGTTTAAACTGTTTACCTATGCAATCTCTTTTCATATGACCAATAGTATTACAAGAAAAACATCTACCTTTGAATTCTCTTTGCATACCTTTGGGTGATTCTCCTTTCTTTGATGATTCTCCTTCTTCTTTAGGTGCATCTTTAGATTTGTTGATCTCATTAGGCTTCTTCTCATCTATGCTTTCAGATGTCTTCAGATCTGGTTTCTTGCTTTCATCATTTGTTCTGAATATATTAAATCCAATTCTAGTCTTATCATAGGATGGTTTCCCAAAAGAAACTTGTTCATTAATCTTCTCACTATTTCAATATAGCCTTTCAAGTTGTTTTTTGGATTGAATCAATTCACCTTTCACAATCTTATTGTACTTCTCAAGTTCTGCATACTACACATTTACTTTCTCAAATTCGGATGTCACTTTTTCAAGTTTAAATTTCAGTTCTTCATTTTCAATTTTTAGACTTTCATTCTCAAATTTCAGATTTACTTCATTTTTTCTATTTCCATCTTTCAAACTAAGCTTCAAATTTACTATCTTCAATTCATGCTTAAGGATCTCATTTTCTTTTTCCAAATTGCTATCACAATCTTCAATAAGAATTTCGGGTTCCTTTTTAGATCTCAGATCTTCTAATTTTTTCTTCAATTTCTCAATAAGGTCTTTTGCATCATCATACTTTCTTTTCAAAGTATCTTTTTCAATAGTAAGCAAATCAATCTATTTAAGAGCTTCTTCAAGATTCTTCTGTAGTTGATCCATATCCATAGAGATCTTACTCAAGCTGCTAGGCTTTCCTTGAATGATTCTTTTCTGAGTAACTAAGCTCTGATACCTATTGTTAGAAATAGGGAATACTGAGAGGGGGGGGTGAATCTGTATTCTACAAAATTTATCTTTTGCCCAATTATGGATATAACAGATTATCTTTATACATGCATAACATAAGAAACTAAACAATATGCATAACAATAAAGAACTCATAACACATGATATGTTCTCGAGGAAACCCTGGCCAAGGGAAAACCTTGGTGGGGATGGTACCCACAAAGATCCACTAATCAAAAGTATCTTTTCAAAGATGTTGACCCTGTTAGGAGTCTATTACATATGTATAGTGTATCAGTCCTGGTTAAGGGACTATAGGCCTTGTTAGAAGCCTCAACCCTGTTAGGAGTTGTAGATACAAAATCTGACTACAAGATGAGCTCACTACCCAAACAAGTAATATACAATGTATACTGATTACAAAAATGGATTAAGGTACATAAGCTTATACTCCTTGCATCAATGTCTTCTTCGCTGCTCTTACATTCGCATCATATCATATCATCACCATATTACACTATTTCTCTTCTTACAATTACAATTACATATATACAAGTTATTAAGGCTAATAACTTTACATGGTCGGCTTCCATATATCTTTATCCAAAGGTAAACATCTAGGATGTCATCCCTTTATATTTTTAAGTCATTATTTTGGTAAACAAAATAATCCCTTAACTCTTTACCAATTTTGTCTTCTTATTCTGACCTATCATCTTAACACTGTCTTCGGTAAAACTGCCATAACTAATTCTGTACATTCTATATTGACTTGCACTCTAAGATGGGTCATTAGTAGCCATCATAGCATCTATTTTCAAGTTCACAAGCATTGAACTTGCTCCAATCAATGTCATAAACCAAAACTATATCCTGGTACACTATGAAAACATTGTCTCACACTTAGACAAATTTGCATTGCGATCTGCCATACTTTCTCTCTGACCTGTGCACTCTTAATGTGGATCATATGTTGCCATAATGAAAACATATATGTAATCACTTCAACCAAATTTCCAACAAATACACCTCTTGGCCCCCATTCTAGAGACAAGAGGAGAAGAAATTTATATTATATCAGAACAAGGGGAAACCCCTATATCAAAATTATGATGGAATTGTAGAATTGCACGAGAATGAGATATAATTCCTAAAGAATCTCTTTCTCTAACATATAACTTGAAATTCTTACAATCAGCAAGTAAATGTGTATTACTATAATGGAAAGGACATTTGTACTTGGATAAAGCATTTTTCAGTATAGGTTTAAAGATTTCTTTCTTGGAATTCATTAATTAAATATACACCTTCTTAGCTACATTTTGATGACAATCAAGATTATCTATTGTGGGTGTAGGGAGAAGAATATGAAGAGGAGGATGATGATCAACATCACCTACCTTGACTTGAGATTGTGAACAACCAATGCTATGCAAATCTTGTTTAGGGGGTATATGAACTAGATACTTGATACCATGCTCATTAACTCCAGGCCCTAAATCTCTATAACCTTGTTTAGTTATCATATTATATCCTATAGTGTACATATCATGTAAAGCTTCTACAGGAGGTGATTTTTTATCATTCTCATGAGTAAAGGTTGTATAAGGTGGAATAATAGGTTTTGAAGAAGTTTCTTTACCCTTTCCTTTAATATCATCATGAATAGGAGGAGAAGGTAAATCAAAGAAATCTTGCACATTTGCATCCTGAACTATAGCTTGAATCCCATCATAAGTATAGGAAGAACTAGGGATAGAAGATGGAGAATTAGGCACAGGATTGGGAATAGGAATATTAGGAATCAAATTAGGAATGATAGGATTAGGATTAGGAAAATTAGGAGATGGTGTATCATCTACCAATTATTCACTTAATCCAAAAGAGTAATAAGGCTACCACATAAATCTTTAACAAAAGTTTTGAAAGTAGGAATATTAGTATCGGTCAATTTCACAAAAGCATAGGTGAGAGAAAAATGAAGGATCATCAACATAATTAAGTGAATGATACTCTCATAAACATCATAGGTATGGTAAAGAGATGCTAAAAGAAGGGCAATAAAGAGCATGACCACACACCAAAGCATCTTAATAATCTTCATATTAAATGAAATGCAAGAAATTTTTTTAAATTTTATTGGATATATAAATTTTTTTGTATTTTAAAATGCAAGAGAATAAAAGAAATCTAATCTTAAGGAAAGAAATAAAATCATCTAACACCAAAGAGAAAGAGTTGTCTATTGCGGGTTAACCACTATGAATTGAGATTGAGTATGGACAGGAGGATATGTATACATAGGGTGTGTGATGGAAACTTTTATGGACATATTAACACAATGAAATAGAAATACTTATCTCAAAAGAAGTCTGATCAAGAAATCACTCTTTTTTGATGTCTGTGCACAATTTCAGGGAATTTCGCAACCTGTTCCGAACTAGAAATGTCGAGACAAAGAAAACACAAAAAACTTTTATCTTTCTAAGGTCAGGTCAACTTTTTAGGAATGAATACTAAATATATCCTATGGGGGAGTATTAGCAGCCATTTTTTAGTAGTTGTTGTTGCATTCATGACTGTGATTGTCATTGATGTCAACACAGTGATCTACTGAAGATTAGCAGAGAAGAAGGTAGTGTTTGAGTAAGCACACTTGGGATATTAAATATGAAGCTATGTGAAGTTGAGGACTTACTCTATGATGTGTTATAAGATCATGGTTAAGAGCATAGACATTAATTCATTTATTCATGTAAGTTATGAGAAAATCAGTGAAAGCAGTATTCAGGCAGTGTTCCTGAGTAGCAGTTTGTGGAAATCAGATGATATCTCCTAATCAGGATAGAATTTGGTTTTGTGTAGTTAGAGAGTAGTTGAAGACATTTTGATAGTGATGTAGATGATATCACAAGATCTGAGGTCACACGAGTGAAGAATTATATTGATTGGAAGCCAACAGTTTTGTGTAATTTTGATGTAACGTGTGGAAACTTTTATTTTGTAATTTGTATGCCAACTCATTTGTACTTACTTGAGTGTGGTATAAAGGAAGGAATTTATTCCTTGTTGTAATGTGTGTCTGTAATGAGTGTAAGTGTGTATGAAGAAATTTTGAAAGAGAAATTTTTTAAGGAGGATATGTGAAGTACTGAGATCTGGTATTGAGATCTGAAGAAGCAGTTGGTGAGGTTTGGCACAATGAGAGAAGGAGTATTGAATTTTTGAGATCAATAATCTTTTGGTATTATTCTATTGAGTAATACAAAGATCATTTGGATAGTGAGTTTAGTGATCTTACCCTGAAGTTGTTTGGGCAGTGGGTCCTTTTGTCTTCTATAAATCCTAACAGAGTCCATCCTCTCACAAGGAACTTTCATATTAGTGCATCTTTTTTGGGCACCATTCCCACCAGGGTTTACTCTTTGATCAAGAGGTTCCCTAGTCAACATATCTTGTGTCATTGTGTTATTATGCATGTATATCTTTCTATGGTTGTTGATTACATTTATTACATGGTTAAAATCTATTAAGGTTGATAAAATTTGCATTTATTTGATAACTAATTCACCCCCCCCCCTTCTCAATTATCTTGGTGGACTTTACTTTCTAACAATTGGTCTCAGAGTAGCGAGTCTATTAGGAATAGTCCCAAGAGATAACTAAGAGGGGGGGGGGGGGGTGGGGGGGTTGAATTAGTTATCTAAAAGTTTCAATTCTTTATCTAATTAAGTATACTTAAACATAAAGCATAAACACAATGAAAGAACACTTGAACACAAAACCAATATTTTTGTTACGAGGAAACCCAAATAGGTAAAAACCCTGGTGGGACTTGATACCCACTAATATTATGTACTAGTGCATAATGATCCTTGTTAGAAGATCCTTTACCCTATTAGGAGTAGCTTTACAATATATTAAGTAGAGTAGACTTGGTTAAGGGTCAGACCCTATTAGGAGTCTTTTACAATTGTCCCTATTAGGGGAGAGGACGCACTGTCTGAGAGCTCACTGCTTAAATGGGTGAAGGCTAAAACCTTCTAAATAACAGATACACACTATATTTGGATCTTGGTGAATTATGATTAGACCTGCTATCTAGATTAGTTCCAATGAATAGAACACATATGCTACCTGGTAGCATAGACCTTCTTCTAATTGTTCAACACTTTGCACACTCTGCTCTGCTCTGCTTAATCAACCATGAACTACACTCAAGAAATCACAAATGATTGCTTATAAATATCTTTTCTCCAAATGATATAACCAAGTTAGCCTATTAGAACCACCTTGAAATCATATTAGAGAAACCATAATAAACTCCAACAAACATTCAGTTGGCTCTATTATGCATGCAACTCATTTTGGAACTTGTCTAATAAAATAATTGTAGATGCACGCAACACACTATTAGCTCTACCAAAACAACTAGAACTTTCTTTGTATGCTGAATTAACTTATGCACTCTTAACCAAACATCAATACCACTTCTCCAAGCTTAACTCAAAGGGTGCATATCCTCAAGATAGGCGCAATTCAAGAAATAATAAAATATTTGTTAGCTCTTCTGAACAAACATAGGAAACTGCTATTGGTGAATAGCAACTGCATAACTTCACTTACGTTCATAATTGAAACATCACTAACATGTCTTCAACATATATCCTAGGCCACATGTCCATAAGACAATTGTACAGACAACCATACATAGAACACTACCTGTAACTCTGTTAGGAACACTGTTGACACAAGCTGCTATATAATTATTTGTACTCATAGTTAACCTCTGCGCCCATGATATCATGCTGATATCATGTCCATACATCATATACTAAATTCTTATGGCATAAGACTTCCACACATGATACTTTCCATATGTTTTCATCAGTGAAAAACATACAGTCAGTACTGGCCTGTTGGGAAATCTCCAACAATCTCCCCCTTTGGCATTGATGGAAACATGTGGAATGAAAAACCACCATCAACCCAAATGAACTTTTCTTTTATAACATTCTCCATTTCCTCTTCAAAACTTCCCCAAAGATGAATCCTCCATCTGCTGCAATATTTTCTAATATTCTCCATTTCCTCAACTGTACTATTGTCATGACTGAATGTTGCTCCCCCTTAGTATATTACTCCTCTTTTTACTTTTGTTTTTCATGACTCTATATATATAATCCCCCTTTGACATCAATGGAAAAGTGCACCACTCATTTTAAGCACTGGTACTACTCCTGAGGTAGAGTAGTCAACCTTCCATCAGTCCCTAAGGACTAATGCCATTCTTGCTTCCTTTTAAGAAAAATTAGGGAAGAGAATTATTCCCAACTTCCCCCTAAGATACTCAAAAGTATCCTTAGGCAAGGGCTTTGTGAATATATCTGCCAACTATTCTTTAGCACTCACATAGTCCAACTTGACTTCTTTCCCTGCCACTTTCTCTCTTAGGAAGTGATACTTGATCTCAATGTGTTTTTTCTTTGCATGCATCATAGGGTTTTTTGACATATTGATAGTGCTAGTGTTATCATAGTGAATAACAATAGAATAATCAATCTAAATTCTAAAATCTTTTATCATCTGCTTGATCTAAACAATTATAGAACAATTCAAGGCTACTAAAACATACTTCATTTCTATTGTTGACTAAGAAATATAGTTTTGTTTCTTGCTTGTCCAAGTGACAATTCTATCACCAAGAAACACTACTCCACCTGAAGTACTTTTTTTGTCATCAACACATCTTGCCCAATCTGTAACCATGTACACATGAATCTCAACATTTTCTAAATTAGGATACCATAGACCATAATCTATAGTGCCCTACAAGTATTTGAATATTCTCTTTACTACCATGAGGTGACTTTGTTTAGGCTCTGCTAAAAATCTTCCAACTTTACCAACTATATTGGAAATGTCAGGTCTAGTCTGAGTAAGATAAATGAGTTTACCAATCATAGACTTATACAATGTTATATCAATGACTAGTGAGTCATCTTCCTTTGTAAGCTTACATCTAGTAATCATAGGGGTTCCTACTGGCTTGCAATCATCCATCTTGAATTTCTTTAGTATCTCTTTTACATACTTTGATTGATTAATGAAAATCCCTTTTTCTGTCTATTGTACATTTAATCTCAAAAAGTACTTGATAGGACCAATCATACTCATCTCAAACTCATTCTACATTTCTTTGGCAAATTCAGCACTGATTTTTTCATTACCTCCAAAGATAATATCATCAACAAATATAGCTACAAGTAATAAACCTTCAGATGTCTCTCTAATGAATAGATTACAATCTGTTGCTCCTTTCTTGAATCTAATCTTTGTTAAGTATCCATCTAGTCTCTCATACCATGCTCTAGGGGCTTGTTTAAGTCCATAGAGGGCCTTCTTCAATCTGCATACCATATCAAGTTTGTCTGATAAGGTGAATCCTTTAGGCTTCTCAATGTATACTTCTTCTTTGAAGTCTCCATTCAAGAATGCTGATTTGACATCCATTTGATAAACTTTGAAGTTTTTAACTGTAGCATAAGCTAAAAACAACTTAATAGCTTCTAATCTACTCACAGGTGCAAATGTGTCTAAATAATCAATACCTTATCTTTGTGCATATCCCTTACATACTAATATTTCTCTATTTCTTACTATTGTACCATCTTCATTCATCTTGTTTCTGAATATCCACTTTGTTCCAATCACATTCTTATCACTAGGTCTTGGGACCAGTTCTTAAGTGTCATTCTTAATGATCTGATCAAGTTGTTCTTTCATAGCATCATGCCAATCTAAATCCTTACAAGCATCTTCAATACTTAAAGGTTCAATATGAGATAGTAAACATACCATATCATTGCTAGCTAAGTTCTTTCCTTGTGATCTTGTTAAGACTTTTCCGCTTTGATCTCCAATGATGTCTTTCTTGGAATGATTTCTTGATGTAAACTTTGGAACTTTAGGTGATGCTGACTCATCAGCCTTAGGAGTACCTTTTTCACTTGTCTCAGGGTCATTAAACAACACATCAATGTTGTCAAACATTTCCTCAATAACTATCTCACTAGTGGAGGGTCTAGGTTCTTCTTCAATCATGGGTGAGTAATCATGATATCTTTCTTGAATCATAAAATTTTCATCAATATTTACATGAGCACTTTCAATGATATTTTCAATCTTAAATTGAAACATCTATAAGCTTTACTTTTATTAAAGTAACCAAGATAAATACCTTCATCACTTCTTGCATCAAACTTGCCTACTGCTTCATCCCTCTTGATGTAGCACTTGCTTCAAAATATTCTGAAGTATTTTACTATTAGAACATTACCAAACCATAGTTCATAAGGTGTTTTGTCAGTGCCAGGCCTTAACTAAATTCTATTGATTGTATAAACTATTGTATTGACCGCATCTCTCTAATAGGTGTGTGCAACTTTTCCTCCTATCATAATGGTGCATGTTGTATCAAGAATGAGCCTATTCCTTCTCTCTACAATTCCATTCTACTGAGGTGTTCTAGGTGCACTTAACTGTCTCTTTATACCATGTTCTTCATAGTACTCATAGAATCTATTAGAGGTGAATTCTCCTCCTGTATTCAATCTCAAACATTTTATCTTTAATCTAGATTCATTCTCAACCTTAGCTTTGAATATTTTGAACTTCTCAAAAGCTTTTGACTTATCTTTTAAGAACGCAACCCACATCATCCTAGTATAATCATCAATAAACAAAATAAAATACCTTTCACCATAGTATGATCTTGTTTGAGTTGGTCCACATAGGTCTATATGAATTAGATCCAACTTGTTCTTTGTTGAATTTTGCTTCCTCCTAAATGAATTTCTCACATGCTTCCCCATCACACATTCCTTGCATATAGTATCAACTAGCTTTAATATGCTAGGTAGATCTCTTACTACTTTAACATTGCATATCTTTACAATCTTATCAAAATTGATATGACATAGTCTTTTATGCCACAACCAACTGTCATCAACTTTAGCAACAAAACAACTTGCTTCTAAATTGAGTTGAAAAAAATTAACTCTTGTCTTTGTGTCTGATGCAATCATAACACCATCTTTGTTGTTAATGATGCATTTTTCATCTTTGAACTCCAACTAATATCCTTTACCAAGTAACTATCCAACACTAAGAAGATTATGTTTCAAACCATCAACATAAAGAACATCATCAGTACTGTTCTTTCCATCCAAAGTGATGGCTCCTATACCAACTATAGGTATAGGAGTGTCATCTCCAAATATGACCATACCTCCATTGTATTTGTCCAAATCAACAAACTTGCCTTTATCACCTGTCATGTGATGTGAACAACCACTGTCTATAATCCTTAGAATACTTAGGCTTATAATTCTTTTTGAACTTTCTAGCTCTAGTGGGACACTTAGATGCAAAGTGACCAATCTTATTACATGAAAAGCACTTAAATGGTAATTGACCTTCATATTTTCCTTTTCCTTTCTTTTCTCTTTTGGAAATCATGGCAATAAAATCATCTAGTGTTTTATCTTCATCATCATCATCAAAATTACTAGAAGTGTTTGCAGATTTCTTACCATGAACTATTGCTTTGAAAGCTGTCTCACTCTTTGGTTCTGTCTTCAATCTTGAAATCTCAAAAGCTGAGATTTTTTTTATCAAGGTCTCTCTCTTGAAATTTGATGTAAGCTGCATGGTCTCATCAAGGATGTTTATCTTGCTCTCATATTCTAGAGTAAGAGTAGTCATCAACCTGTCCATAATGTCTTCCTTAGAAATTTCTCCACCATTGTTCCTGATTCCAACAACTGCTTCATTAATCCTCTGATTGTAAGCTCTAATATTTTCTTTAGGAAGCATCTCTAATGCATTTTATCTTTTCTTCCATGTCTTTCTGCATGCATCCTTTGCTTGTTTTTCTCCTTCAAAAATGTCTTCAAGGTGCTTCCAAATTTTATGGGTTGTATCCATCTTTTTTACTTCTAAAAATTCACCATCAGATAGGTTGCTGATAAGGGATTCTTTAGCAATAGCATTCTAATGAAACAATTCCTTTTGAGCATCAGTAGCATCATCTTTTGCAAGGTCCTCTAATGTAGGAATCTTGGCTACTTGGATGGTTACATTAAAAACTTAAAAAGCAATGCACTGCAAATGGGTCACCATTTTGTTCTTCCAATCAAGATAATTCTCTCCATCAAACTTAGGACTTTCTTTCCTGAAGTATGCCATCCGATCAACCTCAAGGTATTAAAAATTATCTTTGAGGCACTTGGCTTTGATGCCATTTGTTAGAAATAGTCCCAAGAGATAACTAAGAGAGGGGGGGTGAATCAATTATCTACAAGTTTAAATTCTTTATCCAATTAAGTATACTTAAACATAAAGCATAAACACAATGAAAGAACACTTGAACACAACACCAATATTTTGGTTACAAGGAAACCCATATAGGTAAAAACCTTGATGGGACTAGTTACCCACTAATATTTTGTACTAGTGTATAATGATCCTTGCTAGAAGATCCTTTACCTTATTAGGAGTAGCTTTACAATATATTAAGTACAGTAGACCTAGTTAAGGATCAGACCCTATTAGGAGTCTTTTACAATTGTCCCTATTAGGGGAGAGGATGCACTATCTGAGATCTCACTGCTCAAATGGGCAAAGGCTACAACCTTCTGAATAATAGATACACACTATATCTAGATCTTGGTGAACTGCACTTAGACCTACTATCTGGATCAGCTCCAATGAATAGCACACATACTCTACTTGGTCACATAGACCTTCTTCTAATGGTTTAACACTTCACACACTTTTCTCTACTCTTCTTAATCAACTGTTGTCATATTTTTTTTCATTCTTAAAGTTTGGAGACCTAATTACTAGATGATGATACAATACCCTAGTTTGTGTTATTAGGTGGTCATGCTTAATATTTGTGTTCATTTCATTGCAAAGTACATGAAAATAAAAAGTGAAATCAACTATGTCTACATATAAACATGCATGTATCAATGATATATACTATTCAAAAAAGAAAAGAACTAAAAGGAAAAGCATCTATCTGAGCTCACACAAGCTGTGAGTATAGCCGTTATCATAATTCAATGGATGAGTATAGATATACATAAAGAAATAGTTAAAATACTAGGGTACCAGACATTGCCTCAGATTGGTGTCCGAAGCCTAGTCCTATCTAGAAGCTGCTAAGATCCAAAACCTGCAAGAAGAGAAGAGGGGATTTGGGTTAGATCCAATGGATCTAAGCAATGGCTGGTATCACAATATTCATAGATGCATACATACACTCAGCCATGAACCTCTAACAAAGGCTGTGCTCAGGGCATGTGTATCAAGGCTCCAAGAAACAAAAAGGCACCATGTTTTCACTGACGTGTTTGTTTCATGTGCAGATATAGGGAAGTTGATCCAATAATGAATTCCATGAATGACCTAGGCCCTTGATGTAGATCATGACAGGGAAACCTCATTATCTCCATCATGATCGCATCAAGGGCCAAGAGCACACACAGTATGTACAAATGAGGATCATCTAGATGATTCAGCATCAATGAGGATCAATCATAGTAGCATGACATGATAAATCAGACAATGACATCAAAGGAATATAGAACTAGGGATAGGGCACATAGACCTATGTAAGAGATAATGCACACTGAAACATGGATGTATCCCAAATCTTCATTAATATTATAACAGGGCATACCATATGTGTGATACAACATGAGGAAATGGAAACATAATGATAACATTGCTATTTCATAAGCATCCATAAATATACAAAAATTCATGGAGACATCAATTCAAGGTGGGATATATAATAGCATAATGAACACTGGCACTGAGTTAACAAAGTATCAACAGTTGCTAAATCAGTTCTTTGGTCCCTCAAGTACAACAATAGGGGATGATAATCAACAATGCAAATCATAATAGGCCTTGAATCCATTCACAATGCCCATAATACAATTGGGCCAGTCAACATCAATAGTACCATAATAGTGAGAAAAGATGTATTATCAATAAGTCCCTAGGAGTGATACAAATGTTGGTGCCAAATATCCAGCAGTGCCCTGATTGAGCAGTGAATGAGAAGGGACATAAACAAACATGCAATATCACATGTGAAGATAAGATCAATGGTACAATGATTGTGAATGGTATAATAGTGAGCATCTATTCATCCTTGGTGGGCTAGCATTAACAATAGATGCAAAAAATGTATTCAAGCGCATGATGAAATGAGTTTAAAATGGAAATACAGTATGCAATCAAGACCAAACATCAATAGTGTAGCAATACGCTAATAACAAGAAATAAAACCAAATAGTAAACATGATGTCATAGCTCTCAGGCATCAAACAATAAGCATGCCATAATCCAATCTAGGGCCATGAACAAAGCACTATTACCATGATAGGATATGACATTCATGGGTTGTGAATGGCACCAACAACAAAATCTTAGACACAAAGCTTGAACCTAAGAATAGTCCCATGTTTCACAGGATTCCTGGGTTCAATACTTAGCAAAATAGGGTGCAATCCTTAGTGACAATAGTTTTTGGCACGCCCGGTGGGACTGAAGACTCTTTGAGTCAGTTTTCTAGAAAGATTTATGCAAGTTATTGTTTAGTATGAGTAGTGACAGTGTTTTGAAATCATACCTGGTGACTCTAATGGTGTTTTATGTAGATCAGTATATAAGCTTATGAGTGGGATCCCAACTAGGTAGAGTAAGAATCCTTTTGTGTATGCGAAGCTGCCATCTGTCAAAAAGAGGTCTAAATTAGCCCAAGCTAGTGCATAAAAACCTAAAAATCTTACTCCCAATCCAACTCCTAAGCCTACTCACATTCCTACAAGTGCTTCCCCAATCTAGTTAATACACATATTACTACCTGTACAAGTAGCACCTGTAATTCAAGTTCCCCTAAATCCTCTAATGGCTCAACCTAGACTGCATCCTTTTGTAGCTTTTGATCAAGCTAGCCCCTTGAATTTGCAGCAACATAATGGCATACCCATATCAGCCCTTAAAAGCCTATCTATCGTCATAGTAGAGGATCAGACCTCAACTATTGAGCATATAAGAAATGTAGCATCCCTTTGTGCCCTTCATAATATAACTTAGGATAATGTGGCTATGAGGTTGTTGGCAGCTTCTCTCAAGGGAAAAGCTTTGCAATGGTTTAGAGGCCTAGCAGTTGGTTCTATAGCTGATTGGGATGGGTTGGGTCAAGCCTTAACCAACTAGTTTGAGGATAAGTCAGATCACCTCTCATTAGTTGAGCATTTGACTACTATCAAAAGAGCACCTCAAGAATACATGATGGATTTCAATTTTAGATTTCAAAGAACATGGAATAGAATACCAGCTACAGTTACACCTTCAAGCTAGCATGCTTTTCTATACTATCTAAGAGCTCTTAATAGTGATATATTTGTTATGATCCAATCCATGGGAGGGACTAATTTACCAATACCATATGATCTTGCCATAAGAGCTAAAAATAGCCTAATCCAAGCTGGAAAAATAGCCCCAAGGCCCCCAATGCCTATTTTTCCCAAGCTTCATCCTGTTCCTAAAGCAATTCCAGCTTTGGCATCTATTCCACCTCTCCCAACTCCTCAAAAAGTTGCTAACCTAGTTGTAAACCAATCCCAAGAGGTGACTGAGATTAAAAAGGCCTTGCAAATAGTTACTAATGAGCTAGTTAGTCTAAAGAAGCAACAGTCCTAGCCTTACCAGTAACCCTATCAACAGCCTTATCAACAACCCTATCAAAATCACTACCAGCAGAACAGGCCCTAATACCAACAAGACCAGGAAGATCAAGCAAGAAGTTATAACCAAAAGGCCAGCCAGCCTTATAATCCTAACATTCATAGTGCTTCTAGGGAGCTGGTTCCTGTAGCTCAGAATAATATGGCATAAGAATACTAATGGGGCTACCCATGCAATCAACAACATATCCAAGGGATGTGTCCTAATGGCTATAATTAGGCCCTCATGGTACATAACAATTTGATAATGCCACAGGAGATGGTTCAAGAGCCATAAATCTAGCAAGGTCTAGTTGTTACCACAAATGAATTACAGACTCCTAAGGTGGCATTGGTGAACTTTCAGAAAGAAGATTTTTGTAGGGTGAATTTTTCACTAAATGATAACTCAAATTATATCCCAGTTGCAACCAACACAAGGTCTAAGAAGAAAGCTTTAGAAGTTGAACAAGTGGACTCTACCAATCACCAAACTCCTATTGTGAATCCACAACCCAAAGTAGTTCAAGTTCCAATCCTAAACCAGCCAAAGGAGGCTAAAGAACTAGTCAAGGTAGCTATACAGTTGGTGTCTACACAAACAGAGGTTGCTACACCAAAAGGATAGTCTAAAGTAAGTTTGGGATCTTTTAATATTGTGGAGCAGATGAAGAAAACCTCTATCAATGTGCCTTTGATGGACACCCTAGCAATCCTTGGTCAAAAGGAGTTAATACTTAGTGAGTTGGCTAAGATTTCATCAAATCAAGAAGGTGTTTCAGAGTAGCCTAGAGTCTTAGTGGTTGAAACACCTCAAAAGGAGAAGCAAAAGGAGGAGACTATCTCATAGCCTATCATTGCCCCATAGGTTAAACCTCCTCCTTTCTATGTAACTCTTATTGTTGGAGATTTCCTAGTTCATAATTGTATGATAGACTCAAGAGCAACTAGTTCTTTGATTTCTAAGCAGTTAGCAGATATACTAGGATTGTCTTATGAGCCAATAGATAGGCTTGTTGTTTAGTTGGATGGGTCATCAGTTATCACCTTGGGAGTTATTAAAGACCTAAGCCTCACTCTGCATGAATGCCCCAATTTCTCCATTCCCCAAGATGTCTATGCCATAGATTTGCCTCCTCTTTTTTCTATTTGTCTAAGCAGAGATTTCACTGCTAGGTTGGGGGGATATCTCTCAGCTGATTGGTCTCATCTATACTTCAAGACTAGATATGGGACTAGAGTTAAAATCAAGTCTGAAGCTTTTGCAAAAACCCATGCTAAACCATATACCCCAAGCCCTATAAATGCCAATTTGATGTATCATGAAGAAGATCCAAGTGATTCTAAACTTGAGACTAGTGCTGGAAAGTTTCCTGATATTGCCCTAGATGAGTGGGCTGAAAGAGACTTAGAAGAGGATGCCCCTTTTTGGAAACATGGAGACTTTTGGTATTGGGATGTTTATCATTCATGAAGAAGGTGTTGTGATACCAAATTTGATGAGAAAAGAAGATAAACCTTCTGGTGGTCAGAGTGATGATTTGTGGCAACTATTCTTTGATGGTGCCAGAAGCAAAGTTGGTTCAGGAGGAGGAGCTGTCCTAATTTCTCTAGAAGGGAAAAAGTATTACTCTGCAGTTTTTTTTTCTTTCAGCTGTACTAATAATACAGTAGAGTATGAGGTTTTGATTCATGGTTTAGAATGGGCTAGAAAAAAAGGAATCAAATGCCTAGAAGTTATAGGTGATAGTGAATTAGTGGTCAATGAAATTCATGGCACTAACCTTGCAAAGAATGATACACTTAAGATGTATAAGTCCAGGGTTTTGGATTTAATAGAAGATTTTTGTGCTTTTAATCTAGTTGCTATTCCAAGAAATCAGAACAAATAGGTAGACAAGCTGGGTGACATGGGAGTAGAGTATGATATTCCAAAAGAGGTCACAAGTCCTAACTCTCAGCATGTAAAGATTCTGGTAAGACCATCCATACCAGACAATCAAGTAAGCTGGCAAGTTTTTGAGAATGATGAACAAATTTTTAACTTTTTGATAGAAGAATCTGAGTTCTCCAGAGTTAACCAGAGTAAACATGCCCACCAGTATGGTAACCAGATGCTACAGTTGAAAAGTAATAAGTTGTCTAAGGGACTAGTCACACTTGAGTCCGTATTTAACTTTGATGATCAACTCAGAGGAGACAAAGCTAGTATGACAGTCAAAGAAGAACACTACCAGCCTGTGGAGGTTCTCAAGGGTAAATCCCTTAAGCTTGGAAAGGTATGCACACAGCTAGAACAACAAGCCTTTATTTCATTATGTCAAGAATTTAGTGATGTCTTTGCATAGGAATACTATGATCTAAAAGGATTTGATCCTCACTTAGCCTAGCACACCATTGAGCTAGAACCTCATGCCAAACCAGTGAGACAAAACCAGAGACCCATAAATCCTAAGCTAGAAGCCTTGATGAAAGCAGAGTTGAGGAAAATGATTGAGGCCAATATTATTTTTCCCATTAAACACACCTCTTGGGTTTCCAATCTAGTACCAGTTAGGAAGAAGAATGGTGAAATCTGGTTGTGTGTGGATTTTAGAGACCTTAACAAAGCCTCACTCAAAGATCATCACCCATTGCCATCCATGGAACATATTCTATAGTATGTCTTAGGGTCTGACAAATTTTCTCTATTAGATGGCTTTTCTAGTTATAACCAGGTCCCGGTTAAGGAGGAAGATCAATATAAAACTACATTCACCACTAAATGGGGCACTATGGCATATAGGAAGATGCCTTTTGGGTTGTCTAATGCTGGTGCTACTTTTTAGAAAGCCATGGAGATGGCGTTTGCTGGCCTGATGAATAAATTTGTTCTAGTCTACTTAGATGACATAACTATCTTTTCAAAAGACACTAATGAGCACTTGGCTCCTCTGAGACAAATTTTTGAGAGGTGCAGAGAGTTTGGAGTTTCATTGAATCCTAAGAAGTTCATTTTTGGTATCCATGAAGGTAAATTACTGGGGCACATTGTTTCTAAACAAGGGACAACCATTGATCGAGAGAGGATAAAGGCCATCATGGCACTACCCCTAGTAGCTCACAAGAAAGGATTGCAAAGTTTTCTTGGAAGAATCAACTTCTTTAGAAGGTTCATTCCAAATGTTGCAGCACTATTAAAGCCTATGACCCAGATGTTGAAGAATAACTCAACCTTTCACTGGACAAGTTAAGGAAAAAGATGTTTTGAGAAGTCAAGGAAGTGATTGCATCTGCTCCTACTCTGGTAAACCCTAACTTTTCTAAAGACTTCATCCTATATGCTTTTGGGGACACTGATAGTATCTCTACCATGTTAGTTCAGTAGAATGATGGGAAGCAGGAACAACCAGTAGCTTTTTACAATTAGGGTCTAGATGGTTATGAACTTAATTATACTCCTGTAGAAAAGCATGTCCTAGCAATTGTGAGGAGTTTGAAAAATTTTAGGCACTTGTTATCCAATAACATAGTGCACCTAATGGTTACCCACTCTTGCATAAAATATTTCTTGCTAAACAAATACCTGAGCCATAAGAGAGCTGGTTGGGTCACCAAAGTCATGGAGTATGACATTCAGATTAAAGTGACTAAGCTAGTTAGAGGAAAGGGACTATGTGAGCAGCTCAATGAAGGAATATCAGACTCAAACCAGAAAAAGGAGGAGGTTATCCTAATGAGCAGGAATGCAAAGTAGAGCACAAGTTGGACAACAAATATGAGACATTATCTCTTAACTGGTCAGTGCCCTCAAGGCCTAGAAAGGAGTAAAAGGAGGTACTTTAGACTCCAAGCTATTCCCTTTATTGTTATTAATGATGTTCTGTATAGAAGAGATCATAGTGGTGTCCTATTGAGATGTGTTGAAACTATTCAAGTAGATAAAATACTGGAAGAGTTTCATGATGGAAGCTCTGGTGGGCACTTTGTTGCTAGAACCAATACTCTAAAAGTGATGAGAGCTAGGTACTATTGGCCTAGCCTATACAAGGATGCATTTGATTGGGTAAGGAGATGCAAGAACTATGCTATGTTTTCTAGAAAGCAAAAGTTAGCAGCCCTCTCTCTTCATCCTATCAAGGTAGAGCAGCCTTTCTCAAAATGGGGATTAGATTTTATTGGACCTATCAACCCCTCATCTAGTGCTAGACACAAGTGGATACTTTCTACCACAAACTATTTTACCAAGTGGACAGAGGCTGTAGCACTGAAGGAGGCAAATGAAACTTCTATCTTGAACTTTTATCAAGACATTGTGTCAAGATTCGGTTCTCCAAATTCTATCATTTCAGACAATGCTATGGCATTCCTGGGAACTAGAATTTTAGAATGGGCACTCAAGCACAATATCATCTTGATTACCTCTTCTAACTATTACCCTTAGGGTAATGGTTAGGTAGAATCAACAAATAAGAACTTGTTGAGAATCATCAAAAGAACTATAGAAGGAAACTAGAGGGATTGGCATAGCAAGTTAAAGTTGACCTTATGGGAGACAGAATAACACCTAAGAGGTCTACAAGTAACTCACCCTAGACACTTGTGTATGGAAAAGAAGCTAGGATTCCTTTGTCCACTGAGTTGCCTACTTTGAGCTTAATCAAAGAAATTGATCTTATGGAAGAAGATTCTATACAAGTTAGGCTTGCTGAACTTGAGGAAGCAAGAAAACTAGCACTAGAGAACCTGGAGGCTCATCATGCTCAGATGAAGAAAAGATTTGAAAAGAAGGCCACACCTAAAGTCTTCAAAGAAGGGGATCTGGTCCTCAAGTGGGATGAAGCAAAACATAAACCAAGGAGGCATACTAAGTTTGATGCCATATGGAGTGGGCCTTTCATGGTGATTGGATGCAAAGCCCATAATGCTTTTCAGCTGGCTAGTATGGATGGAGAGGAGCTACCCATTCCAGTGAATGGGATCCACCTCAAGACTTGTTTCTAAGGTTCATTTCTCCCCTGTACATTAGTAGGTTAGGATTTTTTGACTTTTTGTGTTCCCTAAATGCCTAGCACAAGTGGTTTTTAGTTCAGTTGCTTTCAGTTGTTTTCAGTTCAGTTGCTTTTAGTTGTTTTTAGTTTGGTGTGAGTAGCAATAAGCCAGAGAAGTTTCCTCTAGCAGTTAGCAATTTTTGTTAAGAAGGATTGGTTATCTAAAAGAAGCTAAGTTTAGTTGAGTCTTATTAAATCTATGCCCAATGGATCTTTAAGGCAACTGGTTAGGATGCTTAGTAGGCAAGCACTCTGAAGAGGTCGCCAGAATGTTGTCATATTTTTTCTCATTCTTAAAGTTTGGAGACCTAATTACTAGATGATGCTACAATACCCTAGTTTGTGTTATTAGGTGGTCTTGCTTAATATTTTTGTTCATTTCATTGCAAAGTACATGAAAATAAAAAGGGAAATGAACTACGTCTACATCTACACATGCATGTATCAATGATATATACTATTTAGAAAAGGAAAGAACTAAAAGGAAAAGCATCTATCTGAGCTCACACAAGCCGTGAGCATAGCTGTTATCAAAATTGAATGGATGAGTGAAGATATACATAAAGAAATAGTTAAAATACTAGGGTACCAGACAATGCCTGGTATTGGTGTTCGAAGCTTGGTCCTATCCATAAGCTCCTAAGATCCAGAACCTGCAAGAAGAGAAGAGGGGATTAGGTTAGATCCAATGGATATAAGAAATGGCTAGTATCACAATATTCATAAATGCATACATACACTCAGCCATGCGCCTCTAACAAAGGTTGTGCTCAGGGCATGTGTATCAAGGCTCCAAAAAAAATAAGGCACCATGTTTTCACTGACGTGTTTGTTTCATGTGCAGATACAGGGAAGTTGATCCAATAATGAATTCCATGAATGACCTGGGCCCTTGATGCAGATTGTGATAGGGAAACCTCATGATCTCTATCATGATCACATCAAGGGCCAAGAGCACACACAGTATGTATAGATGAGGAGCATCTAGATGATTCAACATCAATGAGGATCAATCACAACAACATGACATGATAAATCAGGCAATGACATCAAATAAATACTGAACTAGGGATAGGGCATATAGACCTATGTAAGAGATAAGGCACACTGAAACATGGATGTATCCTAGATCTACATTAATATTATAATAGGGCATATCATATGTGTGATACAACATGAGGCAATGGAAACACAATGATAACATTGTTATTTCATAAGCATCCATAAATATACAACAAATCATGGAGACATCAATTCAAGGTGGGATAGATAATAGCATAATGAACACTAGCACTGAGTTAACAAAGTATCAACAATTGCTAAATTAGTTCTTAGTTCCCTCAAGTACAACAATAGGGGATGATAATCAACAATACAAATCATAATGGGCCTTGAATCTATTCATAATGCCCATAATACAACTGGGCCAATCAGCATCAATTGTACCATAATAGTGAGAAAAGATGTATTATCAATAAGTCGCTAGTAGCGATACAAATGTTGGTGCCAAATATCTAGCAGTGCCCTGATTAAGTAGTGAATGAGAAGGGACATAAACAAACATGCAATATCAGATGTGAAGACAGGATCAATGCTACAGTGATTGTGAATGGTATAATAGTGAGCATCTGTTCATCCTTGGTGGGCTAGCATTAACAATAGATGCAAAAAATGTATTCAAGTGCATGATGCCATCAGTTTAAAATGGAAATAAAATATGAAATCAAGCCCAAACATCAATAGTGTAGAAATACACTAATAACAAGCAATAAAACCAAACAGTAAATGTGATGTCATAGCTCTCGAGAATCAGGCAATAAGCATGCCTTAACCCAATATAGTGCCATGAATAGAGTACTATTACCATGATAGGATATGACATTCATGGGTTGTGAATGGAACCAGCAATGAAATCTTAGACACAAAGCTTGAACCTCTACAAATACAAAAGGCTGCAAGATACATTGTAGTACAATATTTTTGTTCATGGGTTAGCATGAATATTAAACAACATAGTATTATGTGCTTGGGATGTGCATGAAGAGATGACAGTGACAAATGAAACAATGAAACAATGGTGCATATACAGAGTACCCTAGCTTGCAGGCTCAGTTTCAAATAAACTAGAGAATGCATGCAATACCAGTAATGCCCTCGACACAGGAGTGCCCTCACTGGTATCAAATGCACGATACCTCAAATATAAAATGATACCCTAGTATGCTCTCGAGCTATGCCATTACAATAACCAGTGACTCAAAATCAAAGGTGATGCCATCAGTGCCCTAATTTATACCAAAATAATTCTATCAAAATGTTACAGATGCATGTGTCCTACCTTGGGATATAGTTCGAACCGAGATAGAGGCTAAGATGCAAGATATCCATTAATAGTGCCCTACCTATGGGTCATCGGGCTTCCCCATGACATATCAAATGCCATCAATAGCAATGCCCTATTTATATGGAAAGATGAAATACATGAATACAAAGAAACAAATAGGAAACAGTGAGTATGTCGTGCCCTAGTTCATAAGCAAGTTCACGAGCTTTTATAACTTTCTGAGAGTCCAACATCAAGTAATAGAGAATGTAATAGCAAAGCAAATATAGAGATATACTTCACATAACCCTCAAAGAAGTTGAGCACATGAAATGAATAACCAGTATATACATCAAATAATATCAGTGTCGTGCCCTATTTTGAAACAAACTGGTGACTGTAGATATATTTCATGGAGTGCCACATTCATTAGATCGAATATGCACTTGCAGAGATGAATCCAAAAGATAAAACATGAATAATGCCAAATGCACACAGTGGTAGCATCATTTTCCCCTCAAGATGATAGAGATAGAATGTCAAAAAACAAGTGCCTACCTTACAACATGATGACACAAGTCGAGGAGATGTTTCCAATCAAAGCTCCAGTGTAGAAAAGAAAGTTGCCATTCGAGACTGCCAATGAGATTAGAAGGCTTCCAGTTGCCAAGCTCAAAGCTTTAATGCTAGGGGTTTCCTCTTTCTCGAATGGGGTTTCAATAATAATGTTTTTCCTTTTCTCCCCTTTCTTTTAGGGTCAAGGTGTTTTGATGCCACGGTATCTTCAAACCTTGGGTTATGTGATGCATTTATTATATGAATATTCTCCCCATTTTTTGGGTTGATGATGTTTGAAATACATATGTAATCCATAGTTTTCCCTAGGGATAGGAGGTTTTTGTTATTTAATGCTATTTTTTTAAAAATTTGTTTCCCTTTTGGTTGAGACCATTTTAAAATATAATTAGATCTCATTTTATGGCATAGGTGGGTCTTTAGAAATAATTCTTTTTAAATGCTTTTCCCCATTTTTGGGTTGAAATCATTTAAAACTTTATTAGATCCACTTTTGTCATAGTGGGATAGGTTTTTATTGTTAAGTCATGGTTCATTATTCATTGTAAGATATCAACAAGTGGTGTTTTTATAAACCATTGTCAGATTATTAGTTATAGACATGACTTAGTGGATGGAGTGGTCATCTTTGACTGTCTATTTTTAGGGTCCCACTTTCCTCACCCCTAGGAATCTGGGAATCTGGCATTCGAACCATGATGCTGCCTTATGGGTCCATTTTCTGACTTTTCTATTCTTAGGAGGTAGTGGAGTTTGAATGCAGATTCCTAGTTTTTAGTTCATATACCTCTCACTTTTGGTGATTGAGGTTAGTTCTTCATTTCTTTCTCTCTGATACGAGTGATGTAGCTCTGAGAGACACATCTTGTACTTGTTTCTTTTCAGCAATAAAATTGATCCTTCTTGTTCCCCTACAATTCTGGGTTTGCTTTTGAATTCATATGCATGATTATTGTGATGTTCTTGTATCCTTAATCTGCATATAGAATCCAAGTTGGTATTCAGGAATCTATCCTAATCTAGTAGTGTGGTTTGTGCACAACCAAGAATATCATATTTGTGAAGTGTTCTTCCTTTTCTGCATTCTAAGTGCCTTGTTTCACTAAGAGTTAAGAAAGTGGGATTGAGTTGTGAGTGAGTTAGTTCATCTTGCTATTGGAGTAAACATTTTTTTTAGTTGTGATTTCTCTTCAAAATTGGTGGATCACCTTTGTTTCATTTCAGTTGCAGTTATTCATTTTCATGCATTTTCTCTCCCTTTTCCCTCCAAGTTTAGATAAGTTTCAAGTGATCCAAAGGGAAGTCAGCCCTTAATTCAGAGGTCTTTACTCAAATAGGTTACCCACAACCTAAGAATAGTCCCATGTTTCATAGGATTACTAGGTTCAATACTTAGCAAAATAGGGTGCAATCCTTAGTGACAACATCAACCATGAACCACACTCAAGACATCACAAATGACTACCTATAAATATCTTTCCTCCAAATGATATAATCAAGTTGGCCTATTAGAACCACCTTGAAATCATATTAGAGAAACCATAATAAACTCCAACAAACATTATGTCGGCTCTATTATGCACGCAACTCATTTTGGGACCTATCTAATAAAATAATTATAGACGCATGCCACACACTGTTAGCTCTACCAAAATAATTGGAACTTTCTCTGTAAGCTGAATTAAATTATGTGCTCTTAACCAAAAATAAATAACACTTCTCCAAGCTTAAATCCAAGGTCACATATCCTCAAGATAGGCACAACTTAAGAAATAATAAAATCTATGTCGGCTCTCTTGAACAAACATAGGAAACTACTACTAGTGAATAGCGACTGCATAACTTCACTTGCGTTCATCATTAGACTATGTGTTCATAACTAAAAGATCACTAACATGTCTTCAACATATATCCTAGGGTTCATGCCCATAAGACAACTATACGAACAACCATGCATAGAACACTGCTTGTAACTCTGTCAAGAACACTACTGACACAAGCTGCTATATAACTATTTGTACTTACAATTAACCTCTGCACCCATGATATCACGTCCATGCATCATATACTAAAGGCTTAATGCATAATACTTCCACACATGCTACTTTCCATATGTTGTCATCAATAAAAAACATACAGTCGGTACTGGCCTATTGGAAAATCTCCAACAAAGTCCATGAAGGAAAAGTTTAACAGCTTAAGGAGATCCATGTCGAATTTCAAGAAAGAAAGCCCTAATTTTGATGGAATAAATTTTGACAGTTGGAAAGAAAAGATGAAGACACACCTACTTTGTTGAGGACCAGGTTATTGGTTAATCACAAAGAATGAGAAGACTATCATTGATGAGGATAAGATTGAAGATTGTACTAATGAGGAAAGAGATCTATTCATGTGTAACATACTTTCTAGAGAAGTAGTCTTGTCAGCTCTTCCAGAAAATGAACACAGTCAAGTAAAATATCTAAAGACATCTCATGAAATTTGGTTAGCTTTACAGTCTACTTTTGAAGGTGATGAACATGCTAAGAAAGTCAGATTAGATAATTGGATATGTGCATTTGAAGATATAAGAATGATGGAAGATGAATCTGTTAGAAGCTATATTGGTAGAATGTTATAGATTCTTGCATGTATAAAATCTTGTGCGGGAACAAAGATAAAGAATGAAGTGATATGGAAAATTATGATGACATTGAGTCCTGCATTCATGCAGACAACACAGATGATTGAACAAGTTATACCTTGTACTATGAACTTCACCAGAGAAACTCTTCTCGGAAGAGTGGAAGTAGCAAAGATGAATCTAAGGCTATCAGGAGACTTACCTAGAATGGAGATAGCATTCAGTGCTCTTAGTGTTCATCCTACTTTGTCAAGAAGCATAAGTGTGAGCACAGATTATGCTAGCAACAACAGATCTAGAAATGAAGAAGACAAGAAGATTGAAGAAGGTATTGCCTTGCTTGTGAAAAGAGAACCAGACGGTAAGAAATTTTGTAAATGTTGGACTCATCAATAATATGGTCATTTTGCATCTATATTTCCTAGGAGAGTTAAGAAGAATAGAAAAAACTTTAAGCATAGAAGATCTAAAGAATGTTATTATGAAAATGATGAAGAACTTGAAGCTAGTTGGGAGAAAACTTTAAGTGAAAGTGATACTAAGAATAATAATGATATAGTATTTGTAGCAATTAAAGAAGAAAATCTTGAAACTGAAATTAAGGAAGAAAAATCTTTAGTTTCCCAAGTAGAAAAGAAATTTGATTGGATTATAGACAGTGGTTTTACACATCATATGATTGGAGACATGAAAAAGTTCATAAAGTTTAACAATTATAATGGAGGAGTTGTTAGAGTTGGAAACAATGCACCTTGTTTGATTAAAGGTATAGGATTTATTACTCTTGATGGAAAGACTAATACGGATGATGTTTAATATGTGGATGGTTTGAAACATAATTTTTTGAGTGTTGGATAGTTAGTTGATAAGGTATATCAAGTTTGGTTTATTGAGATAACTTGTGTGATAAAAGACAGAGATGATAATTTTATTGGTACTGGATCTAGAACCAGAGGTAATGTATTTCAATTGAATCCTATTGAGATGACATGTTTGATTACTAAGATTGATGATATATGGTTATGGCATAGAATATTTTGTCATATAAACTTTGATAACATTGTAAAAGTGAGTACTACACTTGCAGTAAGAGATTTGCCTAAAATTATGAAACCTACTAACATGATTTGCAAGGAATGTGTGATGGCTAAATAGAAGAGAACCTCATTTCCTAGCAAGAAGTTGGAGATTGTTCATACTGATTTGAGAATTCCTACAAGGACTAGAGGATTCTATGGAGAAAGGTATTTTATGATTCTTGTTGATGATTTTACAAGAATGATGTGGATTGCATTTCTTAAAGAAAAATTTGAAGCATTTGATAATTTTAAGATCATTAAGAACATAGTACAAATCTGAGCATACACAAACAAGACACCCTATGAACTATGGTTTGGACATGCAAAATCAGTTAAGTATTTTAGAATTTTTGGAAGAAAATGTTATATTAAAATAGATGATGACATTAGAAAGTTTGATCCTATAAGTGATGAAGGTATATTTCTTGGATATTCATTGAAGAGAAAAGCTTATAGATGTTACAATAAGAGAACTAAGACTATTTTTGAGAGCGCAAATGTTAAAGTTGATGAAACTTTCAGAATTTAGGAAAGAATGCTTGATTATGAATCAGATAAAGGAACTCAGTCTAGACCTAATCCAAAGACTACTGAATTATTTTATGAAACTAACAATGATTTTTTTAATGAAACCCATAGTGAAGAAACCATTGAAGAACTTACAGTAGAAACAAGTACTGAGATAGTGACACCTAACAGGTATCTATTAAGGAATCATCCTACTGAGCAGATCATTGGAAGCATAGACAAAGGAGTTTTGACATGGAATAAGGTGCAAGAACAACTATGTTTGATTTCTCAAATTGAACCTAAATCTACTAGTGAAGCTTGTGAAGATGAATAGTGGATTAAAGCCATGAAAGAAAAATTCAATTACATTGAAAAGAAAAAGACATGGGAATTGTTCCCTACACCTAAAGATAAGAATGTTATAGGAACAAAATGGGTATTTAGAAACAAGATGAATGAACAAGGAGAAGTGGTAAGGAACAAAGAAATTTTGGTATGTAAAGGATACTCACAGCAAGAAGGAATTGACTATGAAGAAACTTTTGCGCCAGTAGCAAGAATTGAAGTAGTGAGAATGTTTTTGGCTTATGCAGCTTTTAAGAAATTCAAAGTGTATCAGATGGATGTGAAGTTAGCATTTTTGAATGGACAATTAGAAGAAGTTTATATTGATAATCCTGAAGGTTTTCCTTTAACTGAAGGACACATGGTATGTAAAATGAAGAAAGCTTTATATGGACTAAAGCAAGCATGTAGAACATGGTATGTGAGATTGGATAAGCATTTGTTGAAATTAGGATTTACAAAAGGAATAGCTAATAGCAACCTGTATACAAAACAAATTGAAAATGGTTTATCGGTTGTAGTCATTTTTGTTGATGATATTAGATTTGGAGGAGAATATGAAGCGAGTGATAAATTTGTAGATGAAATGAAGACTGAATTTTAAATGAGTATGATTGGTGAAATGAAATATTTTTTAGGATTGCAGATAACACATAATGGTTATGGTATCTTTGTAAGTCAGACAAAGTACTTGAATGATTTATTGAAGATATTTGGAATGGAGAAATGTAAACCAGTTGGAACAACTATGCTAATTGGACATAAGTTATCTAGCATAGATGAGACTCATGCAGTAGAATAGAAGAAGTATAGATCTATGATTGGATGATTGCAATATTTGACTCATACAAGACCTGATATAACACATTCAACTGGAATTCTAGCAAGATTTCAAGCTGAACCCAGAGAATCACATTATGCAATAGTAAAGAGGATTCTGAGGTACTTAAGGGGCACAATTGAGTATGGATTGTGGTATAAAAAATATGATGATTTTACCCTATGTGCATACACAGATGCTGATTGGGGAGGTAGTGTTGATGATAAAAATAGCACCAGTGGTGGGGAATTTTTCCTTGGAGGAAGATTATTTTCTTGGCTAAGAAAGAAGAAGAATTGTATTTCACAAAGCATAGTAGAAGCAGAGTATGTGGTAGTAACAAAATATTGTAATCATATAATTTAGATGAAGCAAATGTTGAAGGATATTGGAATAAAATTTGTTGAGCCTTTTGTTATACATTGTGATAACACCATCACAGTTAGTATGTCTAAGAACCCTATGTTATATTCTAAAACAAAGCATATAGAGATAAAGTTTCATGTAGTGAGAGAGAAAGTTGCAGAGAAAGAAGTCAAACTTGAATATGTAAGAACAAAGGAGCAGATTGTAGACATATTTACAAAGCCTTTTCCTAAGGATACATTTGAGTATCTGAGACGTATGCTTGGGGTTATGCCCTAGCCTACTTTTGAAAAGTGCTAGAGATTGTTGCATCCGTCCAATGGTATATGAGGCCTATCTTTCTTTTGGACTAGATGGTGGTACTTCCTCTATGGAGGAGTATGTGTATATGAGCTGAGTCATGAGGACTCTAATGAATGTATTTTTTGAACAGTTTCTTCTGACACTGAATTTGTTGTTGACATAGTGATGAAAGATCTATCATTGATGTCAATGGGGGAGAATTATACATGATAACCCATCTGAAACATCTGTTTGAGAGAACTAAATAGGAAAATGAAGTAATATTTGATTGATGAAGAAGACTTGAAAGCATTTTCAGAGCAGCAGTGTTGCAGCGTTGGATTTATGGAACTTGGATGTTTTTTAACCTATGTTGCCATCAATGCCAATGGGGGAGATTTTTAGGAATGAATGATAAATATATCCTATGGGGGAGTATTATAAGCCATTCTATAGTATTTTTTATTTCTTTCATGGCTGTGATTGTCATTGATGCCAACACAGTGATCTACTAAAGATTAGCAAAGAAACAAATAGTGTTTGAGTAAGCACACTTGGGATATTGAAGATGAAGCTATGCACAGTTGAGGACTTACTCTATGATGTTTCATAAGATCATGGTTAAGAGCACAAACATTAATTCATTTATTCATGGAAGTTATGAGAAAATTAGTGGAAGTAGTATTCATGCAGTGTTCCTAAGTAGCAGTTTGTGGAAATCAATTGATATCTCCTAATCGAGATAGAATCTAGTTATGCGCAGTTAGAGAGAAGTTGAAGACATGTTGATAGTGACATGGATGACAACACAAGATCCTAGGTTTCATGAGTGAAGAATTATATTGATTGGAAGCTAACAATTTTGTGTAATTCTAATGTAACATGTGGAAACTTTTATTTTGTAATTTTTATGCCGACTCATTTGTAATTACTTGAGTGTGGTATAAATTAAGGAATGTATTCCTTGTTGTAATGTGTGTGTTTTTAATGAGTGTAAGTGTGTATGAAGAAATTTTGAAAGCAAAATTGTTGAAGGAGAATATGTGAAGTACTGAGATGTGGCATTGAGATTTGAAGAAGCAGTTGGTGCGGTTTGGCACAGTCAGAGAAGGAGTATTAAATTGTTGAGATCAGAAATCTTTTGGTATTATCCTATTGAGTAATAAAAAGATCATTTGGATAGTGATTTCAGTGACCTTACCTTGAAGCTATTTGGGCAGAGGGTCCTTCTATCTCCTATAACTGCTAACAAAGTTAGAATATTTTAACAGGGATTCAAAATCTCCTAATAGGGATTCACATGTATTAATTTTATTTCATAAGACTCCTAAAAAAGTCCACCCTCTCACAAGGAAGTTTCATATTAGTGCATCTTTTATGGGCACTATTCCCACTGGGGTTTACTCTTTGATCAAGAGGTTCCTTAGTCAACATATCTTGTGTCATTGTGTTATTGTGCATGAATATCTTTCTATGGTTGTTGATTAAATTGATTACATGGTTAAAATATATTAAGGTTAATAAAGTTTGTATTTATATGATAAGTGATTCACCCCTGTCCCCCCTCCTCTCAGTTATCTTGGTGGAATTTACTTTCTAACAATTGGTATCAGAGTGAAAGGTCCTTGAAGAAAAAGTTTAACAACTTAAGGAGATCCATGGTGAATTTCAGGAAAGAAAGCCTTAAGTTTGATGGAGTAAATTTTGATAGCTGGAAAGATGAAGACACACCTACTTTGTTTAGGACCAGGTTATTGGTTAATTACAAAGAATGAGAAGACTATCATTAATGAGGATACGATTGAAGATTGTACTAATGAGGAAAGAGATCTATTCATGTGTAACATACTTGCTAGAGAAGCACTCTTATCAGCCCTTCTAGAAAATGAATACAGTTAGGTAAAATATCTAAAGACATCTCATGAAATTTGGTTAGCTTTACAGTCTACTTTTGAAGGTGATGAACATGTGAAGAAAGTCAAATTACATAATTGGATATGTGCATTTGAAGATATCAGAATGATGGAAGATGAATTTGTTAGAAGCTATATTGGTAGAATGTCAGAGATTATTGCAGGTATAAAATCTTGTGGAGGAACAAAGATAGAGAATGAAGCTATATGGAAAATTTTGAGGACATTGACTCCTACATTCAAGCAGACAATGCAAATGATTGAACAAGTTATACCTTGTACCAAGAACTTCACTACAAAGACTCTTCTTGGAAGATTAGAAGTAGCAAAGATGAATCTGAGGCTATCAGGAGACTTACCTAGAATGGAGACAACATTCAGTGCTCTTAGTGTTCATCCTACTTTTTCAAGAAGCATAAGTGTGAGTGGAGATTATGCTAGTAGTAGCAGATCTAGAAATGAAGAAGATAGAAAGATTGAAGAAGGTATTGCCTTTCTTGTGAAAAGAGAACCAGACGGTAAGAAATTTTTTAAATGTTTGACTTGCCAAGAATATGGTCATTTTGCATCTAAATGTCCTATGACAGTAAAGAAGCATAGAAACAAATTTAAGCCTAGAAGATCTAAAGAATGTTATTATGCAAATGATGAAGAACTTGAAGCTATTTTGGAGAAAACTTTAAGTGAAAGTGATGCTGAGAATAATGACGATATAGGATTTGTAGCAATTAAAGAAGAAAATCCTGAAACTAAAATTAAGGAAGACAAAGCTTTAGTTTCCCAAGTAGAAAAGAAAGATGATTGGATTATAGATAGTGGTTGTTCACATCATATGCCTGGAGACATGAAAAATTTCATAAAATTTAACAATTATGATGGAGGAGTTGTTAGAGTTGGAAACAATGCACCTTGTTTGATTAAAGGTATAGGATCTATTACTCTTGATGGAAAGACTAATACTAATGATGTTTACTTTTTGGATGGTTTGAAACATAATATTTTGAGTGTTGGACAGTTAGTTGATAAGGGATATCAATGTTGGTTTACTCATAAAACTTGTGTGATAAAAGATAGAGATGGTAATTTTATTGGTACTGGATCTAGAAATAGAGGTAATGTATTTCAATTGAATCCTACTGAGATGACATGTTTGATTACTAAGATTGATGATAGTTAGTTATCACACATAATATTTTGTCATATAAACTTTGATAACATTGTGAAAGTGAGTACTACACTTGCAGTAAGAGATTTACCTAAAATTATGAAACCTACTAACATGATTTGTAAGGAATGTGTGATGGCTAACCAGAAGAGAAGCTCATTTCCCAGCAAGAATTTTACAACAATAAAGAATTTGGACATTGTTCATACTGATTTGAGTGGTCCTACAAGGACTAGAGGATTTTATGGAGAAAGGTATTTTATGATTCTTGTTGATGATTTTACAAGAATGATGTGGATTGCATTTCTTAAAGAAAAATATGAAGTATTTGATAAGTTTAAGATCATTAAGAACAGAGCAAAAATTAGAGCAGACACAAACAAGACACCCTATGAACTATGGTTTGGACATGCACCATCAATTAAGTATTTTAGAATTTTTGGAAGCAAATGTTTTATTAAGAGAGATGACGACATTGGAAAGTTTGATCCTAGAAATGATAAATGTATATTTCTGGGATATTCATTGAAGAGAAAAGATTATAGATGTTACAATAAGAGAACTATGACTATTTTTGAGAGCGCAAATGTTAAAGTTGATGAAAATTTTAGAATTTAGGAAAGAATGCTTGATTATGAATCAGATGTAGGAACTCATCCTAGACCTAATCCAGAGACTACTGAATTATTTTATGAAATTGACAGTGATTTGTTGAATGAAAGCCATAGTGAAGAAACCGTTGAAGAACCTACAATAGAAACAAGTACTGAGATAGTGACACCTAACAGGAATCTATTAAGGAATTATCCTACTAAGAAAAATTATTGGAAGCATAGACAAAGGAGTTTTGACATGAAATAAGGTACAAGAAAAACTATGTTTGATTTCTCAAATTGAACCTAAATCTACTAGTGAAGCTTGTGAAGCTGAACATTGGATTAAAGCCATAAATGAAGAATTGGATCAGATTGAAAAGAACAAGACATGGGAATTGGTCCCTACACCTAAAGATAAGAAGGTTGTAGGAAAAAAATGGGTATTCAAAAACAAGATGAATGAACAAGGAGAAGTGGCAAGGAACAAATTAAGATTCGTATGTAAAGGATACACACAACAAGAAGGAATTGACTATGAAGAAACTTTTGCACTAGTAGCAAGAATTGAAGTAGTGAGAATGTTTTTGGCTTATGCATCTTTTAAGAATTTCAAAGTGTATCAGATGGATGTGAAGTCAGCATTTATGAATAGATAATTAGAAGAAGAAGTTTATATTGAGTAGCCTAAAGGTTTTCTTTTAACTGAAGAAGGAGACATGGTATGTAAAATGAAGAAAGCTTTATATGGACTAAAGCAAGAGCCTAGAACTTGGTATGTGAGATTGGATAAGTATTTGTTGAAATTAGGATTTAAAAAAGGAATAGGTGATAGAAACCTATATACAAAAGAAATTGAAAATGGTTTATTGGTTGCAGTTATTTTTGTTGATGATATTATCTTTGGAGGAGAAGATGAAGCTAGTGATAAATTTGCAGATGAAATGAAGACTAAATTTGAAATGTGTATGATTGGTGAAATGAAATATTTTTAATGATTGTAGATAACAGAGAACAGTGATGGTATCTTTGTAAGTCAGACAAATTACTTGAATGATTAATTGAAGAGATTTAGAATGGAGAACTGTAAACCAATTAGAACACCTATGGTAACTGGACATAAGTTATCTAGCATAGATGAGACTCCTATAGTGGAATAGAAGAAGTACAGATCTATGATTGGAGGATTGCAATATTTGACTCATACAAGATCTGATATAGCACATTCAGCTGGAATTGTAGCAAGATTTCAAGCTGAACCCAGAGAATCACATTATGTAGCAGTAAAGAGGATTTTGAGGTACTTAAGAGGCACAATTGAGTATGGATTATGGTATGAAAAATATGATGATTTTACACTATGTGCATATATAGATGTTGATTGGGGAGGTAGTGTTGATGATAAAAAGAGCACTAGTGGTGGAGCATTTTTCCTTGGAGGAAGATTAGTTTCTTGGCTAAGCAAGAAGCAGAATTGTATTTCACAAAGCACAATAGAAGTAGAGTATGTGGTAGTAGCAAATAATTGTAATTAGATAATTTGGATGAATAAAATGTTGAAGGATATTGGAATAAAAAATTTTGAGCCTGTTGTTATACATTGTGATAACACCAGCATAGTTAGTATGTCTAAGAACCTTGCGTTACATTCTAAGACAAAGAATATAGAGATAAAGTATCATGTAGTGAGAGAGAAAGTTGCAGAGAAAGAAGTCAGACTTGAATACATAAGCACAAAGGAAAAGATTGCAGACATATTTACAAAGCCTTTTCCTAAGGATACATTTGAGTATCTGAGAGGTATGCTTTGGGTTATGCCCCAACATACTTTTGAAAAGTGATGTAGATTGTTGCATCCATCCAGTGGTATATGAGCCCTATCTTTCTTCTAGACTAGATCGCGGTACTTCCTCTATGGGGGAGTATGTGTATCTAAGCTGAGTCATGAGGACTCTAGTGAATGTATTTTTTGAACAGTGTCTTTTGACATTGAATTTATTGTTGACATAGTGATGAAACATCTATCATTGATGTCAATGGGGGATAAGTATACATGATAACCCATCTGAAACATCAATTGGAGAGAACTAAATAGGAAAATGAAGCAAGATTTGATTGATGAAGAAGACTTGAAAGCATTTTTAGAGCAACAGTGTTGCATCGTTGGATTTATGGAACTTGGATGTTTTTTCAACTATGTTGCCATCAATGCCAATGGGGCAGATTGTTAGGAATGAATGTTGAATATATCCTATGGGGGAGTATTAGAAGCCATTCTATAGAAGTTGTTGTTGCATTCATGACTGTGATTGTCATTGATGTCAACACAATGATCTACTGAAGATTAGTAGAGAAGTAGACAGTGTTTGAGTAAGCACACTTGGGATATTGAAGATGAAGCTATGTGTAGTTGAGGACTTAATCTATGATGTGTTATAAGATCATTTTTAAGAGTCTAGATAGTAATTCATTTATTCATGGAAGTTATGAGAAAATCAGTGGAAGCAGTATTCCTGAGTAGTAGTTTGTGGAAATCGGATGATATCTCCTAATCAGGATAGAATCTAGTTATGCATAGTTAGAGAGTAGTTGAAGACATGTTGATAGTGATGTGGATGATAGCACAAGATCTGAGGTCACACGAGTGAAGAATTAGATTGATTGGAAGCTGACAGTTTTGTGTAATTTTGATGTAACGTGTGGAAACTTTTATTTTGTAATTTGTATGTCGACTCATTTGTAATTACTTGACTATGGTATAAAGGAAGGAATGTATTCCTTATTTTAATGTGTGTGTGTTTAATGAGTGTAAGTGTGTATGAAGAAATTGTGAAAGTGAAATTGTTGAAGGAGGATATGCAAAGTACTGAGATGTGGCATTGAGATTTGAAGAAGCAATTGGTGCGGTTTGGCACAGTTAGAGAAGGAGTATTGAGTTGTTGAGATTAGTAATATTTTGGTATTATTCTATTGAGTAATACAAATATCATTTGGATAGTGAGTTCAGTGATCTTTCCCTAAAGCTATTTGGGTAGTGGGTCCTTCTATCTTCTATAACTCCTAACAGAGTTAGAATCTTTTAACAAGGATTCAAAATCTCTTAACAGGGATTCACATGTACTGAATGTATTTCATAAGACTCCTAATAGATTCCATCCTCTCACAACTTTCATATTAGTGCATCTTTTTTGCGCATCATTCTCACCAGGGTTTACTCTTTGATAAAGAGGTTCCCTAGTCAACATATCTTGTGTCATTGTGTTATTGTGCATGTATATCTTTCTATGGTTGTTGATTACATTTCTTACATGGTTAAATTCTATTAAGGTTGATAAAATTTGTATTTATCTGATAAATAATTCACTTCCGCCTCTCAATTATCTTGGTGGACATTACTTTTGAAAGAAGTTTGATCAATAAATTACTATTTTCTAATGTCTATGCATAGTTTTGGGGAATTCTACAACCTGTTCCAGATTGGAAATGCTGAGACAGAGAAAACCCAGAAAATGTTTATCTTTCTGAGGTCAAGTCAACTTTGACCTAGATAACGGGGCAAGGTCTTACCCCAGGGTAGAATCCTACCCACCACTAAAGGTCATCCCTAAATTGAAACAGCTTTGACAGAAATTTTGTTTGTAGATCCCATAAGTTCACCAAAAAGGCTATCTAGATCTGTACTTCAATTCATTGTCTGTACCTGTACCTGCAAGAAAAATGATTTTGTTGTTTGGATGAGGGGTTTTCCTTGGTCAAACCTCAGTTTGGAATCAACCTTAATAATGGAATTGAAATAGAGAATGCTAGCAAGTAGTAGAAATAGATCTAACAATGAAACTTTGAAATTTAATAGATATGCAATTGTATTTGAAATGTAAACAAGTATATTGATATGAAAGCTTCAACATAACATTAACAAATGTAAATCAAAACCTCGATGATTACATGCTTGGAATCCTCCTTGAGCGGAGAATGAATGAATCTTGAAGATGAATAAAAGGATCTCGAAGAAACATCACACCACCATGATGGCTAGATCTAGGGTTTGAATGATGAATCTTGAATGCTTGAACCAAATCCCTTCAAAGGCATGAATGCTTGAATACTTGATCTTCAATGGAGAACTTGAATGGAGAAGAGGAATTGAATGCTTCCTTGAAAATGCTTGATGGAATTCTTGCTTGATCTTTCTTGAGAGCTTTTGATGATTGATGGATGCAATTGCTTGATTGTGGATGTTCTCACAAAACTTGATTGCACTTGAGGGATTATGAGATGAGAGATGGAGAAAATGAGAGAGGAAGGCTTCCTTTTATAGTGATCTAGGGCAAAAACTTCTAGAGAGGTTGACATTGGAGAATTAAATCCCAATCAATCTTAACCCCTAGAAATGGACCTAGATTAAATGCAATTTAAGGGTTTACTATTCTAAAATTTGAAACAGCCGACCCGGAAGTGGGAAAATGAAACTTTCTGAAACCCGACATCCTGAAACATTTGGAAACTCAAATTTGGACCTAGGGTCAAGGACAAGGTAGTCTCTGCCCTAGGTCAGGTTCGAGGTTGTCCTTGACCTAGGTCAAGGTCTATTTTTTCCTTAACCCTTTAGGTCATCCTTGACCTGTAAAGTCAAAGTCTTCAGATTCTCAGAGAAAGTCTATCAAAAAAAGGCTGGAAATAGGGAGAGAGAAGTAGAATAGGGGGGAAATAGCTAGAGTCATGCAAAGACCCAATAAAGGTTCTTTACATGACCCTAGACCACTTACTCAGATGGCTAAATTCTCTTAACATGGAAGTGCTTCCATTTTAAGATGAAACATCTGCACCTAGCCTTAATTGAATTCTATTAATAGTATAGACTGTAGTATTGACCGCATCTCTCCAATAGGTGTGTGTGACCTTTCCTTCAATCATGATGGTACACATAGCATCAAGTATGATCCTATTCCTTATTTATGCAATTTAATTCTACTGAGGGGTTCTAGGAGCACTTAGCTAACTCTTTATCCCATGTTCTTCGTAATATTCATAGAATCTGTCAGAGGTGAATTCTCCTCCTCTATCTAATCTCAAACATTTAATCTTCAATCTAGAATCATTTTCAACCTTAGCTTTGAATATTTTGAAATTATCAAATGCTTCTGATTTATCTTTTAAGAATGCAACCCACATCATTCTAGAATAATCTTCAACAAACAAAATGAAGTACTTTTCTCTGTAGTATGATCTTGTTTGAGTTGGTCCACATAGATCTATATGCACTAGATCCAATTTGTTTTCTACTAAATTATGCTTTCTTATGAATGAATTCCTCACATGCTTTCCCATTACACATTCCTTGGATATTATATCAACTAGTTTTACAATGCTAGGAAGGTCTCTTACTACCTTTACCTTGCTTATGTTTACTATGTTGTCAAAATTGATGTGACATAGTCTTTTGTGTCATAACCAATTGTCATCTACTTTAGCAACAAAATAACTTGCTTCAGGATTAAGCTAAAAAACATTACCTTTAGTCTTTGAACTTGATACAATCATTTATCCTTGTTATTAATGATGCACTTATTGTCTTTGAAATCCAACTGATATCCTTTGTCAAGCAATTGTCCAACACTTAGTAGGCTATGCTGCAAACCATCAACATAAAGAACATCATCAGTCTTTTCTTTCCATCCAAGGTGATAGTTCCCCTACCTATGATATGTTTAGGAGTGTTATCTCTAAATCTAACCATGCCTCCTTTGTATCTATCCAGATGTAAAAATATATCCTTGTCTCCTGTCATGTGATGTGAGAAACCACTATCAATATCCAATCTATCTTGATGTTAGCTTGTGAAATTAGTGCTAACTCTTGTGCTTTCTTTTCATCTTCAAGGTCCATTTCATCAAACATTTTCTCCATGTCTTCAAGAGAAATGAATCCAATTTCATATTTCCTTTCCTTTATTATAAATCAAAGAAAAGAAATCATCTAGTTCTTTTTCTTCTTCATCATCATCAAAATTACCAGAAGTGTTCAAGAATTTCTTACCATGGACTGAGGCTTTGAAGGTTGTTTCACTTTTAGGTTATGTCTTCAAACTTGATATCTCAAATGCTAAAATCTTTCTGATTAAGGTCTCTCTTTTGAAGTATTTTGAAAATTGCATAGTCTCATCTAGGAGGTTTATCTTGCTCTCATATTCTGGTGTTAATGTAGTCATCAACATATCCATTATGTCTTCTTCGGAAATCTCTCCACCATTGTTTATGATTCCTGCAACTGCTTCATTAATCCTTTGATTTTAGGCTCTAATGTTCTCTTTAGGTAGCATCTCCAATGTATTTTAATTTTTCTTCCATGTCTTTCTATGAGCATTCTTGGCTTGGATGTCTCCTCCAAACGTGTCTTCTAGATACTTCCATATCTTGTAGGCTTTATCAACTTTCTTGATCTTTGAAAAATCATTGTTAGACAATGCACTGATAAGGGCTTCTTTGGCAGTAGTATTTTGAGTGAACATCTCCTTCCACTTAAGAGTTGCATCTTCCTTTGTAAGATCTGCTAGAGAGGGAATCTGAACTTGTTTGGTAGCTACTTCAAAAATCTCAAAGGCAATGTACTACAGATGTGTCATCATTTTGTTCTTCCAGTATAGATAGTTCTCTCCATCAAACTTAGGACTTTATTTTCTAAAGAATTCCATTTGATCAACCTCAAGCTGTTAAAATTTGCCTCTGAGGCACTTGGATCTGATACCAATTGTTTGGAATGGTCCCAAGAGATAATTGAGAGGGGGGGAGGTGAATTGGTTATCTACAAAATTCAATTATTTATCCAATTAAGTATAGAAGAACATTACGAATAAACACAATAAGATAAAACTTAACACAACTTCACAATTTTGGTTACGAGGAAACCCAAATAGGTAAAAACCCCGGTGGGAATTAGCACCCACTATAAACTGCACTAGAGTATTATGATCCATGTTAGAAGATCTTACAACCCTATTCAGAGTTGATCTTTACAATGCATTAAATACAATGATCTGGTCAAGGGTTAGACACTGTTAGGAGTCTTTTACAATTAACCTTGTTAGGGGTGAGGACACACTATCCGAGAGCACACTGCTCAAATGGGTGAAGGTTGCACCTTTTGTTTAACAAATACACACTATATTTGGATCTTGGTGAATTGTGAGTTAGACCTACTATTTGAATCAATTCCAATAAATAGAATACACTCTCTTCTTTGTCACATAGACCTTCTACTAATGGATCATAACTTCACACCTTTTTTTCTGCTCTTCTCTTTCAATAATTTTTCATACTTAACAATCACAATTGACTGCCTATAAATATCTTCCTCTAAATGATATAATCAAGTTGGCCTGTTAGAAGCATCTTGAAATCATATTAGAGAAATAATAAAACTCTCCAATAATATCTCATCCATCTATACTAAGCACACAACACAAATTAGGACTGTGTAACTCCATACGAGTAGACATGTCACTTCATACTGTCGGCTCCACCAAATTAAATCATACTTTCTTCTCATGCTAAATTATGTCATGTGCACTTAACAAAACATTATTAACTCTTATCCAAACACTAATCCAAGCACACATATCCAAACAATAGGCACAACTACTACAACAAAAAAAACAATTTTGGCTCCATCTGATAAACTTTGGAAAATGTAACTAGCAACTGGAGACTTCATAACTCAACTTGTACTACACAACTAACTCTACATCCATGAAAATAGATTCAATGACATATCTACAACATAAATATAAATGTGCAAGGCTCCATTACAACCATACTATGAATCACATACAGAACTCTTCATGGGACCTATCAGGAACACTCACTAATACAAACAATTGTATTATTGTCTTCACTCATAATCAACCTCTTCGTCTATGATATCATGCTGATAACATATCTAGGAAACATATACTCAAGGCTCTCTCCATCAGGCTTCCACACACACTTCTTACCATCTGTTGTCATCAATGACAAACATACAGTCAACACTAGCTTGCTGGAAAATCTCCAACTGGTAATTACCATTATACTTAGACAATTTTAAAGTGCGCTCATACATAACTTCTTCCTCTGACCATGTTGTGTTAATGTTGCATATATTTTTCCATAATGAAAACATTCTAATATCCAACTTAGCCAAATTTCCAACAATCTCCCCCTTTGTCATTGGTGGCAACATATGGGAAAATTGGCTAAGTCCCAAAAACTTTTATTACAAAATTAACAAAAGTGTAACCTATAGCCATTACAAAAATTTGTGGATCATACATGTCTACACATGTCTACTTATTTCTCCAAAATGATAGTCCCCCTATGAGTATACTTCATAATATTATGGATATATATATATATATATATATATATATATATATATATATATATATATATATATATATATATAAAATTTTTATACTATATTACTCCCCCTTTTAAAGTAATGACAAAAGTGTCAATACTTTAAGTATGTCAAAATTGATTTACCTTCTTGATCTCAATGCTACAAAACTAGAAGACTTTCTACACAATATGCAAAGTTTATCTTCAGATTTTCTATTTCCTTGTCCCATGTCTTCTTTACTGAGTCAGAAACACTAAGTAATGCACATAATCCATAAGATGCTATCTCAACTTCCTTAAGTTTTGCATATGCAAACTTTCCATATGACGTCTTTGATGAAATACATTCTTCCAATTGATTTTCCACATTAATGATCTTTATTGATAGATGATCTTTGAGCAGAGGGAATCTCTTCAATTTCCTCTCTTTTTCACCCTCAAGAAGTCTTATTTAATCATAGATTTTACTTTATTTCTTCTCAATATCCATGATTTTCAAATTAGGACTCTACAAATCATTTACTATTGCTTGCAACTCTGTTTCCTTATTCTTCATCTTCTCTGATATTTATGATGTGTGGTTGTGGGATAGTGTACACTGGATGTACAATGCTTTTCCTTTCTCTAAAAATCTTCTTAACTCTTTTATGCATATATCCAAGATATCCATATCATTTCTGATGTTGTGACAAACAACTTTAAATAATTGTGCATCATGGGATGCTTGAGCTTTGACTGATGCAATATCTGACAAATTAGTGAATTCAGTGTCAAAATTTTTTATTACCTCTTTAGATTTAGCTTGGGGATCAACCTCACTTAATTAAGTTGATATCACTGCTTGAAGTTTTCTAGTTACTTCAAGTAACATTCCTTCCAAGATTTGTACCTTCTTATTCTTTCCAATAATCTTATTTAGGGATGAGATCAACTCTATTTAATCATCATCATCAACTTCAGCTCCTAAGCTTTTAAAAATTGATTCAATAGGTGGCTTAGAAGGAATTTATGATGTGCTCTTAGTCTGTGAAACAATTTTAGTCTTCTCTTCTTGCACCACATGCTCCTCTTCTACTATATTAATCTAAATTTCTTCCTTCTCTTCTAATCTTGTTTCTATAACTTTCTCTTTGTTTTTTTATTCATCCTTCTACTCATCAACTTCTGTCAAATTGCCAAAATCGGCTCCTTGATCATTAAATGGATTTTCTTCTTTTTCTAAGGTAATGTTTATACCTTCTATGTTCATAGACTCATCAAAAATGTTGATGGAGGGTGGCAGAACTGGTGATGATTTAGTTTTTTGTTCTTCCTCTACTACATGTTCAGATTCACTAACTATTTATCTCGATCTAGAGGTCATTACCTTTACAACCACTTTCTCAGTTTCTTTGCTTACCTCTTCATAATTACCTCCCATTATCATTATTGTCCTTCTTTTCCTTCTCAGATGTGTACTTAGGTTCTTCATGATTTCTCTAAAGTGATCTTCATCCTTAATCTCACAAAGTTTCCTTACATACCTTTCTCTTATGCCTTTGTCCTCTTCTATATCTCTCTTCTTCCTATTTATCAATTTCTCATATAAGTTATCAGGAATCTTTCCTTTTATATCTTCAAACTTTTTGTCAGCAAGGATCATATGTTTGACAACTACATTTTCAAGATTTATCTTTTCAAAGTTGTTATACATCTCATAATATTTGTTTAGTTTGGTGAAATCCGCTTCATTTATGATCAAAGGGTTCACTTTGTCTATCTTAGGCTTTTATTATTTCTTCTTGTTGCTGCATGTCTCTTCATCTTCTTGTGGATTCTCTACTAATATCCTTATCCTTTGCACTCATGTAAAGATGGTTTTTTGTCTCTTACCTAGTCCACTTGCCATATCTTTGACTCTCTTAGTCAGTCTAGTGGATGTGGATCTTGTGGATTTCCTCACTTCTAGCACATCCAATTCTACAATATCTTCATCAATATCCGGAATACCTTTAGTAGGGGTTGCATGGTTTTTCAAGGGTGGAACTGACAACACTTCTTTCTATCCAATATCCCTAATAGATGTTTTTGTCTACTTTGCAATGACAAATTCATGCTTGATCATGCCTGTATCCTTTAATATTTTCTTAATTGTGTTATCTACTCTCTTCTTTTCCAATTTTTGCACATGTGACTATTGTGTTGTATTGAAATTTTCTTCACAGGTTCCAAATCTATAACTCTTTGTTTCCAAATTTCTTTTAAGTAACCTGTTCACATAACCTTCAATTTCTTCTTCATATACTTCATACTTAAGAGGATCTATGAATTCTATTCTTGGCTCAACTGCTTCAATGTAAGTAAAGTCAATGTCCACTAAGAAGCATATCTCATCTTTATATTTTTCAATAATAGATGGTGGAATCCTTGTTCTCTTTCTCATTTCATTCTAAAAGGTCTTTATGACAAGAGTAGCACTCTCATTCACTTTATCAATAGGATGTCTCAAGTATACCTTGTTTATCCTTTCCTTTGAATTTTTTCATCATTCCAATCAACTCCTATGGTGTAAGGAAATTTTCTTAAAGATGGAAAAAAATGTAAGTGATCAGGGATGAGAATCTAAATTGTGAATTATTAGTCTTTTTTATCTTCTCAAGATTTTCAATCAGTTGTATCCTCAAAATCTCACACATATCTACTTCCACTCTATCTACATACATAAGATAAGCTACATGTACCATGCCTGATACCATGTCAGCTTCCCTAGAGCTCACACAAAATTTTGAACTCAAGATTTTACACACATATCTTACATTATCTTGCTCAATTTTACTTATAACTATTCTATTTCCATTATATGAAGACTTGGTATTGTCCAACACTATTTTATTAACATTCTTCTCATTCAATGGAATTACTCCTATTTTAGATAGTCTTGTTGCCTCATGTATAAGATTTGTAGTGATGTCTAACTCTATCACCTAACCAAAACTTTCCATTGTGTATTATGCTCAAGATTATCTTGTTCCATTCATCATTCTAAAACTCATAGTCATGTCTTGCTTGTAAATCATACTATACTCCATGGCTAGACTACCACTCCTACACTCTCAAACTTACATTTTAGATATCCTTTTACATCTTCCAAATGAAAAACTCCATTTGGAATGGTTGACAAATCCAAACTAGGGTCTTCCTCTAAGGGCTACTGGTTTCTTCTTCATTTTAGGTCTAGTTGAGTCTCTGATGTTGTGAACTGGTGATGCATCCATGATTCTATCAAAATGTAACTACTGTAATAATGAATACTTAGTAAAATACCTCAAAATCATGATTTAGGGCTTTGCGTAGATTTGACAAAGAATCTATCTCCAAATTGAAAACTTCTTTCAATCTCCACTGGCTAGCTCTCTATATATTTTTTAAACACTTGAATGATCAAATGATGTCAATAATCCACTTTTATGCTTCAAATCTTCCAAGACACTTTCATCGCATTAAATTTCTTAAGTGCATTCAAGCCAAAATCTTTTCTTGGTTACTTGCAAAAATTTATTATTTTTGTGTACTCGCATACATATTCATAAATTCATGCGCTCTTAACCATAGCTTCCTTATATCATATACTAGCTCATATTAACTTCGAAAGGATTAATTTAACTTACTCTAAATTCTACACTATTCGGATGATTTACTCTAATACATAGTGCATGAAATAAATGCTTAATTGTTTTGAGATGAATTAGGAAATGATTCACACTTACTCTCAAATACTTCACCTATCTGATTTCATGGTATACTGAGTGTGCTCGCTTGATTTGTAGCTTTAACAAACTCAATTTCCTCCAAGTTACTACAACTTTCCTTCTGACTATTGTTGGTGTTCACATTTCTCTAGGTGTATTTTACAGTTATTATAGGATTAGGATTTCTCATATTGTTCAATGTACAATACATCATTTTGTGACTAATGTTATTGCATATCTGACAAACTATTCCATTGTTTCCATATATCGATCTAGACTGACTGATTTTTGATGTCCAATTTCTAGTAATGTGTCTAAATTTTTTGCATCTATAAAACATAACTCCATTTCTTTTGTTCATGTCTCCAATAGGTCTCTTATCTGTAGGGTTAGTATCTCTAAACATTCTACTATTACCATTATCATTAGATCTACATTTCTTGCAATAAATAGCTCTATGTCCAAAACCATGACAATTATAACAATAACCAGAGATAGGTTTGAATTTCTTACCTGTGAAATATCTTTTCATGTGTCCAAAAGAATTGCATGAAAAAAATCTACCTTTGAATTATCTTCGCATCTCTTTAGGTGGTTCATCTTGCTTAGGTAGATTAGGTATATCTTCAGATTTGTTAGATTCATGAGGCTTCTTTTCATCTTTATTCTCGGGAAGTTCTGGATTTGGTTCTTTGCAGTCCACAATCTTCTTTGGAAATTTATCTTCAAGGTATCCAAGACCAGTTTTATCATAAGTGGGTTTGTGATAAGACATTTGTTCATCAATATTTTCATTACTGGAATATAGTTTCTAAAGATGTTGTTTAGACTGAGTTAGTTCTCCTTTCACAATTGTATTGTACTTCACAAATTAGACATACTACAATTTTGTTGTCTCAAGTTTAGATGTCACTTTGGTAAGTTTAGATCTCAAATCTGGATTCTCAAATTTCAGATTTGATTCATCTTTGATGTTATCTATCATGCCAAAAAGTTGAGCAAAACACAACTACACAATTTTTCTACAACCTACTGTTTAACTATAAGAACACATACATACGCAACTGAGTTTGCTAAAGTCAAAAACAATCTGGCACAAGCATTCTATGAACACGCAAAAATGATGTAGAAGGAAAATGGCTAACCAATTTGGTCAAGTGTTTAAAAACTTCACCGGAGTCCAACAAGATGAAGGTTGATCAAGTTTGACCCAAATTCAAACTTCACAAAATTGCTTCCAAACAAACCTTAAGGGTTTCCTAAGTCAGTAGCTTCAATTGGTACACAAAACAAGGCAATTGACTAAAGTCAACCTTGGTTGACCAAAAAGTCAACCTTGCATCGATAGACATGCAACTAGGTTAAAAAGGTACTAAACTCAACATTAAAGGTTTAGGCACACAAATTGAGATGTATTACCTAGGTTTGACTAACGGTTGACCAAAAGTCAACCATGCTTGAATATGGTCAACGATTATAAAAATGACATAAAGAACTCTATGCTTAACGATAAGAAGTTATCTACAATCTTAACAATAAAATTCCCTTCAATTTATGATTATAATATTAATTTAATAATATACGTTATATTTTCTAATTAAGTTAATTTAATTAGCTACAAGCTATACTAATTAAATTATCCAATAAATTAAATTAATAATCTAAAACTCAATACTAACTAATTACGTTACCCTAATGTAACTCATTTAATCTATTAGATATAACCCTAACTAAAAGAAACAATTCTTTTATATCTAATTAGATAAAAGAATAACTTACTTCACAAATATAAAATATCCTAAAGAAATATTTAATTTGTCTCTAGATGTTTTAAGACCAATAGTCAACAAATTCTATTATGTTAATTTAAATAACAATTAACTAACATTATAGAAGTTTGTCAACAGTTGGTTGGCCTAGCGGTGAAGCTCAATGGTTCTCAACTAGATAAATTCCTTCAGTAAAGCAACTACTCAATTAACTAAAATCTATATAGTTTTAAATTACATTAATTATAATATCTTCCATATTTATCCTAAGATAAAATTTGACTTTTAAATTACTTTTAAAGTGAAATTAGAAACTATAAACAATGTTGTGATATAGTTCTTCTAAAATTTTCTATCCACAAAGTCCACATAAGGCACTTTAATATTTACCTAATATCTATAAATCAAATATATTTCTAAAACTTCAATATAAACTTGCTAAGATATTAATCTCATCTATGAGCCAAATTAAATGTATTTTGAGATCCATACCATATTAAATATTCATTTGATTTTAAAACTCAATCCTATAAATACTCATATAAGAAAGTTAAAATTGGGTTGGCAACCCTTAGAATTTTATTTTACTGCTAACCCCTTCATATTATTTTATTTTGTTCTGATTTAAAATAATATTATTAAATGTTTTGTCTCTGTTTTATCTAATTTCAAATTTTATTAGTAATAGATATTAATATACTTGTTAAAAATTCTTTTACTTATCAATGTTTTTTTTTAGAACCTGAGTATATATTTATTTATTTTTACTAAACATAACCCTTGCATTTTTTTTAAATTCTAATTTTTTTTGCAGGGCCGAAGCCGACTACACGTGTTCGGAAGAGGGCATGGCGGCTGGAAGTCTCACCTCGGTGGTGGCCGCCATGGCAGAGCCATCGTGTGTGGCTGTTGGGAACTGCGTACGGGTGCAGGGTGAAGGGGAGAGGAGGCGGATGGGGTTAGGGCTTTCAGTATATATTTATATAAATTTACTCCCTATTTACTTAAATGAAAGTATTAAATTTAATTTTAATTAAATATAAATTATATATATTTATATAAATAAACAAATATATATATATATATATATATATATATATATATATAATTTTACTATTCTTTTATATATCTTGAGAATATTAGCTTTTAAAGGCTATTGAAAAGGACGTAATAATTAATGAATTTAATCATATTGCCATAAATATATAACTATTCTATCAATTTCCTTTATTATAATATTAGCTTAATGATCTTTTTTAAAAAGAAATTAAATAAATAATTATTCTATATATATAGGTAATATATTTATAAATTCTAATCCCTATTTGTCACATATGTTTTCTTTATCTGAATAAACTTTTATGCTAATTAGTTTAATGAACATAGTAAATTAAGTTATTGATTGATTAAAAAAAAACATGTAAATCAACAAATGGATTTCTTTTAAATTAAATTAAAAGGATATAAATCTCTAACTATATTTATCCTTTTGTTGAAAAATAAAGGATTCATCCTCTTTTTAGTTAACTCTATGAAATTAACACAATTTAAATTACTTCATTATATCATTAAGGATATTAAAAATTCTACAACTACTAAGTTTGGAATTTAATTTAAATAACTTTAAATACCAAAAGACTAATTAAATAACATTTTAAAAGATAACTCCCTTAAACTACCATTTAAGAATTTAATTACTTTGCAAATGATCTTTACATACGAAAGGTAAATTATTGATTATAAATCTTGATAACTTGATTATGGAAAAGGTTAAATAAATGAACTCACTAATAAGAAAATATGTATTTAATTTCTTTCCCAAACATTACATAAAGTTGAAATTTGCAAGTTTTACAACTTTGAATAAATTACAAATTTCTTCATTAATAACATAGAACGATTTTACATCATAAATATAACTTGAAATTACATATTTTCCTTTCACTAAAATGAGAATTTCACAACTTTCTCCTTTAAGGAAATTATAATATAATCAATGACATAACTTGTAGAAATGATTTCTCCTAGACAAGCTTGTTTCTTCCAAAAACTTCATAGAACCTACAAATAAAACCCTGTAGGTTGACCATGGAGGCTCACTTCCCAACCTAGTCCTTTTAGGCCACCCTCGAGCTAGGGGTTTCAAATCACTAACAGGTACAAACATATTAATAACAAACAAACAAACATAAAGACTGACACAAACAAACTCTCAACCAAGGTGGAACACATAAGTCTTCTAAAGACTATTTTAACATGGGTGAAAGTGGACCAGGAACCCAGAGCAGACAACCAAGATAATACTAAGGAAATTATGTGCCACACATAGACACAAATTTCCTTTTGAATCCTCCTTATTCCATCCCTTTCCCTTAGGAAAACATGGCCACATAGAGCCCATAACATCCATGCTTATACTTCCCACACATGGAGAAGCTCTCCTCTATAAGGGGTTGCCCAATATTCTTTCACCATCAAGGTTACCCAACCTTCCCATGGGTGAGTACACCTTGAGAACTCCCTTAACAACACAATATAACTCAACACTAAAGTAAACACATTATTTTGCATCACAAAATAAGATACAACACTTGCAAACCTCCATGGAAACCCATGGAGTTGAAACAAATTACACAGAACTCCATTAAACTACCTAAAGATTTCACATACATGAAACATGAATAAGCTACTAGTTCTAGAGAATATCCAACCTTAAGTCCAAAGATGAAGAGATGGAACTGTGAATCTTTCTCCTCCTTAAGCCTTTCCTTCCTTCTCCAATTCTAGTGGTCTCTAAGAGTAGAGAGTGGGTGATCAACCTTGTTTTCCTCACCCCATCTCCCTAAATAGGCTCTAGCCAAGAAAATATATGATTCCCGCATTAATGAGGAAGCCTCTAGACTCTTCCCCTTCCTTCCTAAGACAAGGTCCTAGTAAAATTCATTAATGGCTCACATGGAAAGGATTGAATATGTTGCCCAAAATTCTCAAATTCTTCAATTTTCGCCACTTTGAATACGAGACATTTTAGGGGTGGCATAAATAAGTCCCAAGGCTCTTAATGGGTTGAAAATGACCCCTAACCCCTAAGGTACCAAGTAGGGTGGTCAAAACTAACCCTAACTACCTTCTGGAAGCCTATTTGGTCCTCCTAAACTCCACCTGAAGTTTACATCCGAAATTCAACTCGCTTGACCCAATCTAATCTTCCTAACTCTAGGGTTTGCATGGGTACTACACTAGGTAACCCTTGGGTCATAAATAGGTCTACCCTAGTTACATTTACTAGCCATGCCAAGACATAAATACATAGGTGTCAAGTCACACACAAAAATTATATTAGGCATGACCAATTTAACTTTAAAAAAAACTAATTTAAATACAATCATACGACATACATTTACGAATAAAGTACATAACAATGAGGTTCATGTCTCTTCATAGACAAGACCTTAGCATTATAATGAATATATATAGGTTAGTTTTTGAAACCCCAAATTTAATTCCATGGTCAACTACCTGCACACTCATTGCACACATCAGTAGGTCCGATAAAATTTGCATATTATTGTAACAGAATACATAATGTAACACACACCACTTATATTTGTATTCCTTCACACATTAGAAATTTAAACAATATCTGCATTTTGAAATATCTTAACATGTATATTTCACTCAACGCATTATAAACTATACCATAAGGATAAACTACATAATTAACCATAAGATATCTCCTGAATAGATTCACATCAACATAAATATTAATAACATGGTACGGGATCTCACAGATCCTCAAAAATAACATATGTATCCAAGTACCTAAGAGTCTCAAATAGTAACAACTGAAAACATAAACATGGAAATATAGAGCTAAGTTGTGACGGTTTGGGTTAGGACTCACATCCACCCCCTCTATGCATGAACATCCTCTTGGATTTCATCAAAGAGGTGGGGGTACTAATATCTCATCTTTACTACATCCTCACATGAGATTTTCACCCTGCCATAGCAATCCAACTGGATCTTAACCTAGTCCATCTTTCTTTCTTAAAGGGTCAGGGTCCATCGCACCAAGATATAGATGGACTCCTGAACCAAATATCCATCCTACTCTATTTGTGACCTCTGTGACTGTAGCTTGATGCTCTTTGTGGTGGTCATCAACTTCTATATACACTCTATGGGACTTTCCCAAATATTCAATTGTAGGTCCAATCACTATTTCTTGTTGACTTCCTCCTTGAGGACACTCTCCAATAATGCACCCCATGTCTCTGTATATGTAGCAAGGCTCTTATGACCAAATTTCACTCCCTGATGCTTGGAGTGCTGAAAACATTTTATCCTATTGAACCTATTGTAACCACCCCTAGAGGACTGATGAGTCTACATGAGAGGTGTAAAATGTTCCTAGGACCATGTGTCTACCACGGTTTCGGCTTAAAGCCATGTCATCCATGTGGTGGCCTTTGTTTCAGGTTCTGTTGAGGCTCGGGATCTCTGAATATCCTTGATGAGCTCCTTTGATTTCCTTTCCAAGGGGTAGTTTGATAACATGATGACTGAGATATTGATTTATGGTTCAGAAACCTATCATAAGATCTTCCCTTGATGTCACTAGCTATCATGGGCCTCTCAACCACTTGAGCCACCAAACCTGGTAGAGGCTCAGGCCCATTTAAATATTCAATACCATGCTCTCCCTGCCCATCTGCAAGTCTCAGAGGAGGGCTCCTACTCCATTCTCTGGATGGAATTCTAAGTCCCTCGACATCCTAGTGTTGTTCTTGCTAGGCTACAAGAGGTAACCTATCTAGGATGATTTTCGCTAAATTCTGCAACACCAACAAGATGGTCTAGATTGGATTAAGAGATGGTTCGAGAGAAGGATTCTAATGCCCTCTAGGAACCTCTAACTCCTTCCTAATCTACTTATAAAGAGAAGTGGCAAGCCTACGACCTCACCCACATGTACGAGCCTGATATGAAACTTGTGTCATCCTTTAAGTTTCAAAAAGGTTTAATGTGTTAGGTTCATAATAAGATCATTAATCTTCACAATTGCTTCACCTTACATTTCCTACATTATCCACATAACGAACATGATATAATCATGGTATATGGGTAAGTCAAATAGTTTGGATACAACATAGTACTTAAAGGGGTCATTCTCTAAGTATAAAAATATTCTAAAAATAAATAAGTGTGTCAAGATTGGAGGAATTTATTCCTTGTTATAATAACTACTTCGTCCAACTAATTTATGAATTAATTTCATTATTTCTTAATCATTCCTTTCATTGTCATATACCCAATTAGGTCTTAACTTGATTGACCATTAAATTTTAGTCACCTAATATTTTAGATTCAAAACTCATACTATTGTGAATACAACTTTCTATTTCAACCAATAATCAACCTAAACACTCACTGTATTGCTATAATAATCAGTTAACCAATTAGTCCTAATGCAAGACAATGTGCCATAAGATTAATAACATGACTAAGGAAAAACATATAATATATTGAAATCTAGTCTAATCATATTGTGTGTGTGAATTTTGTACCTAGTTGTAGACACAACACTTCAGTAAAACATTAGAGGTTAGTTGAAATCAAAATCGTGCAGTGAAATGGAAACTAATCTAACCAAGTGATTTACTGCCTTCTAGTATATGCGAGTATGTATTCTCAGATTATACCAAGATCAGTGACCTTGATGACACCTAAATGAAGGATTTGAATCCAGAATCTAGATATGAGATGAATGCAAATTAATCTATATTTTTAGTTTTCTGTGCAATAAGATGACATAAACTCATATGAATCTATTCTAGATGAAAAAATGATATGCAATACAATTAATCTAACAATGATATACTAAATGATATGAAACTAAAACAAGATTGATCTCACCAAAATTGTTGATTTGCAAAGAAGCTTCAATTCTTCAGATACCAATTCGCCAGCATAAGTTTACAAATTCTGAGATATTCATTTTGGTAGAGTAAGTATGCAAACTTGTGAGATGATTTGTGAAGAGTTGAGCCTTGATTTTATAGAAATCCAGGGCTTTGGATGTGCATGGAAAAAGCCATAAATCACTCAGATAAACTCGGGTTGATTTTTGAGTTATCAAAGAATAAAAGATAATTAATTCACAAAATCATGCAAAAACAACTTTTTAACTTAAATCAGAGTTGAGTTTATTTTTAAAACAACTTGAATTGATTTTTTGATTTATAGTTTAACTATTTTTTTGGATGTGCATAATTAATTATGAATTAAATAAATAAATAAAGTGATTTATTTCCAACTTAATTGATTTTGAAAATAAAACAATTGATTTATGGGTTAATCAATTATTAAATCAAACTTTTATTCAAAAACTATATTATTAAATATGACAACTTGCTTTAATTAATTAAATAAGAATTTAATCAATTAATGATAGGAATTTTGATTTATTGTCAAATTTAAATAATAATAATTAGGAATAAATATAATTAAATCTAATTAAATAATTAAGTGGCAGTATTAAATCTAATTAATTAAATATCTTAGAATATTCAATTAATCAAACTTTAGGATAAATAGGATTTATCGTCAAATAATCATTAAATTAAAGATAATTAGGATAAATAGGAATATTACTAGGAATATTCCTCGATGCAGAATTTAGGATAATCAATTAAGATTCGATAATGTGTCGATGTGCCTTAGGTTAGGACTTTGATGTCGATTTCGTTTGATGTGTTGATGTAGGAGATTAATGAACTTATAGCCCATTTTTGGGGTATTACATTTTGCCCCTCTTTGATTTACTGTGCAAAGCGCAGTGGTTCAAAGATAATCTATGTATGATGTTGAAATTGATTTTTGAAATTGAAATTGATTTGAAGGATTCGAAGATGTTAGGTCTTGAATGACCAAAGATAATGTTAACTATAACAGTAATGAACCGATGATTGCGAAAAAGTGTCAAAACACCTGATTCTGAACCTTATGATTACGAATAAGTGAGTGACCGATTCCAGACCCGATTGTCGATAAGAATCACATTGGTATCACATCTGAACCCTTCAGTTATGAAGAACCAACGAAATAACACTAATGAACCGATGGTTACAAAAAAATGATACAGTTTACAAGATTAAGAGAATACCAGATTGATATGGATCTCGATGAATCTGATATGCCCCAAGTGATGATTGATTTGCCCTGAGCAATGAGGTCTTTTGATGAATCAGCAACTAGATGTGGTTGTTGTCTCGATTACTGAGGAAAGATATGATTTCAGCTTTAGATTACAGACTTTGAATGATATGCAATACCATGCCCCCTTTGGGATTAAAATTGAAATCTGACAAGAAAATTCAGCATTGATAGTTTAGAAGCATGTTAATTGATTTGAGAAGTGGTTATACACGTTCGAGAATGCATTCTGCATCATTTTTAGAGGTTGTGGAGACCAAGTTTGACTAGGTTTGACCATGAGTTGACCATAGTTGACCAAGTTGAAATTTTGATAGTTTGATGTAAGATAATCAGTTAAGTTGAATACTGGATTTCTGTGATGACAGAAGGTTGATTATGCAAGCAATAGACCGTCCTGGGTCTGAAAATTTTATATCACAATTTTGACATAGTAAATGATCTCATATTTTAATTTTGATCCCGAAAAAGGATTCTACTTGTTGTTTCATTGAGGAACCTTCGTGTGAGATTCAGCTCTTGTTAGATTTGAAGATGTGATTTAAAGAATCGTTTTAGCATTGAAGTTCATTTAGCCATTGTGAGATCATGTAAACATGCAAAAATGCAAAGAGACATGTAGTATGAAATGCAACCTAAGACCTAGGACCTAGTCATTGATCATGTGTTGGTCATTCTCATCATTGAATTTTTAGGTAACCGGATAAATCAATACAGTGCCCACTAGTTATGAAACCATAGACATATGAATATCAATTTGTATGCACAGGAATCAATACAACACCCACTAATTAGGCAACCATGGACATATGAATATTGATTTTATTTTCAGAATGTCAGATTAGATATAAGCACCAAGGCACAAATGCTAGGATGACCTGAATATCATGTCCATTTTGATATTGCAATTTGTATAAGCATCAAAACATAAACATCGTGATGACCTGAATACGCTTTGTAGGCAAGACATCAAATAGTCAAGAGATCATACTAAATCCAATGTGAATTACCCGTAGTGACCCTTTATCGTTCACATCCTTAGGTAAGATCGCATTTCACAATAGGAGAAAGAACTCACTCAAAAAAAAAAATAATAGTTAGATCAAACTTCCTTGAATTTTCTGGGTATTAATGGTCGAGGTATGCATGGTCATCCAATTCGAGATAGAGGCTCTTACAGTCGGACACCATTTCAATCTAGAATTTCCAAAGTTGTTAGATTTTCACATACAAGAAGAAAACAAAGAAAAGATTATGCTCCCAGTCATCACTCTCTAAATCCCATAAAGGACATCATTGAAGAGCTCATGGGAACACAATATGAAAAAATCTCAATGTGAACTAGTAAGCATATAGGGAGATAAAAGCATGAAGAAGCATAGATTGTTTTCAGTTTGTGTTTGATTGTGTTGTTGTAGATGCAAAATCCTTTCTCGAGACGAGACTGACTGACTAACTCAGATGAAGCTTCAAAGGACTCTGACTGGATATGATACGTCTAAGATACATTGGAGGCCATAGAATATGACTTTGGTTGCCCCCAAGTTTGAACATTGATAGGATACAGACACTTGAACCGATTGGTATAGAAACTAACTTATTGAAAATAAGAATATATACAAACTAAAGAAGGACTGAAAGATGGGAAAGACCAAGATTGCACTGATAGATGGAGCATTTTGAAACAAGTGGCACCCGTTTGCCAGGTTTTCACCATCTTGGTAGAGATTCTATTTTTGCTACCAAGGCACCTGTTTCTAGGTTTTTCACCAAGGTACTTTTTCTTTTTTCTCATTTTTTTTGTATTTTTCATTTTTTCAATTTTTTTGATATTTTTTATTTTTTCTTTTTTTTTTGTGAATCATCAAGGCGCCTATTGCTAGGTTTTCACCAAGATGTTCATTTTTTCAGGACTTTTTCCAATTTTAAAGATTTTTTCAAGACATTTTACCAAACATTGAATGTCTTTGACATATAATTTCTTCAGATGCAGAATGTTGATTGGTTCTCAGAGATGTCCTCCTTTAGTCGTTGAGAGTTGATAGGCATCAGAGCCAAAAGTAGCAGTGATAACAAAGGGACCCAACCAGTTGGGTTCAAACTTCCCCTTGCGTTCTTGATGTGATTGATTTTTAGGATTCTCTCTCAAGACTAGATCACCAACCTAAAATTCTCTATGTCTAACTTTCTTGTTGTAACCTCTAGACATTCTCTTTTGATATACTCTAAGATGATCATACATTTCTTGTCTGTGCTCATCTAGTAGTTCAAGTTCTTGCAACCTAGACACTCTATAGTCAGCATCAGTTACTAGACCATGCATTCTTATTCTTAGTGATGGGATTTCAACCTCAATAGGCAGTACCCCTTCAGACCCATAAACTAAAGCGAATGGTGTAGCCCCAGTGGGCATTCTGATACTTGTTCTGTAGGCCCAGAGAGTTGGATTGATCATGAGGTGCTAGTCTCTTCCTATTTTATTAACTATACAATGCAAGATTTTCAATAAATTCTTGTTTGAAGCCTCTGCTTGTCCATTCCCTTGAGGATAGCAAATAGATGACCAATGTTGGGTAATCTTGAATTTGGCACATAAATCATCTAGGTCTTTGTTTTTGAATTGTCCCCCATTATCTGTGATTATAGAATGTGGGATCCCATATCTACATATGATATAGTTCAATATGAACATAGATATTTGTTTTCCAGTTGCTTGTGTCAAAGGGACTACTTCTACCCATTTTGTAAAATAATCTATAGTTGTGATTATGTGGGTATGTCCATTAGAAGAATGAGGATGTATAGCTCCTATAAGATCAAATGCCCATTGGTGAAAAGGCCATTGTGTAGTAAAGGGAATTAGATCTCTCCTTGGAGCATGAATTAGGTTGCCATGTACTTGACACTTTTGACAATTCTTAGCAAACTTGATAGACTCTTTCTCCATGTCAGGCCAATAGTACCCAACCCTAATAAGTTTTCAAGATAATGTTAAACCGTTTGAGTGTGACCCACAAATACCCTCATGGACTTCCTCTAATGCATGTTGAGACTCTTCCCATTCTAAACATCTAAGTAGCATACCATCTAGACCTTGTTTGTAAAGATCATGACCAATGATGACATATTGGGAGGCATTACAGATAAGGTATCTCTTTTCATGGTGGTTGAAGGTATCAAGAATGATTTGGTCTTGGAGATAGGAAAATAGGTTTTTATATCTGGATTAATCATGACCAACAACAGTGCAGATCATGCGGGTTTCATGGGAATCATATATAGGATAAGATAGTGCTTCCACTAGGAACTTGTAGCATAGCTCATGTTCAAGCTACTATAATAAAGTAGATAGCATTGCCATTGCATCGACAGTCTTGTTCTTTGTTCTAGGAATTTTCTCAAATGTGATAAATATGAAATACTTCTTTAGATCATCTACCATTCTCTTGTAAGGAATGAGTTTTTCATCTTTAGTTTGGTACACATCACTGACTTGATGGATAACAATTTGAGAGTCTCCATGAATGTGTATCTCTATTACTCTCCACTCAATTGCTAGTTTCATGCCATTAAGAAGGGCTTCATATTCAACAATATTGTTTGTGCAAGGAAACTTTGATCTGAATGCTTTTGGTATTGAGTATCCTTGAGGAGTTATGAACAATATTCCCACTCTAGATCCATTTTGTGTATAGGAGCCATCAAAGAATAACTACCATTCTCTAGAAGAAAGAGTCATGATAGAGGAATTTGGAAATTCCATTTGCATTGGTGTATCATCAATCATAGGTGCATCTGCTAATTGATCAACAATAACCTATCTTTTTATATCTTTTCTTTCCACATATTCAATGTCAAATTCACTTAAGAGCATGACCCATTTGGCTAATCTACCTATGAGGGCAGCTTTGCTTAGTAGATACTTTAGTGGATCAATTTTAGCTACCAAATGTGTGGTATGAGCTAACATGTAGTGTCTCAGTTTCTATGATCCAAAGATCACCGCTAGACAAGCTTTCTAAATCATTGAATAGTTCTTTTCATATGCAACCAATGTTCTACTGATATAGTATATATCTCTTTCCTTTTTATTCTCATCATGCTATGCTAGCAATGCCCCCAGTGATGTATCTGTTGCGGAGACATATAAGATCAATGGTTTCCCGTAAATAAGAGGCATCAAGATAGGATAATTTGATAGATATTGTTTGGTATGGTCAAAGTTCTTCTCACATTCTTCATTCCATGCAAAGGTCACACCTTTATGTAATGTTTTTGTAAAAGGTTGTGATATGTCTACAAGCTGTGATATGAATCTCCTAATAGATTGAACTCTTCCTTGCAATGTCCTCATTTGACTAATATTCTTTGGTGGTTTCATCTCCATGATAGCCTTTACTTTATCTGGGTCAACTTCAATGCCCTTCTTTGAAACTATGTATCCTAAGAGTTTTCCAGAAGTGACACCAAAAGCACATTTCTTAGGATTTAGTCGGAGACTAAACTTTTCCATTCTGTCTAGTATCTTGCTCAAGTCACTTAGATGTTCAGCTCTAATCATACATTTTGCTAAAGTATCATCAACATAATCCTCCATAGTTATATGCATCATGTCATGAAAAATAGAAGTCATTGCTCTTTGATATGTAGCACCAGTATTTTAAAGCCCAAATGGCATGACATTCCAATAGAAAGTGCCCCATGCACATGTAAAAGCAGTTTTTTCTTGATCCTCTGGAGCAATTTTTATTTGATTATACCCAAAAAAACCATCCATTAAAGAATACATCTCAAAGCCCGCAGTCATGTCCACTATCATATCAATGTTAGGTAGTGGAAAATCATCCTTAGGGCATGCTCTATTTATATCTCTAAAGTCTGTGCACACTCTGATTGATTTATCTGGTTTTGAAATAGGTACAATATTAGAGATCCACTTTGCATAGTCGATAATTCAGATGAATCCGACTTTCAAGAGGTTCTCTAATTCAGCTTTTACCAAGAGTGCAACATGAGGATGCATCTTTCTCAATTTTTTCTTAACAAGTTTGACATTTGGAGCTATAGATAAATGATGCATTATAAGATTAGGATCCAACCATGGCATATATGAATATTTCCATGCAAAGTTGATCTTCTTCTCTGTTAAGAATGTTGTAAAGTTTTGCTTCTCTTCTTCTGATAAAGATTGTGCTACATGAATCAACTGTGGTTCTTCTGTTGTTCCCAAGTTGATGGATTGAGTTGGCTCAATTAGAACTGGAGATCTTTCCTATAAATGACTTGGAAGGACATCAAATATCTCATCCTTAGGTACCTCAGAGAGGTTTTCACCTTTGGATACATCTTTTATTTTTACTTTTGTAGGTTCTAAGACTGCCACAAAGTGGTTTTCACCCTCAGAACTCCTTTTCCTTTTATTTTTAATCTTTTGACTAAGATACTTGATGTCGGACTCTGTCATGCTAACACTCAATTCATTGATGGAAGTCTTCATAGGCTCAACTGCATTGAGGTAGCAAGCAAGGGCATAATCATTTAGGAAGGTGTAAATACCATGGCTCGGATTTGTGGAGGTTTGATCAAGAAGTTCAGGATGTTGGATAGTAAAAGTGGTGAAGGATTGGGAGATAGTGTTTACGGATATGGATTTGTCATCATTGGTACTAACCTGACACTTGAGTTCAAAGGTGATATTACAACTTAAGACATTCAATTTTTGAATAGGATCAATGTCATTGTGGAAGTCCAACTCAGCCATTGGTGGATCAGACTGTAAGGCCCACCCCATTTCCACCTTTTCCTCGACACTTCGATGTCGGAGGATTAAGGGGTTTTGTAGTATCTGGATGATTGGTAAATCCCTAACGGAATTGTACTTTGGGATAGACCTATATATTTTACCTTCATATCGGTACCTATCAACTAAGTGTCGCAATGATAGAGGTGATATCTTTGGGTTATTAATTGTGTAAGTGAATCTTGGATGTAGTATGTTACCCTGCAGATCATAGATCCAACTAGACTATTAAGGTTCCATTGAGTACTTTTGTTGAAAGGATTAGATTCAAGAAGTCAAGATGTAAATGTCAATTTAGTTATGTGTTAAGTCATAAGTTTATCTTGGATTAAATTCATAGTTGATGTGATGATTCTAGTAACTCCTACGAGGAGGATGAGTAATGTTTTGATGATGTATTATATATGGTTATACCATAGTGATGTTTTGGTGATATTATTAGAACCCTGAACAAGGATTTGTTAGATCCTAGACTAATAAGATTATTCTACATTTTGTTTTCCTAGATTAGGAAATTTAATCATACTTGCGATAAGAATTTTATAGGACCCGACTGTTATGGTTACCCCTTACCAATGTTGAACCATCGATTTATCTTAAATATTATGCTAAGGAAAATTGATAATCTTTGGGATTAGGAGTACTATGGAGTTATGCCATCGAATTATGTAGATTGAATTGAATTGAAATAATGAATGTATTCTATATGTTTGCAAGTCTGCATTTGGATTATGATCTATATGAGGGCACTGTACTTTATGTGACTTTGATTACGTAGTAGAAATTATAACTTGTGTGTATAAAATTATATGCATTTGAATTATGCACTATATGAAAGTGATTAGATGTATGCATTGAATTATGAATTATGAGAAAGTGATTGTAAGAATGCAATTGAATTCTATGTTGCAAATGAATATCATGTTAGACATCTTCACTGCATTGATGTTATGAGTAATTGATGACTACCTTATGATGATGTTGGATTATTGATGATCATGATTTCAATTGAATTATGAGATTAGTATGCATTAGAGATGCAATTGAATTATGAAATTGAATTATGCAATTGAAAGTGTATTGATTTGATTATTGTACCTATATGATCATATGCAGTTGGATAGGGATTATTGTAGGGATGTTGTATTTTGTATATTTAATTATATTGGTTTCTTCCTTGAATTACTGATGTTGCATTAAGGTGTTGCAGGTGGAAGGACCATGGAATTATATTTGGGGAAATCACATTGAATGTATGTGCAATCAGTTAAGCCAAGGCCCCGTCTATGAAGAGACCCGAGGCCTCATTGTAAAGTATTTTATTCGTGACAGTAATTTGGATGTATGTGTGTAAGAATGTTACGTGTTGTGACAATTAGACATACCTTGTGTGTAATGTTATTTTGTGAAGTGTCACTTGACACTAGTGTTTAATGTTATCAAGGTATGTCATGTGATTGAGTGAGAGCACATTCTAGAAGCCTTTTGGCGGAAATCTTAAGCACACCCACTTGTCATAGGACCCCATAATGAAGTCCCCATCTTCCATTTTCGTGCAAACTCTTAATCTTGAGTTTTAGAGGGTTAAAAGTGGCCTTAGGGAGTGGTTTTATGCATTTTTAGCTAACCCATTCCATGTACCTATGGGTTAGGGGTATTTTCAACATGGGAGAAGCCCAAGATTGACTTTTTGACCCCTCCAAAAGTGCATAATTAATCTTGAGCGAAAATTGCATCTTGTCATGTGGCTCAATAGTACTTTGATGACCATCTTTCTTGTTTGGAGAAGTCCTAGGTCACCTACCTCCAAGGACCACCTTTATGAGGATTTTTGGGAGTTGGTTTAGAGGTCTTTTTAGTAGGATTTTGAAGAACATTGGGTGGGTTCACCCATTCTCTATCCTTAGAGATCACCAAAGTTAGAGGAGAAAGGAGACTTGGAATTGGGAAAAGGGCTCAACTCTCCTACATTTGCATTTGGACTTGAGGTTGGATATGCTCTCACTCATGTTGTAGTAGATGTATGAGATGTGTTTTCTTTGGCTCTCCATGGTTGGTCATGGAGGAAGCTTTGTTTTTGTATCTTTGTTGTGTTTTAGCTTCCCATGGTTGGTCATGGAGAGAGCAAGCATTTTATGTGATTTCTTTTGTAATTGATTTTTGGGTTGTATACTCTTAGATTCACTCACCCTTGGGAGGGAAGAGAAATCAAGAGGGGGTGTGGGGAATGGAGGCAACTCCATATGTAGAGTCTCCTCCATGTGTGGGGAAGGATGAAGCTTGGGTGAGTGATTTTCCCCAAGTAACCTTGCATTTAGCTCGTGAGGCATTGGGGGTATAAGGAGGGAAGATTGACCATGTGAACCTTGTTATGAAATTGTGATATTTGGGTCCATGTGTGGCCTTATTTTTGTTATGCAATGGTTGTCTCCATGGGTTGTCCACCCATACCCCACAAAAAGGAGATCTTGGAATTCCTTAGTTTCACCCTTGAGGGAATTTGGGTTTTTACAATTGTATGTTTTCTTGTGAGTGTTTGTGTATGAGTGTATGTATCTCATTTAATGTGGTTTCCCCAAGCTCGGGGGTGGCCTCATGAGAGGCCTAGGATGGGAGGTGAGCATCCCATGGTTTCTTCCCTATTTTTATTGCAGGTATTGAAGTCTTGGTTCATGTAGATGAAGCTTGATGGAGCTCATTCCTTGGATGTGTTTGTATGAAGAAACCACTCCTTGTATTAGGAGCATACTTGTGGATTTGGATAGTGTTTTCATTCTCTTTATTGGAGCACTATGAAATTGTATATTGTATGGAAAGAGAGAAAATTGTGTTATTTTGATACTATCCTTCATTGTATATTTGAGTGTGCAAATGTATATGAAAAAGTTATGTTATTCTTGAAATGCAAAACTCATTTCTATTTGAAGGTGCAATGTGTATAATGTAATGGTAGGAGAAATTTCTATTTTACTCCTATGATAAAGAAGGATAATTTATAATGAGTTTTGATTATTTCAAATAGAAGAGAGTTATCAATACATTGTAGATATTGCATGGAAATCATTGTATGATTTATGTTAAATATTTTGCAAATAAAGAATAAGATTTCTACCTCTCTCCAATTCTTTCAAGGAAATTTGATAAGCTTGATATTGCATATTGTTTCAAAAGCAATAAGTTTAGTTGAGCATTTGATCAATTCTTATCATTAAAATTCAATTCATTAGAGACTATATGTTTCAAATATATAAATTGATATAACAAATTCTATCACATTCTATGCATCTAAATCAAACAAGTTAAAAAATGAGACATGTAGAAATGATAATCAAATAAAGAAAGGTGGTAAAGATTGTAGTTTTGCAAAAGACATTCCTAGAATTTTAGAGCAAAATAACTCTCTCGAATTTGTATGGGAATGACAATATTCCCATACCACAGAGAATATTCTTCTCATTATATCAAGTTCTTAATTAGAATTAACTTAAGCCTTAATTTATATACTAACCTATCTTTTGGACACTTAATTGCTATTAATATAAGCTACTAAACTTAGTCCTAAAGGCTTACCCCATTCAAAGTAAATGATGGGACCCACGCAAGATTTGATGTTATTTCAAAACAAAATAAACAAAAAAAAAGTATTATCTCATTACCCCTACGTTGGACTTTGGGGATTGCAAGTGGAGGGCATTAAAGTGAGCTTGCATCAAATATTAAGTAAGGACAAGGCTGCCCCCAAAACCTGCGCCCCAACTCCTCCTTGTCATGTTTTGGGTTTGTTTTCTTTGAAAAAACAAGATTTGGAAAAAAATGTAATAAATGTCTTAGCTTTGAAGTCTTACTCTTGGGATATGGTAGACCCCACCATATTTCCCTTTTATTGGCATATTACATCTTCTCATAAGCATGCACCTATTTTTTAGGAGGTTAGATAGGAGGCTAGTGTAGGTTAGTAGGAGTTAGGGGGATAGGGTGTTAGTATAGGAAGTACTTTATGATGTTTAGTTTTATTTAATGATTTTAGTTTTTAGTTTGTTTATTTTTTAGAGGATCATTAATAGTAATCTTATAATATGTATATGTTATTAATTAATATCTTATAATTTATTAATTAATTAATAGTTATAATAATTAATTAATATATTATATTTATTAATTATATATATATATATATTGTTTAATCATGATTATTGTTTGTATATACATCTATTTAACTATAGCTATTTGTTTAATTGATTATTTATTTTTTTATTCGATATGCTTTTATTGTCATTCTAATTACTATAAATCTTTTGACAATAATATAGATATAGATATATATATATATATATATATATATATATATATATATATATATATATATATATATATATATATATATATATATATATAAGAATATTATTTAATGAATATTCTTGGTAACATTCTTTTACTCTTTATTAATCTATATGATTAATAGATTGACGCTTCACAAATTGTTCAAAAATTTGATTAACGAAACCTCTTAACATTGATTTGCTTTTAGTATCATAGTTAAAATAAGTTATCATAATTTGACCTTTCTAGTTCGAAATCTAGAAGTAACTAGTAAGGTGATCAAATCTTGTTTTGAAATTTTTTTATTAATTCATTTTTAGTAGAGAATCATTCTTATTAACAAGTTAGTGATTTGTTAACCTGTTAGAGAATTTGAGATAAACCTCGTTGACATCTCCGAAGGTTAAACATGATTCGATCATCCTAACCCTATTGAAGCTTGATTACAACTTCTCTCCATAGATTGAAATCCTTGTTCAAACTCACTCGGCTAGTATCCCTTGGGAACCATCATTGTGTAGATATTTCCCTTTAGGCTCTATGAACTAAGTTCATAGAATCCTTTTAACCTGCATCGCAAACTTGGAACTATTATCCTTTAAAAAAATAATTTTTGGTTATGTTTTGGCCCAAAATTTTGGGCATTACACAGACTCGATAAATTCATTACTTTTCTCTAGACTTACATTGGGTGTAGGTGGATATTGGTGAATAATATCAACATATTTTTCTGTGATAAGCTCATCTTCTTCTGGAATGGCTCCCCATTCATAGTCATTAGATTCTTCATCTATGCTTCTAGGAAATCTAAGAACATGAGTAAAGTCAGGATGAATACCCCAAGAAGGGTGACCCTCATATTCTAATTTGAATTCATTCTCATGGGAATCTATCTTAGAATAACTATCACCTTCCTCTTTGTCTGTTTGATTGTCTTCAAGATGAGCTAGTTCTTGTGTTGCAACTATCTCTTGCTTTATAGCAGGTTCTTGTGTTTCTACTACATTGATTCTTTTTATTGGATCATCTTCAACTTCAAGAAGGTCTTTGATTTCTTTAGGCAAACGCTCATAAGGGATAAGTTCTGAGCTGTCTGAATCACTATCTAATGGTTTAGTTCCTTCCATCTTAAGAAGGGGTTCTCCTAGTGCGATTTGCTATATGACATGAGAACTATTACCTTTGAGGTGGAAAGGTTTCTTTTCAAAGCCTAAGCCAATAGTTTCTTTGTTTGCTCTACTAGTATGTGAAATAGGTGTTATAAGACCTTTTCCTTTGACTCCTAGAGGTCCTTTACCTGACTATCACATCTTAGCTATCAATTTATCTCCTGGACCATATGACTTAGAAGGGATTTTGGATACTATAGAGTCACTAGCTAGGATAGCTAGAGATTCAGGTTCATCCTTGTATAGCCATGCAAGCACAACTTCATCTTCTTCAAATTATTGCTTGGAGACTTGTTCTGCTACAAAATTCTTTTTATATGCCTTAAGAGGTTCTTTAGATTCTGGTTTGGACTATTTCAAAGACTGCCCATAAGACTTAGGTGAGATAGGGAGAGATGTCAAAGATAAGATTGGCTCTATAGTATATTCTCTCATACCATTTTCTTTGATATTGACCTCTTTTTCCATATCATCCATTTTAGATGTGGATGTTTCTTTCGTTGGCTCAATGGAAGATTCTCTGTTATTAGGTACAAGTTTATCCACACCTTCCTTCAATGTATTGCAAGTGGTGGATATGTCTGCTGGGATAGTAACCTCTACTCCTTCATAAGGAAACTTCAAGCATTATGTAGAAGGAATAGCTTTCATTTCATGTATCCATGCTCTCCCTAGAAGAATGTTGTAAGCCAAAGGTAGATCAAGAACTTGACATATAGTATCTCTGATAACCGGACCTGCCCTGATAGGTAAGACAATGGTGCCTTTAGAAGATCTTTCTTGTTCATCATAGGCTTTTATAGTTATTTTTTGTCTAGGATCAATAGCCAATTCTGAAAATCCCAATTGTGTGACCAAGCTGTAAGAACAAATGTTTAGGCCAGCGCCCCCATCTATCAACACATGTTTGACTCTATGGTTCTGGATCAAGACTTCTATATGCAAGGGCTGGTTATGCAGATGACTCAAGGAGTTGTCATCTTCCTCTGAAAAGGAGATATATTGCAGAGATGTAAGATGTCCAACCATAGTCTAGAACCTGTCTAAATCAAGGTCATCAAGAACATTGGATTCGAGCAAAGCTTTGTCTAGAATAGCTCTATGAGTTGGAGATATTCGAAGCAACTCAAACATGAAGATTTTTGCATTAGTGTGTTGGAGTTTTTGGACAATGCTATAAGATATTGACCTCGTATCTTTGGGATTGGAAGGTTTAGAAGCAGCCTTTTGTTTGGAAGCGGATGAAAGATTGAAGGGCATCTTAGGGACATTTGATGAATCTAGGATTTATCTGTTCAGATGTGCCTGAGCTTGTGATCAAGTAACTCGTTAGCTAAAGAATGATCTCTATCTCTTCACACAATTGTGATGACATTTCAATGCTTAGAGAGACAGGGTTCAACCATATTGATAACAACATTATTTCCAGGGTAAGCATAATTGACCTTTGCCCCCATATTAGGCTGAGAAGATGAAACTTCTTGACCATGTTTTGGAAATGGTTCTGTGAATGTTGTATGATCATTATTGTTCTTATGATTGTCAATGGTGATGTCTCCCTTATCAATCAAACCTTGAATAGAATGTTTCAAGCGTAAGCAGTTATTAGTTTTGTGACTTTTACCCTGATGGAAATCACAGAATTCATTTTCTCTCCACCACTTCGGTTTAGGATTAGGATCAGATTGTCGAATCTCAGGAAAAGAGATGATGTTATTAGCCAAGAGAGTTCTCATAGCTGATTCTAAAGATTCTCCAAGAGGAGTGAACTTTCATTTATTATCAGCGGACCAAGATTTTTATTCTGGCTTCTTTTGAGATGCTTCGGGCACCTTCTACTCTGAAGCTTTGATGGCTTGGGTACCAATGGTTAGATTGAAGGCTGGTACCTTTTATGGGGCATAGATAGTATCAACAATGCCATCTAAGATGATGCCTTTATCCTTGTTCCAATTTTTGTTCTTGTCTTTAGAACTGGATCCTGATTCATACTTGTCCTTTTGAAGTGTGATGTCTCCTTTTTTCACAAGTACTTTTTCAATTTTGATCACATTGTCTACCATCTTATCAAAAGATGTATTATCTTGCATTTGTAAAGGGTAGTTGATCTCTAGAACAAGATTATTGATGAAGATTTCTAGTTTATCAGTTTCTTGAATAGGCTTAGCATATAGAGAGAACTTCTTCCTCCATCTCTTGAGAAATGTTAGGAATGGTTCTCCTAGATATTGTTTGAGATTGCAAATATCAATCATGGTGACTAGATTTTGGATATTGTTGATTACCCTCGTGAGTTGATGAAGGAGGGATGTAACCTATTTTTAATCAAAAGTTGCCAAGACCGTCGTCTTCGTAAAGACTAGAATTGTAGAGTTGCTCAAGAGTTGGAGCCTTGACAATGGTTATAGGTAAGGTTTGGGATGCTTCTCCAAATTTCTTGTGAGAGGAAGCTCTAGTTTCCACCATTAACCTTGGGTGAAGCAAAAGAATATGATGGAGACAACTGAAGAATGGATTGAATCAAGAAGATCAGATAACACAACCTTGTCAAGGTTTGATTGATTGAAGCTTAGATTAGACGTGGATGAAGGATACTATGCCCTGGATGTATGGGTAGATGCCCAAAAGATAGTGGACATGAGCTCACAACACTTAGTCTATTTTTGAAGATTGATTGATGATTGATTGTTATGACAAGGTTTTGACACAAGATGAAAAAGACTTAAATTGATTAAATAGAAGGCTGAATCAAATTTGAAAGGCCACTTTAGGAAAATGATCAGATACTCAGTAGTTGCTGCTCTATTCCTAACACAGTGATTTATTTGACAGATTCTAGAAATAGGCTAAAAAAGCTGGGTATCTGACAATTCTGACAACTTTCTGGCAATTTTTCAAAATTTCTCAAATGACTTTCTGCAGGATCATAAGATAGTGGGTATAGCATGAAATGACAATTGAAAAACTCATACGACTATTGCAAAACTTGCACGATAGTTGATAGCAGGGTTTTTTACTTTTTTGAATTGACTAGCAGCAAAACCTGTACGACAATATACCAGATACCATACGACAATCTAGGGGTTTTGAAATGACACTAGCCAAAACTCGTATGACTTTCCAACTCTCTGGGATGACTTTTGACTCTAAAAAGGAATTTCACTTCAAATTTTGCAAATTTTAGGTTTTCAGTTTTGGATTGTTTGCAAATTGTACTATCCAAATTTGAAGATTATACCAGATTCATTTGTTTTCAATAACTAGATAGATAAGCAATCACACAAAATAGCAAGCAAGTGATTTTAAGGATGTCTGAAAACAATGAACAAGGGAAAAAGAAACCTTGCACATGAACAATCAAGTGACTAAATTGTGCTAATCCTTAAGAGTGCTAACAGTGTATGTTCCAAAAAAGTTTTGCAATAATGCACATATTCCTAGAAAAATGAAAATTTGGCCTCACTAGGGTTTTTAGTAATGGTTTGACTCGACAACTTTTGTGATCTCAAGAGGGTGAACTCTAATCCAGGCACACCAGGGTTTTGACATATTCTAAGAACTTAATCTTCAGGATCTACTAGGGAGATCTGACAGCCCAACAAGAGACCACACCTATGAAGATTTCCTCCACAAGGACATTTATATAGTGGTTGTCACTACCAAGGCAAAACTGGCTATTACCTCTTGAGGTTCCATCAATGTGGTTGACCTAATTAAGGGAATGTCCACTATGGTTAACCCTCTCTAAAGGTGACTCACAAAAAGATACCACATGGAAACTAGTTCCAGATTCAAGGATCTAAGTTTCTAGTACTACCCAAAAAGGGAGTAGAGCATAGTCCTCTAGCCTTTTCACTTTTAGCCAAAACAAAGTAGACATATAAATCCAACATGCTAAGATCAAGATTATCTCACAAAGATCTATGACGTCCACTGCTTATGATCTATCAACCCCTTCAGAGAGAGAATGTATCAATGAAAAGTTGAAGACACACAAATCTAGTAGAACGTGGGACACTCTTAGTATCCTCCCTACCTACAAGGGTTCCCTTGTTGAGGAGAGCTTCACTGGAAACCCACTCTCTCAAGAGCCACAAATAGTGTTCATAGGGCCTATTTACTATGTGTAACAAAGATGCTGAAAAGAAAATCTATGTTCATTTTTAGAGCCCAAAATGAAATATGTGATATGAAAGCAATAAAGGTCACACAAGCTTGAGACACAAGAGTTCTTTTTAATCCAAATCAAAACCTTATCAGCTGAAAAGATTACTTGAATTCCTCGCAATGCGCTTAGTAGATTTTTACCTATTTTTAGAAACTCTCACACTTTTCCTAATCAAAATCAGCAGAAATCAATCAGAAATAGCAAATTTTAATTGTTAATGTTAGCTGTCAGTCCAAATCAAGAAAAAAAATCTGGAAAACTGCCTGAAAAAGTGAAACAATAATTGAAACCTGACACCAAAACTCGTATGAGAGTGGGTTACCTCCCAAACGATAGTCTAGAAACTTGTACGACATTGGGTACTAGATCATACGACAATAGAGATTTCAAATGACACTATGATCTTGATAGTACGATTCTTGATCAAATCAACTATCGTGCAAAAATGGGTATCTCCTGGTACAAGTTTCTGACAAAACTCGTATGAAAATTGTATGGACAGAAATTAAAAATCGTAGCTTGGAATAAAAAATGACAAGAAGATGATATAAATTGATAGAAATGGAATGGAAACCTGTTTCGGGGCCCTGTGGTGGGTGCTTGAAATGTGTGTGTGAATTTTGTACCTAGCTATAAACACAACACTTCAGTAAAACATTAGAGGTTAGTTGAAATCAAAATCATGCAGTGAAATGGAAACTAATCTAACCAAGTGATTTACTACCTTCTAGTAGATGGGAGTATGTATTCTCAGATTATACCGAGATCAGTGACCTTGACGACACCTAAACGAAGGATTTGAATGCAGAATCTAGATATGAGATGAATGCAAATTAATCTATATTTTTAGTTTTCTGTGCAATAAGATGACATAAACTGATATGAATCTATTCTAGATGAAAAACTGATATGCAATACAATTAATCTAACAATGATATACTAAATGATATGAAACTAAAACAAGATTGATCTCACCAAAATTGTTGATTTGCAAAGAAGCTTCAATTCTTCAGATACCAATTTGCCAGCATAAGTTTGCAAATTTTGAGATATTGATTTTGGTAGAGTAAGTATGCAAACTTGTGAGATGATTTGTGAAGAGCTGATCCTTGATTTTATAGAAATCTAGGGCTTTGGATGTACATGAAAAAAGCCATAAATCACTCAAATAAACTCAGGTTGATTTTTGAGCTATCAAAGAATAAAAGATAATTAATTCACAAAATCATGCAAAAACATCCAAAAACAACTTTTTAACTTAAATCAGAGTTGAGTTTATTTTTAAAACAACTTGAATTGATTTTCTGATTTATAGTTTAACTATTTTTTTGGATGTGCATAATTAATTATGAATTAAATAAATAAATAAAGTGATTTATTTCCAACTTAGCTGATTTTGAAAATAACACAATTGATTTATGGGTTAATCAATTATTAAATCAAACTTTTATTCAAAAACTATATTATTAAATATGACAACTTGCTTTAATTAATTAAATAAGAATTTAATCAATTAATGATATGAATTTTGATTTTATGTCAAATTTAAATAATAATAATTAGGAATAAATATAATTAAATCAAATTAAATAATTAAGTGGCAGTATTAATTAATTAAATATCTTAGAATATTCAATTAATCAAACTTTAGGATAAATAGGATTTATCACCAAATAATCATTAAATTAAAGATAATTAGGATAAATAGGAATATTACTAAGAATATTCCCCAATGCAAAATTTAGGATAATGAATTAAGATTCGATAATGTGTCGATGTGCCTTAGGTTAGGACTTTGATGTCGATTTCGTTTGATGTGCCAATGTAGGAGATTAATGAACTTATAGCCCATTTGTGGGGTATTACACATATAATTGTAATACATAGGCCCAACATAGTATGTTCTCTCTGGTGCTCCCCCTTTACATACTATCATAGGTCCACAATGTTAGAGTGATAGACATAAGACTGGCTAGTAATAAAAGAATAAGGATATTCAAGATAGTCACCAAGATAAAATAGTAAACCCAAAAGGAGAAGTTGTTAATATCATCAGTAAGTTTAAAAAAAATTAGAGCTCAATTCAACAATAAATTTATCATGTCAACTGACACAGAGAGACAATTTTTGATGACAAATTCCCACACAAAGGAAATAACCAAATAATAAATTACTAGCCCACACAACACGTGGAAAGATCCACCTCGAAAGAACAAAAATAAGAAAACCCAAACAACCATTCACAAACATTGCGACATAACTTAGTCACATAAGAGGGAGAAACCACCATTGATTACTAAGGACACCACTTCTTACCAAACTCAAAAAACCATTCACAAACATTGCGACATAACTTAGTCACATAAGAGGGAGAAACCACCACTGATTACTAAGGACACAAAGGAAATAACCAAATAATAAATTACTAGCCCACACAACATGTGGAAAGATCCACCTCGAAAGAACAAAAATAAGAAAACCCAAACAACCATTCACAAACATTGCGACATAACTTAGTCACATAAGAGGGAGAAACCACCACTGATTACTAAGGACACCACTTCTTACCAAACTTAGAGAACATACCCAACATACACTAATCAAACAAATTTCCATCACAAATTGTATCTAAGCATTACAATAATCATTGTAGCTGAAACAATATCCTTCTTATTGCAAATTTTGTTACAACCAAACTTAAAATTTCAATGAGAAATGTAATGGTTCAAGGCCTTAAGTGTTGAAACCATGTTCTGATACCAAAATGTCATGCCCAAAAGTTGAGCAAAACACAAATAAATTTTTTTTCTACAACCTACTATAAGAACACATACATACGCAATTGAGTTTGCTAAAGTAAAAAAAAAATTGGCACAAGCATTCTATGAACATGCAAAAATGATGCAAAAGGAAAATGGCTAGCCAATTTGGTCAAGTGTGAGGCCTCACCCCAACCCATCATAGCATTTTTTATCCATTCTCATTTTGGACACTTTATGATTTGATACTTTGATGTGTTGGAATAAGGAGAGATAGGTACTGAGAGGGGAGGGGTGAATCAGTGCCCACAAAAAATTTAACTCATTAACATTTCAGATCTACAATAGAAAATAGTGACAACCTTCCAAAATAACTTGCATCCAACACATGTATCATTCATCCATTCAACTTATGAAAGTAAATAACATGAAATCAACAATATGACAATCACATAACACAAATATTTTGGTAATGCAGAAACCCTTGTTAGAAGGTAAAAATTATGGTGGGGATGACACCCACAAATTCTTCACTACTGTAGATAGAAAAGGTTTGCCTGTTAGGGCTACAAGTTTTGATCACTTCTGGTGATCTTAACCTGTTAGGAGTAACATATTAGATCAGCTAGATCTACCTAGTTATAGAATTTTAACAACACTAATGAAGTGTGCACTCGGTTAAGAGATTTACATAAGACTATCAAGTCTACTCTGTTAAGATATTTAGCCAAAAACTCTATTACGATTTTTATAAAGCAATAGGAAATTATCTGCTAATGACAACTTGATTTTCTAATTCAGATATATAAAATACTGATAAAATATCACCTTTGCTGTGATGTATCTCTGCTTTGAACTACTCAGTTAGCCTTCTCTGATTCTGCTTAATCTGATAAACTTCTGAATAATGATCTGCTCTATCAACTGATAGACTTGAAGTTAGGCAAGTTCTTCAAGTGCTTTGTAATTCATACATCAATTCACATCACAAATGATGCAAACATACATTTATATAGCATACTACTTTATGCCACTTTAACAAAATTATGTTACACATCTTAGACAAAACCCTAAGATCTAGGGTGTTGAAAAATGACCTAGATCGAACTATTACATAAGATATGCATTGCATTTAATGAGTATCTTGACAATAAATATTCCTTGATCTATGTAAAATGTTTTTTGATCTATTGTAACCATTTGAATAGAAGAATGTGTCATTCATGATTACTATGCCATTTCCTGTGATCATTGGTAAACACTGTATAAACTGCTCAGTGTATATTGGTGCTCAGTGTTTACTATCACTTGGTGTCGGTGTCACTGGTGTTCGTTAAATTGTTTGATGCTTGGTGTAAATGCTTAACCGACTAGTTTGTTTTTCTTCTCGTTATCGACTAGCTCAATTTAAGTAACTAACTGATATTGTAGATAACCTTTGATACTAATGACAACCTTTAATGCTCAATAGAGATAACAATCTCCCCCTTTGGCATTAGTATCAAAACTGGAATGTATATAGAAAAAAATTTCTACATATAACTTATATCTCCACCATATACATATATACTTATCAAAATTTCTATTTACTCCCTCTCAGTGCATGCTCTCGGTAACATGTAGTATACGTAGCATCTATGTACATATTTGGCATATTGACATATACATTGATTTCCCCCCTTTTGATAGTAATGCCAAATACAAAAAATTTAAACTGTATACTCACATCTTGTCAAAAATGTGCTAATGGGTTTTCTTCACAGACTCCAAGAGGTTGTCCCATTCCTCTTTCAAGTTGGTGAGAGAAATGTTCTCAAGACCAGCTTGTGCATGCATGTCAAAGATATTCTCCAACACAAATTTTTTTGGTGTTGCAACAAGTTGTTCCACTTTGACAATGTGCTTCTCAAAAATCTTCAGGTATGGAAGGAGTTCTGTCTATAACTCTATGACCTGATCGATGATTTGCTCTTCTTGTTTCTTGAGATCTGCTATCAACCACCTGAGTTCCTAAAATCTATGAATGTTCTTTGAGAAATCTTGTGGCTTGGCGATAGCTGCATTTGCACTGGTCTTGATTTCATTTTCTAGACCTTTAATCTTTTCACTGGGTTATAGATTTTATTTCAGTTATTACCTTAGATAATTTGACCTTGTTTATTGCCACTTCTTGGCTGATTCTTTCTGCCAGTTTTTCTTTAATCTTGGACTCTTCCCTTTCTTCAATTCTCTTGTCAACATCAATGTCCGAGGCATTTATATTCTTAGTAAGAATAGCAAGTTGATCTATAATAGGAGTATCTTCATCAATGCTCACTTCAAGTACTACCTATTGTAAGATATCCCTAACATCTATTAATATTTATTTGTGTTTAGCGTCTTGCTTCAACTTTTCTTGTGCATAGTTCCCCATATTTGCTCAATTCTTCAGGGCTAAGGGTCATCGGGTCATAGTTGGGTATTACTATAACTTCATCTAGAGTGACTGACCCTTTTTCTTTCTTCTTCTTCTTCTCTGGTGCAAGGGGTGACTTCTTCACAATGGTGACAAGTACCTTATCTTCTACCTTTGGAGTATCCTTCTTGGTTGACACACTCTCTTCCTTCCTCTGCTCCTCGGTAACCTATGTATTGGTTGAGTGAGTGGGAGCCTCAAATGTGGTATTAGGTGGGGTCACCTCGGTTGCCTTAGGCTCATCTTGTGCCTTTGTTTTTGTAGTGATTGTCTTTTTTCCTTCAAACTTATGTGTCTCTACATGTGTATCAGTGTCATGTTCCCCTGTTGTATCTTTATGTTGCTCGGGGTATGAGCCATCGGGTTGTTCCTGTGAAATAATTTCTACTGCTTCTACAAGTATAGGAAGCTCACCTGGTAATGATGTAAATGCACAATCAGTGACTTGAGCTTCATTTTGAGTGTTTTCTAGTGCAATATTTACATCCTCATCATACTTGTCATCAGGATCACCATTTGTGATGTCCTCAACGAGTACATCATCATTGATTTTCTTCTTCAAGTGGATCTCTACTGGATCCGGTGTATCCTGTGAAATATTTATGTCTTCATTTTATTCAGTGATATCAATTACCTTGGTAACTGATATACCAAAGTCCTTTGACTTCTCTACTATAGTATCATCAATGTAGATACCTTTTCCTTTGGAATTTTGTCTCTTTTTAGATAGATTTCAGAATGCATTTTGCTCAGCTTGTTCTTTGGATTTAAAAATTGATCTCCATAGGGAATCACCAATCTCATCTACATCCACCATATTCTCATCCAGTATCATCATGGCTCGGTTCTTTACAAAAAATCTTTCTTGATGATTAACCATGAGTTCATCAATTTCTGCTAGGCTTAGATGTGGGGCTGCCCAAACTAGAGATCTTTCTCTCTTTCTCTTCTCGGCGTCTAGTGCATAAGGCCATTTTTTATTTATTCTGTCATCCAAATCGTTTGGTAATGATAGTAAAAATTCTAATGGAACTCTTTTAAAATTTATCATCATTTGGATGACTGCCTCCTCAATCTTTGTTTGATCCTCGTTTGACATTTTTTCAAATCTGCTAAGGTCCAAATCAACAAGGTCATCATTCTCAATTATATCTTCAATGAATTCATCTATTGACCTTACCTTGTTGTTGACCACTTTGAATTGACTGATGTCATCTTCATTTTCAGTATCCTCAAGGTCTTCTTTACCTCTTATCAGTCTTCTCCTTTTCTTCGGTGCCTCAGCTTCAACCTTGGATCCTTTCTTTGCATATGTTATTTTTGGTGAAGCTGCCTTTTATTTTATTACCTTCTCTACTTCCTTCTTCTATGGTGGTGAAGCTGCAATTGATGATCTTGTCTGTGCACCTGTCTGTATTGGTAACTATCTCTTCTTTGGAGATTTAGGAGGAGGAATCGGTGTAGCTTCTTGTTCTTCATCAGATTCGGTTTCCTTATTGTCATACGCCTTGTCAGCAAACATTAAATGACCTTTGGTTGCTTGTTCAACCGGTGTCTCTTCAGATGAGTCAAAGACATCTCCAAATTTAGCTGTTAAGTCTTTCTTCTGCATCTTCTTTTCCTTCCTACACATTTTATTAATGGCCAATCCTATCAAGATTCTTGACTTAGCTTCTTCATAGGTTCCAAATCTAGTGGCCTTGGGGTCTTTTGGTAGTGCTAGTAGTGCTTCAATAGATTTCAAAGTGAAATCATAGTTCATTTCATATCCCATAGGTGCTAGCCATTTGATTCTAGGTTCAATTGCTCTTATCATGGAATGGTCTGTGTCTACTAGAAAACAAATATCTGTCTCAAATTTCTTAACTAATTCCTGTGGAATTCTACTTCTTTGATTCATCCTGGTATAAAATTCTTTAAAGTACTCATTAAAATGTTTATTCAAACCATCTCATAACTTGTTCATCTTCTCGTTAATCTGTACAGTTATCGGTTTATCTGTTGTCCAATTTACTTTACCGATGCCAAGGAGATACTTTTGTAGATAGAAAAATAAACAAACAAGGAGTGAACCAAAATTACATGTGTTTGACTTCTTTGACCTTATAGTCTTCATGTTTTCCTATAATTGGTTTAGTAGTATCTATGCAAGATCAATCTGGTGATCTTTCTTCACAATTTTATGTGCCATGCCAACTGTGCTATAGGGTATGCTGTTTAATCTGCTCGATTGAAATATTTTGTACCTAATCACATGTGCCACAAATTTTATTGTTGGGTCTTTAATTGATGAAATATTCAATGCTCAATCATACCATGCAGCTCAAGTGTTCTTCTCAACATCGGATCGGGAAGAGCTTCGGAAAGCCTTTGCCTTGTCAATTGTAGGATAGCTAGTAACCCTACTAATCATTTTCTTTGTGACCTCTACTAGTTTATCCAACCAAAATTTTCCATCATGATACCGACTCAATATAATCCTTATCCAATCTATTTTGAATGATTGTGGAAAGTGTATGGCGCACACTAACCCTAATTTCTCAATCTATATATATCCTATTTTCAGTCTTCCATCGGTGCCACACAATTGTTGATATACCACAATAGTCTCAAAATATCCTACTTCTCCAATCTTGCAATGAATGTATGACCATACATTCTTTGTTAATAAAACCCTATCTGGGATGCTTGAAAAAGTGCCCATTGTATCCATTTGTGATGCAATCTTGGGGTGTTTTTTGTACTTAGGTTCATCAAAATTAACTCTAACAATCAGATTTACTTCTTCCTCAACACTATGTGATTTGCTTACAGACGATGTAGATGCCATAAATTGATTTAGGGTTTCGGCAAGTAGTAGGTTAATAAAGTTTTTGGTAGCAAATGTACTTACTCAGAATTTTCGAAGAGTGATGTTGGTTCAATCTACAATAGCCTTGAATCCTTATGAAAATCCTTTTAGCTCAAACTCTTTTCTATGAAATCTTCACTCTTCGAGATTGCAATGTAAAAATAAACTCTATTTCTCATGTATTTATAGGCTTTTTGATATTCCTGCTCAAAAATTCATGCATTAAATGCTTGACCTACCTTTTGGTTCGTAACATCTGTCAGCTTGGTAACAACTATAAACTTTTATCCACTCGATTAACACATAATTCTTCATCGGTTGATACATGTTCTCGGTTAACCTTGAATAGTGATTACCGAAGGGTAACCAACTCTCGGTCTTTCTTTTACCGAATATGTAACTTTGCTAGCTCTTAACATATAAACCATAATGCATCTCTTTTCATGTAGATTTGGTATGTGCTCATCATATATAAGGAACTCTATGTAAAATGTGATCATTTTGAAATGTCAGTCCCATACATACCTATATCACCTTAAGTGGAGGTACCGATGTCACCCAATCCAATGGATGAAGTTTCACCGACAGCATTACTTGACTCAGCATTCTCATTAGATGCCTTCTCCCACATAGTGTTCCTTATCTTCATGATATCTACAATAGTGTATCCACTCTCAAATACATGATTTTCCTTTGGTGCTCAGTCTCTGCAGTCTTTGCTTAAATGACCAACTTTATGATAATGCATACATGCTAGTCCAATACTTGTCTAGCTTCTCGATTGTCTAGCCCATCTTTTCCTATTACAATTCACTACAATGTGCCCATATCTACCACATGAAACACAATTAGCCCATGTGTTATAATCCCAAACATAAGATTTACCTTGTTTCTTTGGTTGATACGGCTTGCATTGTGTTTTCTGCTTAGGGGTCCATACTTGTTTCATCTTAGCCTTACACTCTCATGCAGTGTGTCTGTGTTTATTACAAGTATAGCATATTTTCTCCACAGTAGTATTTTTAGCAATATCATTTTGTTTAGCTCTACATTCATAAGCTTTGTGACCATACTTACCACAATAATAACAATATCCATTGAACTTAGGAGTGGCAGGAGGTTTACCTTGTTCTTTGCTTCTACATACATTAGACGTATGTCCTAGTTTTCCACAGTGATAACATGTCAATGCTATCACATTAAAGCATTCAGATTAAAGCATTGATGACTTAATCAGAAAGTCATCAATCTTCTTAGAACTGTCCTCAACCAATTTCTTCATTTCATTGTGTTTTTGTTGAGTTTTCAATTCATTTCTTATCATTTCATTCTCCTCTTTGAGTCTTGCAACTTCTTCAAGGTTTCTTGACAATTCTCCATTTACTCAGTTGACCTCTTGATTCACATTCATCATTTGATTAGATACTTGAAAATGGCGATCGGTGAGTCTTTGTATTTCACTTTCTTTTTCTTGAAGTTGTTCAGTCATTTGTCTTCGGTCATCAATAGCCAAATTCCTTTCTTGCTCAGCTTGTCTAGCATTGTTCATTATCTACACCATTCTCACCATCTGAGATTCTTGACCGATTTGCAGTGCTTTCACTTGTTCGGTTAAATGTTGATTCTTCTTAGACAAATCAGAGATTATGCTTTCAGATCCATAAAAAATACTTCCAAAACTAGATCCAACATGATCAAATATATCATCAATTGCTTCTTCATGATAATCGATCTCATTTTACAGAATAGCTAGGTTATTCCTTTCAACCAGTAATTTCTTCAGTCCTTCCTTGGCTTTCTTGTACTATTCAATAAACATCTGCATCTGAATCTTTTGATTCTCAATAGTCTTTTCTAGCTTATACCTCTCCATGACTTAGATCTTTACCCTTCAGTGGTTAAAATGTTTAATAAGAGAACCGTGCTCTGATACCAATTGTTGGAATAAGGAGAGATAGGTACTAAGAGGGAAGGGGTGAATCAGTGCCCACAAAAACTTTAACTCATTAACCTTTCAAATCTACAATAGAAAAAAGTGATAACCTTCCAAAATAACTTGCATCTAACACATGTATCATTCATCCATTCAACTTATGAAAGTAAATAACATGAAATCAAGAATATGAAAATCACATAACACAAGTATTTTGGTAATGCATAAACCCTTGTTAGAAGGTAAAAAATACGGTGGGGATGACACCCACAAATTCTTCACTACTGAAGATAGAAAGGTTTGCCTGTTAGGGCTACAAGTTTTGATCACTTCTAGTGATCTTACCATGTTAGGAGTAACATATTAGATCAGCTAGATCTACCTAGTTATAGGATTTTAACAACACTAATGAAGTGTGCACTCGGTTAAGAGATTTACATAAGACTATCAAGTCTACTCTATTAAGAGATTTAGCCAAAAACTCTATTACAATTGTTAGAAAGCAATAGGCAATTATTTGCTAATGAAAACTTGATTGTCTGATACAAATCTATAAAGTACTGATAAAATATCACCTTTGTTGTAATGTATCTCTGCTATGAACTGCTCAGTTAGCTTGCTTTGATTCTGCTTAATCTAATAAACTTCTGAATACTGATCTGCTCTATCAACTGATAGACTTGAAGTTAGGCAAGTGCTTCAAGTGCTCCATAATTCATACATCAGTTCACATCACAAATGATGCAAACATACATTTATATAGCATACTACTTTATGTTGCCTTAACAAAAATTAGGTTACACATCTTAGACAAAACCCTAAGATCTACGGTGTAGAAAAATGACTTAGATCGAACTATTACATAAGATATACATTGCATTTAATGAGTATCTTGACAATAAATATTCCTCAATCTATGTAAAATGTTTTCTAATCTGTTGTAACTATTTGCATAGAAGAATGTGCCATTCTTGATTACTATGTCATGTCTTGTGATCATCGGTAAACACTATATAAACTGCTCGGTGTATACTGGTGCTCGGTGTTTACTATTGCTCGGTGTCGGTGTCATTGGTGTTTCGTAAACTATCTGATGCTCGATGTTTACTATTGCTCGGTGTCGGTGTCATTGGTGCTTCGTAAACTATCTGATGCTCGGTGTAAATGCTTAACTGACTGGTCTATTTTGCTTCTAGTTACCAACTAGCTCAATTTAAGTAACCGACTGATATTGTAGATAACCTTTGATACTAATGACAACCTTTAATTCTCAATAGAGATAACATGATGCACTTTTGGTCATTCTGATAGAGACTTATGATACTATAATTAATGATGATGATTACATTATGCAGACTATATTTTGATGTGGATTACAACCTAGAACATATAGTTGATTTTGGTTATACATGCTTAGATATGTGAAATGATGAGAAGATTTGATCATGATTAGATTTGATTATTTCATGGATTATGCTCTACGTTAGGAAGTATCATGGATAATATGCCATGATGATTTATGAGATTACTATGTTTAAACATTACTGAATGAAAATTGTAATTAGGAATTGAATTTTGCATATTGATTAATGTTGTTGATTATGAATTGTACATGTATATATATAATTGCATGTGATTTTATTGACTTGGACTACTAATGCTCGAGTTTAGTGTGAAGGAAAGAGAACCATGTAATTATTCAGAGAATCGGGGCTAAACACATGTGAATTGAGTAAAGCCAAGGTTTAATCTGATTAAGAGATTTAAACTTTTTTGTAATGTGATCTTGTTTGTAAACGTGATTTGTATGTGTGTTAATAGTTTGAATTCATGGTGTTAATTGGACATGTCATTGTCAATGTGATGTGTATTTCATGGTGTCACTTGACACTTGTATTGTACATGTGGAGGGTGACATGTCAAATTAGAGCTTGCGCAAGAATCACCTAACCTTATAGGCTAATATATTAATCCCAGTTACATGTAGATGTCTTGTAGGGATCACACAAAGTTGGAACTCGGATTTGAACTTTAGGGGTACTTTAGAGGGGTCAAAAGTGACACTAGAGTGTAGTTTTGGCCTAAATTAGCTAACCCTAGGTGGGTACGTTGGATTGGGGGTTAGTTTTTACCTATGGGAAAGCCTAGAACACCATTATGGCCCTCCAAAAAGCCTACTTTTCAAAAGTGGCGAAAATGGAGGTGGCCACATGCATTCTAACTTGTCCCACACTCCTTGATAAACCCACAATTAATAGGGGGGACAAGAGGGAAGACCAAGGACTTGGTGTCATGTCTCATTTAATTCTAGATGTTGAGTACATTTTTAGAGGTCTTTTTAGAGGGCTTGGAGAGATTTAGGGGGTGTTCACCCACTCTCTAATTTTAGAGACACTTAGGGTTGGAGAAAGGAAAAATTCAAGGAGAAAGGATAAGGGCTCTACTCAACTTCATTCTTCCATTTTGCATTGGACCAAGGTTGTTGGTCTTACCATGAAAAAAATTCTTTGTTTGAAAACTCATGAGGAAGATTATTTGTGTAGAATGTGTTTGTAGAAATGTATATTACTCTTTGTATGGAGGAATTCTTATTGCATTTTTATTTTGATGTTGTAGTGTAGGATGAACTTGTGAAAGATTGTATGTAATTTTTTTTGTAAATCTTTCATTGTTGTGATGGGTTTGGGAAGCATTTGGGTTTGTATCTTTTCTTGTTCTTTTGGTTTGGGAGTATTGTTCATGGGAGTTTAAGGCATTACTCACCCTTTGGGAAGGGAAGAAGTGGCCTTGGGTGAAGGGGTTAGTTGGGCTCTCCAATGTAGTGAGAGTCTCTTCTCTTGGAGAAGAGGGATAATTTCATGGAGTATGGTCTCCATGAAGCCATGTTGTAAATATTTATATTTAGGAATGGAAATGAAAAAATGTGTATATGGAAGGAACGTCAATGTAGCCTTGGAAAGGCATGGAAGACACTTGTTGAAAATTTGTATATGCAATGGCATTATCCTCCTTGGAAAATCCCATCTTCACCCTACTTCAATGGGTTTGAAAAACTCATTTGTTTTGTGCATATATATTTTTTTGTGCATATATGTTGTTTGTGAGCATTTGGATGTGTATACCCATTTAGCTTTGGTTCTCCAAGCTCAGGGGTGGTCTCCTTGAGACCTTGGTTGAGAGGTGAGCATCCCATGGTTTTCCCCTCTTTTATTTGTAGGTTTTGAAGCCAAGATTCTTGTGGAAAAAGATTGGGAGAGTTTCTACTTTGAGGTATTTGTGAAAGAAAATTTAGGGTGTTGCATTGTTGATCTCTTGTAATGAGAATCATCTCATGTTGATTGTTGTAATGTACATTTGCAATCTATATCAAGTTGCATGTGAAAATGTTATCATTTATTGTAAAATGGATTCAATGTTGAAATGGAAATATTGTAACTCAGTTCTAGAAATGTAAAGTCTCCTATTGAAATTCATACTTGAAAGTATAGATGTTGCAATCTTATTTTGTCATTGCATCCTATGTTATCTCAGATCTTTTGACCATGTTCTCAATAAAAATTATTTGAGTGTAAGGTATAATTGATATTCTCTTAAAACATGAAAGAAGTAAGAAGCATGTATTCATGTGTTCTCAAAAAAAAAAAACTTAGCTCTTAGTAATCAATAGAGTGTTTTAAGTTCCATTGTCTCTAGTTAAATAAAAAAAAAATCAAATAATGGAAGGAATAAAACAATGTAGAAAACTACCAAGTGAAAATAAAATAAAAGAAGAGAAGAAACCAAAATTGAGACCTACTGGTCTCTGGGAAATGTATGGGAAAATTGGCATACATTTTCCACTACCATAGTCAATAAACTATTTTTTTATTTCACTACTTGCTTCTAAGATAACAAATATACTATAAAAAAAACAAAAGAACATAAGCCTTGGAATACCATAGGAGGTGGGACCTATTACAAGTAGTGGTTGTCATTGCAGCAAAAGATCGATCTGTTAATGTCCGATACAACCACTAGACTTATAGAAGACATAGGAGGCTATTAAACCATGTCACAAATCCTGAGGGGAGCACTAGATTTTTTCTAACAATCTCCCCCTCAGCGTTACCCGAGGGGATTCAAACCTGTGACCAAGCTCTGATACCACTTGTTACAAGTAGTGGTTGTCGTTGCACCAAAAGATCAATCTATTAATGCCTGATACAACCACTAGACTTATAGAAGACACAGGAGGCTGTTAAACCATGTCACGAATCCCGAGGGGAGTGCTGGATTTTTTCCAACAGGACCCACCTGGGTCACCACCCCAAAAGGGCCCCTTAAAGGCCTTCTCTAAAAAAAATGGAGGTTAAAAAAAAAAAGTCTAAATTAATTAATTCTTATTAAAAAAAAATTATTAACTAAAGACCAAGAAAATCATAGCCCTTCATGCAAATGTTTTTATGTTAAAAAAAAATAAAAACATTGTTAAGTGGGGGGGGGGGGGGGGGGTTCCCGCGGGCCCCACACCCCATCCCCTATTGAAGTAGATGGACCTGCTGTAGTAGGACCGCTGTTGCACGGCAGTCAGGTCTGCTACGATAGGTATGACTGTCATGGTTAGTGGGCCCTATGGTAGCAGGGTACCATTGTCGACCAGTGGTGGGCCCCGCTTAGAAGTCCGTGAGGAATTAAAACAAATCTTTAATTTGTTAAAAGTTTTTTTTTTTTAAAAGAAAACATTTCGTTTATTATTATTTTTTTTTAAATTTTATTTTATTTAAAATTTTGTAAATAGGTTTTAATAACTTTATTCAAAAGTTCATTGATAAGTTTTAATAAAATTTAAATGTTATTGGTAAATTGATAAAGTGATTTATTTAACTTGGTTTTAATATGTTATTAATGTACTTTATTTTGTTGGTAGTCAATTTAGCTTATTGAAATTAAATGAAGTTTAATATAATGTTTAATGAAATTTATTTAGTTAGTATTCAATTTAAATTAGATTCGTCATAATATATAATTATTATGTTTTAATAAATGAATTTAAGTAGGTTAATGTGTTTCTTTTAATGTTGTTATTATGCTTAAATGAATGACATTGGCATAGTTAAATTCATTCATTATTTTGATATTATATTATAAAAAATTGTTTAGTTTAAGTTATTTTAGTTATGAATTTTATCATTACATTATATTGGTAAAATTAGTACAATTAAGTTAAGTTTAACTATTAATAAGGTTATAGACTACTTTTTTAGAAGCTAGCGAATTTGATAATGTTAATAGTTGATTCTTAACTAAGAGTATTCATCCTACATTATAATAATGTAGGTTTGCCTAGATTATAATTAAACCTACGACAACTTGACCTTTCAATCATGTGCTCAACTTACCCATACACCCGAAGGGCAACTTGTCATTGACCCAATGACCTTTTGAGTTATCTTCTGACTCGAGACTAGACCCTGTGCATGGTTAGACTCATAACTCGAGACGTCACTCGACAAGCTATCCTTAGTTAACTCAACCTTGCAACTAGAAGGTCATTTATATCTGCAACCCTCAATTCACCTCGTATTTTGGGATAACCTGATGTTTTATCAACGCATCTATAGTCTTTATAGCGAGCTTGGTATCCTATGTAGATCCTCCTTACATGATGGAGAAATTGGAAGCCAGTTAAATACCTTAGTGGACATTATTGGTTTTTAACTTGTTAACCTAGCAAACCTAGGTTATGGTTAGTCTAACTATAGTTGACCTACCCTTGGAACCTATAAACATTATCATTCAATGACTAGACTTTAAAAAAAATAAAATTGCTACATTTTTTTTGTGTGTTATATTTTTGGCATGACATTTGGTATCAGAGCTAGGTTTCAACATTAGAACCTAAACCCATTATGTTTCAACTCACCTAAGCTTAAACTATTGTGTACGATGCTTGTCATCACACGAGATTGCCGATGAGGCAGGGGCCATAGAGCTACACATGTTGGTGTAGGATAGGGGGTGGACCACCTCCACCACCTCAGAACCCTAACTAGGATATTATAGATGTCCTCCAGAATTGGATTGGGGTGATTCAATAGAGACTACCACCCATAGTCCCACAGCCAAAGCAACAAATTCCTACAAGGGAAGCACAGATTCTAGGAAATGATAGAGCATCTACCAGAGAGAGGACTAGGAGTCCTCCACCTAGACAGTCTGAGGGTCACACAGATTTTGAGGTTGTCTGTATAGTAGATAGAGCGCCCACGTGACTTGGGTGCTCGTGTAGTTGAGAGAGAGGCCCATGATATCAGGGATTAGATCAGAGAGTTATTACGACTCAAGCCACCTCTATTTTTAGGAGCTACTGATGGTGTCAGAGCATAGGCAAGGATTTTGAGGTTACAATGGTGCTTTGGATTGCATTCCTACAGGAGCAATCTAAAGGTGAGACTCACCATTCACCTTCTTCGAGAGGGAGCCTCCACTTGGTGGTAGCAGGAGGAGGCCATGGGTGGTGTAGATATAGATACACTCACATGGGATTCTTTTCTCAGTAGATTTAGAGAGAGATACCTATTAGAGCACTTCGGATAATAGTAGATTGAGGAGTTCCATGACCTTCAGCAGAGAGGCCTTACTGTAATGCAGTATGAGAGTAGATTCCTTGAGCTTCTTCCTTATGAGGATTACATGAAGGATGAGTATGAATCATTTCATCAAGGGTCTTAATACATCTCTTCAGGCACCAGTTCGTCTAGCTTTTCCTACCACCTTCAGAGAGCCAATTGAGAGGGCTTTAGTAGTTGAGGATATTCATCATAGACAGGAGTTCTAGGATTGGTCTCAGCATCGAAACCCCTCATCCCAATAGTCAAGATAGTAGAAAACCCCTTGGAAGGGGAATCAGAGTCATTCAATATGGTCCTTTAAGGGCCAACAGTCATAGCAATGACCACAACAGGACTAGGCAAAAATCATCATAGGGACAGCAGGGCTCTAAGCCCAAACAATAGCATTCTCAGGGTCATAGACAAGAGCAGAGGACACAGACCCCTCAGGAAAAGTCATCTAGGACTCAGTAGTCCTCTAGGGGCATATATAGTGGTTCCAGTAGGACTGGAGGATCACATCAGCCTAGGACATAGGGAGTACAGATTCAAACCTGAGGGTCATGTTACACTTGCAGTGGTATGGGTCATATAGAAAGAGAGTGCCCATAGGGATAGTTAGCTGGTGGTCATAGAGGGGCTATCTCAGAGCCTACAGTTGGAGATATGGGTAGATCCCATAGAGTATTTGCAACGGTTGATAATTGCTAGGCTGAGCACCAGGCCACAGTCATAGACGCCACAGGTATGATTCAAGGTATCAGTATATTTATCTTGTTTGATTCAGGAGCCATAGACTCCTTTATATCTCCATATGTAGTGGAGCATTTTGGGCTGGTAGTAGTTAGATAGGATGTCAGTTGGGAGGTCAATTTAACCTTAGAAGCCAAGGTGTCTGTTAGCTCCATAGTTTGCAATTTCCAGATTCATATTGGAGACTTAATCACAATGTCTGATCTCCACATTACCCCTCTAGGTTCTTATGATGTAGTCCTTGGCATGCATTGGCTATATGCCCACATGGCCAAAATTGATTGTTGATAGAAGAGGGTTGAATGTGTTGATGATCATGGTACCTCTATGGTGATATTTGGGGTATAGAGACCCATATCCCTTCTCATGATATCCACTATGTAGCTTAGGTAGTGCATGTGGAAGGGATGCTAGTTATTTTCCATCACCATTAGTGATAGAGAGGAGGATTTAGAGGGGGAGCCTTCACTCAAGGATTATCCCATTCTTTAGGAGTTTGCAGATGTATTTCCTTTCGAGCTACCTGGTATGCCTCCACCTAGGGAAGTCAATTTTCTTATAGACCTTGTGCGAGGAGCCAAGCCCGTATCTAGAGTAGCTGATAGGATGACCACAGATGAGCTCAATGAGCTCAAGATTCAGTTAGAAGATCTCTTGGAGAAAGGACATATTTGACCTAGTATATCACCTTGGGGTGCACCAGTGATTTTTGTGAAAAAGAAGGATGGATCTCTTAGATTGTGCCTTGATTATCGACAGTTGAATAAAGTAACAATTAAGAACTGATACTCACTCCCTAGGATCAATGATTTATTTGATCAATTACAGGGTTCTTGAGTATTCTCAAAGATAGATCTGAAGTCAAGGTACCATCAGTTGCAGATAGTGGAGAGTGATATCCATAAGACAACTTTTTGTATGAGGTATGGTCACTATGAGTTCACAGTGGTGCCATTAGGCCTCATGAATGCTCTAGTTGTGTTCACAAGCCTCATGAATGGAGTATTTCATATATTCTTGGATAAGTTTGTGGTAGTGTTCCTTGATGACATTTTGATATATTCTCACAATGAGGAGCATTTGAGATAGGTTTTGCAGTGCTTGAGAGAGAATCAGTTATATGGTAGCTTGTCAAAATGTGCTTTCTTTAGAGCCAAGGTGCATTATCTTGGTCATGTTATATTCAGCGATGGGATCTTTGTGGACCCATCAAAGATTAGAGCCATTATGGATTGGCCAGCACCACCAGTGTCACTGAGGTCAGAACTTTTATGGGCCTAGCAGGTTATTACAGATGCTTTGTGGTGGGATTTTCTAGGGTAGCTCATCCCATCACTTCCCTTAAGAGAAAGGGGAAGAAGTATGAGTGGACAAAGAAGTGTGAGAGAGCTTTCCAGGAGCTCAAGAGAGCCCTCACTAGTGCACCGATCTTAGCGATGCCAGATCCTTCAGTGGACTTTTTTGTATGCACCGATGCTTTATTGGATGGTTTAGGAGAATTCCTTATGCAAGATGGTCATCCCATAGCTTTCGAGTCTAGGAAGCTAAAGACACATGAGCTTAATTACCCTACTCATGGCCTAGAGCTCACAGCGGTGGTTCATGCCTTACTGAGATGGTGACACTTTCTTCAAGGTCACTGATTTGAACTTCATTCAGATCACCAGAGCTTACAGTATATCTTTACGCAGCCTAATCTTAATGCTAGATAGAGGAGATGGATGGAGTTATTATGTGAGTATGATTTTGATGTTCATTACATCAAGGGAAAGGAGAATGTAGTAGTAGATGCCTTGATTAGGAGGTGACATGAGCTCTCATCTATGACTACTAGTACAGATCTAAGAGAGTGCATTTTGCATCATTTTTTAGAGGATGGGTTGTATGTGGAGGTTTGTCAGTTTATCTAGTCTCAGAGACCCCTTGAGGGGAGATTTGTAGAGTATTCCCTAGAGTCTGATGGCCTACTACGTCATAGGGGATGCATCTATTTACCTTCTATGAGTGACTTGCGAGAGTTTATTGTGCTTGAGGCTCACAGAGCACCTTATGCAGCTCGTTCAAGAGTTAAGAAGTTGCATGCCAATTTGAGGCAGTTGTATCATTGGCCAGGCATGAGATTTCAGATTGCCAACATAGTTACTAGATGTCTAGAGTGTCAAAGGGTGAAGGCAGAGCATTGTCATCCAGGTGGGCTCCTGTAGCCACATGAGATATCAGAGTGGAAGTGGGATACTATCTCCATGGATTTTAATGCTGGTCTCCCTATGTCCTCTCATTGTCATGATGCCATCATGGTGACAGTCAACACATTGACTGAGGTCACCTACTTCTCACCTATTTGTACCACATTTACAACACCAGTAGTGACACAGGTGTTCTTGTGAGACATTGTTAGACTTCATGGAATTCCTTGTAAGATCGTCTCAGATAGAGATTCACTTTTTACATCCTCCTTTTGGAGAAAGCTTCAAGTATCATTGGGCACTAGACTCAACTTTAGTACAAAATACCACCCTCATACAGGTCGATAGACAGAGAGGGTTAACTAGGTTTTAGAGGACATGTTATGCATGTATGTGATGGACCATCAAGTTAAGTGGGAGGAGTACCTTCATATGGTCAAGTTTGCCTATAATAATGGGCATCATTCCTCTATTGGTATGTTTCCATATCAGGCCTTGTATAGTAGATCATGTAGGACACCACTAAGTTGGGATAGGATCAAGGATAGAATATCTATTGGACCTCAGTTGGTCAAGGATATGGAGTAGCAGATGGTTTTGATTAGACAATGTCTTAGAGAGGATTAGGACAGGTAGAAGAAGTATGTAGATGCGAAGAGAGTTGATTGAGAGTATATGGTCAGAGATAGGGTTTTCTTGAGAGTGTGCCCGCATAAGAGTCCAATCCATTTTGGAAAGGGCTCTAAGTTAGCACCTCGCTTTGTTGGACCTTTAGAGATCTTAGAAAGGATAGGACCAGTCACCTATCATCTAGCTTTTCCACCTAGCCTATCATGCATCCACAATGTGTTTCATGTATCTATGTTACAGAAATATATTTATGATAAGCCTCACATTATAGATTGGGATGCCTTGCAAGTGCAGTCAGACAGACAGTTAGCCTTGTAGCCTATTCAAATTTTATCCCGATGGACCCTAGCACTTCGAGGTAGAGAGATGGACCAGGTTAGGGTCCAGTGGGATTGTTATAATGAGGTCACAACTTCATGAGAGGATGCAACATAGATGAGATCACAGTACCAATACATTTTTTATGAACTCCAAGAGGAAGTTCATGCCTAGAGGGGGAGGATGTGAGGCCTCACCCCAACCCATCATAGAATTTTTGATCCATTCCCATTTCGGACACTTTATGATTTGATACTTTGATGTACTTATGATCATTTGGATAGAAACTTATGATACTATGTTTGATGATGATGATTACATTATGCGGACTATATTTTTATGTGGATTAGAACCTACAACATATGGTAGATTTTGGTTATACATGCTTAGATATGTGAATTGATGAGAAGATTTGATCATGATTAGATTTGATGATTTCATGGATTATGCTCTATGTTAGGAAGTAGCATGGATAATATGTCATGATGATTTATGAAAAACTATGTTTAAACATTACTGAATGAAAATTGTAATTAGGAATTGAATTCTGCATATTGATTAATGTTGTTGATTATGCATTGTACATGTATATATAATTGCATGTGATTTTATTGCCTTGGACTATTGATGCTTGAGTCTAGTGTGTAGGAAAGAGAACCATGGAATTATTCAAAGAATCAGGGCTAAACATATGTGAATTGAGTAAAGCCAAGGTTTAATCTGATTAAGAGATTTAAACCTTGTTGTAATGTGATCTTATTTGTAAACGTGATTTGTATGTGTTAGTAGGTTGAATTCATGTTGTTAATTGGACATGCCATTGTCAATGTGATGTGTATTTCATGGTGTTACTTGACACTTGTATTGTACACATGGAGGGTGACATGTCAAATTAGAGCATGGGAAAGAATCACCTAACCTTATAGGGTAATATATTAATCCCACTTTCATGTAGATGTCTTGTAGAGATTACATCAAGTTGGAACTCAGATTTGAACCTTAGGGGTACTTTAGAGGGGTCAAAAGTGACCCTAGAGTTTAGTTTTGGCCTAAATTAGCTAACCCTAGGTGGGTACCTTGGGTTGGGGGTTAGTTTTTACCTATGGGAAAGCCTAGAACACCATTATGGCCCTCCAAAAAGCCTAGTTTTCAAAAGTGGCGAAAATGGAGGTGGCCACATGCATTCTAACTTGCCCCACACTCCTTACTAAACCCACAATTAAGAGGGGGGGACAAGAGGGAAGACCAAGGACTTGGTGTCATGTCTCATTTAATGCTAGATGTTGAGTACATTTTTAGAGGTCTTTTTAGAGGGCTTGGAGAGATTTAGGGGGTGTTCACCCACTCTCTAATTTTAGAGACACTTAGGGTTGGAGAAAGGAAAAAGTCAAGGAGAAAGTATAAGGGCTCTACTAAACTTCATTCTTCCATTTTTCATTGGACCAAGGTTGGTGGTCTTACCATGGAAAAACTTCTTTGTTTGAAAATTCATGAGGAAGATTATTTGTGTATAATTTGTTTGTAGAAATGCATATTACTCTTGCTATGGAGAAATTTTTATTGCATTTTTATTTGGATGTTGTAGTGTAGGATGAACTTGTGAAAGATTGTATGTAATTTTCTTTGTAAATCTTTCATTGTTGTGATGGGTTTGGGAAGCATTTGGGTTTGTATCTTTTCTTTTTCTTTTTGGTTTGGGAGTTATTTTCATGGGAGTTTAAGGAATTATTCACCCTTTGGGAAGGGAAGAAGTGGCCTTGGGTGAAGGGGTTAGTTGGGCTCTCCATTGTAGTGAAAGTCTCTTCTCTTGGAGAAGAGGGATAATTTCGTGGAGGATGGGCTCTATGAAGCCATGTTGTAAATATTTATATTTGGAAATGGAAATAACAAAATGTGTATATGGAAGGAATGTCTATGTATCCTTGGAAAGGCATGGAAGACACTTTTTGAAAATTTGTATATGCAATGGCATTCTCCTCCTTGGAAAATCCCACCTTCACCCTACTTCAATGGGTTGGGAAAACTCATTTTTGAAGCCTTGGTTGGGAATTAATTTTTGTTTTGTGCATATATGTTGTTTGTGAGCATTTGGATGTGTATACTTGTTTATCCTTGGTTCTCTAAGCTCGGGGGTGGTCTCCCTTAGACCTTGGTTGTGAGGTGAGCTTCCCATGGTTTTCCCCTCTTTTATTTGCAGGTTTTGAAGCCAAGACTCTTGTGGAAAAAGCTTGGGAGAGTTTCTACTTTGGTGTATTTGTGAAAGAAAATTTAGAGTGTTGCATTGTTGATCTCTTGTAATGAGAATCATCTCATGTTGATTGGTGTAATGTACATTTTCAATCTATATCAAGTTGTATGTGAAAATGATATTGTTTATTGTAAAATGGATTCAATGTTGAAATTGAAATATTGTAAATTAGTTCTTGAAATGTAAAGTCTCTTGTTGAAATTCATACTTGAAAGTATAGATGTTGCAATCATATTTTGTCATTGCATCCTATGTTATCTTAGACCTTTTGACCATGTTCTCAAAAAAAATAATTGAGTGTAAGGTATGATTGATATTCTCTTAAAACATGAAAGAAGTAAGAAGCATTTATTCATGTGTTCTTATCAAAAAAAAAAAACTTAGCTCTTAGTAATCAATAGAGTGTTTTAAGTTCAATTGTCTCTAGTTAAATTAAAAAAAAATCAAACAATAGAAAAAAAGAAGAGAAGAAACCAAAATTGAGACCTACTGGTCTCTGGGAAATGTATGGGAAAAATTCCCATATATTTTCCACTACCACAGTCAATAAACTATTCTTTTATTTCACCACTTGCTTCTAAGATAACAAATATAATAAAAATAAAATAAAATGAACCTAAGCCTTGGAATACCACAGGAGGTGGGACCCACCTGGGTCGCCACCCCAAAGGGCCTCTTAGAGGCCTTCTCTAAAAAAAGGAGTTTTAAAAATAAAGTCTAAATTAATTAATTCTTATTAAAAATAAAAAATTATTAACCAAAGACCAAGAAAACCATACCCCTTCACGCAAATGTTTTTATGTTAAGAAAAAATATTAAAAAATACATTGTTAAGTGGGGGGGGGGGGGGGGGAGGGGGGGGTCTCCCGTGGGTGCCACACCCCATCCCCTGCCGAAGTGGACACACCTGCTGCAATAGGATTGTTGCCGCATGACAATCAGGCCAATTACGACAGGGATGGCTGTCATTGTCGGTGGGCCCTACGATAGCAGGGTATCGTTGCCGACCAGTGGGGGGCCCCGCTTAGAAGTCCGCGAGGACTTAAAACAAATCTTAAATTTGTTAAAAGTTTTTTTTTTTTTTAAAGAAAAGGTTTCATTTATTATTATATTTTTTTAATTTTATTTTATTTAAAATTTTGTAAATAGGTTTTAATAAATTTATTCAAAAGTTCATTGATAAGTTTTAATAAAATTTAAATGTTATTGGTAAATTGATAAATTGATTTATTTAACTTGGTTTTAATATGTTATTAATGTACTTTATTTTGTTGGTAAAATATATTTAGCTTATTGAAATTAAATGAAGTTTAATATTATATTTAATGAAATTTATTTAGTTAGTATTCAATTTAAATTAGATTCATCATAATATATAATTATTATGTTTTAATAAATGAATTTAAGTAGGCTAATGTGTGTCTTTTAATGTTGTTATTATGCTTAAATGAATGACATTGGCATAGTTAAATTCATTCATTATTTTGATATTATATTATAACAAATTGTTTAGTTTAAGTTATTTTAGTTATGAATTTTATCATTATGTTATATTGGTAAAATTAGTACAATTAAGTGAAGTTCAATTGTTAGTAAGGTTATAGAGTACTCTTTTAGAAGCTAGCAAATTTTATAATGTTATTAGTTGATTCTTAACTAAGACTATTCATCCTACATTATAATAATGTAGGTTCACCTAGATTATAATTAAACCTATGACAAATTGACCTTTCAATCATGTGCTCAACTTACCCATACACTCGAAGGGCAGCTTGTCATTGACCCAATGACCTTTTGAGTTATATTTCAACTCAAGACTAGACCCTATGCATGGTTAGACTCATAACTCGAGACGTCACTCGACAAGCTATCCTTATTGACTCAACCTTGCAACTAGAAGGTTATTTATATCTGCAACCCTCAATTCACCTCATATGTTGGGATAACTAGATGTTTTATCAATGCATTTATAGTCTTTATAGCGAGCTTGATATCCTATGTAGATCCTCCTTACATGATGGAGAAATTGGAAGCCAGTGAAATCCCTTAGTGCACATTATTGGTTTTTGAATTGTTGACCTAGCAACCCTAGGTTATGGTTAGTCTAACTATAGTCAACCTACCCTTGGAACCTATGAACATTATCATTAAACAACTAGACTTAAAAAAAAAAAAATTGTTACATTTTTTTTGCGTGTTATATTTTGGGCATGACTTCAAGTGTTTAAAAACCTCACCGGGGTCCAACCAAATGAAGGTTGACCAAGTTTGACCCAAAGTCAAACTTCACAAAATTGCTTCCAAATAAACCTTAAGGGTTTCTTAAGTCACTAGCTTCGATCAGAATGCAAAATGAGCTAGTTGACTAAAGTCAATCCGAGTTGACCAAAAACTTAACCTTGCATCGATATGTGTGCAACTAGATTAAAAAGGTACCAAACTCAACATTAAAGGTCTAGGCATGCAAACTAAGATGTATTACCTAGGTTTGACTAATAGTTGACCAAAAGTCAACCATGCCTGAATCTGGTCATCGAGTTCAAAAATGACATAAAGAACTCTATGCTTAATGATAAGAAGTTATCTACGATCTTAATGATAAAATTCCATTCAATTTATGATTATAATATTAATTTAATAATATTCTTTATATTTTCCAATTAAGTTAATTTAATTAGTTACAAGTTATACTAATTAAATCATCTAATAAATTAAATTAATAATCTAAAACCTAATACTAACTAATTAGGTTACCCTAATGTAACCCATTTAATCTATAAGATATGACCGTAACTAAAAGAAACAATTCTTTTATATCTAATTAAATAAAAGAATAACTTCAAAAATATAAAATATCCTAAAGAAATATCTAATTTGTCCCTAGATGTTTAAGACCAATAGTCAACAAATTCTATTTATGTTAATTTCAATAACAATTAACTAACATTCTAGAAGTTTCTCACCAATGTAAATATGACAAATAATCTCTAAATTTTATTTAAAACATAAAAGATGAATTAAGTAATCAACCCTGAAATCTTCTAGATAAATTCCTTGAGTAAAACAACTACTCAATTAACTAAAATCTATATAGTTTTGAATTTCATTAATTATAATAAACATTAACTTTTCATTTCATAAGGATATTCTCTTCTAGAATATCCTAGAAGAATAATATCTTCCATATTTATCCTAAGATAAAATTTGACTTTTAAATTACTTTTAAAGTGAAATTAGAAACTATAAACAATGTTGTGATTTAGTTCTTCTAGAATTTTCTATCCACAAAGTCCACATAAGGCACTTTACTATCTACCTAATATCTACTAGTAATCACACCTTAGTGTGCAATGGGTATGCCGTATTTTGAAATCTTTTTATTTAAAATCACATTACATTGCAACATTTTGAGTCTTTGGATACAACTAATTTCTGGAAATATATTAAGCATTGTATAAAGAAGAAGTATGAATTTAGTATTTTTTTTTCATGTTGAATAATGTAAGTATGCATTGGAAAAGGAGTTTGCCTCATATCGAGCAAGGTATTAGTTCTAAATGATTACATTATCCTTGATGAGTACATTTGGCATGGGGTCAAAATCATCAAACCAGTAAAGGTGCTCGAGTGTGCGCCTGAGCACACCCCTGTTGCATGTGACAAGATCAATACTTGGGTAGAATGTACAAGTTGTCTGGGTCCATGTAGGTATTTGATCACATACAATCTTTCTTATACGATCATGTATTTGCATAAACAAATAAGCTCCCTGTGGTCCCCACCTTTCTACGACTTGTTGGTTCCACATTGTGTTTGAGTTTGATGAAAAATGCAAGCGGTAAAGTTGACTATGATAGCAAAGGTTTTGCAAAATTGTTGTATTGTTTTGTGGACCTTGAAACATTTTCTCTAACCATGATTGTCCTATGGCTTGTATGAGATTGGAGTATTCAATTTCAGATGCTATTAATGCTAGGTGAAACCATATCTTGCTTGGAATATGATGCATCTCTGTCATATTGCATGTCTCACAAGTTTCAATTTCTGAAATATATGGATCCCTATAAAAGTGGGAATAATTTCTCCATGATATTGGACAACATGTGATTAGTTATTTTTCTTGTAGTAAACTTTGTGCAATCAATCTTGCAAATATTTCTTCTTCACGAGTCCCATGAATGTCGACATGCTGAAAGAAGTGATCAATTACAATAGTCCTTTGTCGCAACATTTCTGCAAAATAGTTGAAGAATTAATAATAAGCATAATAATAATACAATAATAAAATATATTTATATTTAACATTCAAATTGTAATAAAGAATACTTAGCATTTACTTTTAAAATGAAAATCTATTAATTTGTAGAGGGTGAGATTGGTTCTTGTACATATTTCAAATAACTATAAATCTAAACTAATTTATTTTTATTACTATTTGTAATTTGAAGAAAAGATATAATAATTAAGATATTTATAATACACATCCAATTTTACATTCAAATTGCAATAAAATAATCTTTGAATTTACTTTTAAATGAGAATGTATTAATTTGTAGAGGGTGAGTTTGGTTCTTGCTACAAATTTCAAATATCTACATTATTTTGGAGTATTGCTAAGCATATTTGGAGATTCAATTTATTTAATGAGAGAAAATACTCGTAAACCTGCATGAAATGGTTTTTTTTTAGCAATAATTTATTCTATTTGTCACCTTTTTTTTGTAAAGGACTGTATGGAAAAGTTAGTTAGCGAACGCACCTTTATTTTTTGTAGTCAATTTGTTGTTGTTTTATGGAACAATATATGATAATCTCATTAAATGAGACTCTTCTTCTTTCCTGCAAGAGACAAATGGGTTATGCTACATTCTTGCATACCTTTCAAATGTGAACGCTAGTTGAATGCCGAGGTTTGCAAGGTTACAAACTCTTGAAATTGTTGTGAATGTTAGCCCTTGCCGATCAGTGCTTCCAATGTCAATGGTTGCTCTTTGAAGTGTAAGGCCTTGTGATTTTTGTATTGTTAAGGCCCATGTCATTTTGAGTGGTATCTGACGGTGGATCCCATGGCTTATTGGGAGCACTGGAATGTATTTTGGATTGTTATTGTCCCATGCTGGCCCCATGTAATTTTTAAATTCAACAACTACAAATAGAGGAAGTTGAGGTGGTTGTTCACCATCATTGTATACAATTGCTTTGACTTGTCCAAGTGCTCCATTGACAAGTCTTGTTTGTACCCATAAATTTGCACAGAGCATGACCTCTTGGTCAATGCATAAGAGGAGCTTAGACTGAAGTTGTTCTTCTGGGTTTGAGCATGGTAATCCTTTAAATTACTTTGCATTGGAGAGGGAAAATGGCTTTGCTAAAGATAGCAACATTTTTTTGTTATGGAGTAAGACCATTTAATTTGTTGAAAAAAGATGTATGGAAGAAATAAAAGGATTTTATTCTTCTGAGCTAAGTCTTGAACTTGATCATGACATTAGTAGTTTCTAATCTGCTATTGTAGGTGTTGTATTTCGTAAATTTGAAAGGAGTGAGCGGAACTGGATTTGGATTGGTGTATCTCCAATTTGGTGAAATATTTTTTCCAGTGTAATAATGGTTGTGAAGCTATGCCATAGTGTGCCACCATAGGATAGTGAACCCACAATAGTGGGTTACACTTTTTTGCCTGAATGGACACTGGACTCTACATTTTGAAAAAAACTTTCAAATTCAAATGCATATTCTCATTAAACCATTTAGAATCAGAAGATTAAATAAATTAGAGTCTTTTAGGATTTTTTGTCTAGATTCTAACTATGTATTTTATTTATTTTTTTGAATTAATTTTATTGGTTTTTTCTTTCTCCCACGAAAATTGGTATGTTGCTGAAAATGTCATTTTCAAAGAGTTACATTGTTTTCATAGAGCATACATTTTTTTCTAAAATAGATATCAATGTGATTCTTTTGAATTTAGTTTTTTAACATCCATATGGAGGGCATGAAATTGGTTTGATGACATTATCTTGATTATTTCATATTTTATTAACATTTGAAGTTGAGTAAACCATAATTTTGACATACCTTGACTACATAGCTTATAACTTGTTGCGTATTTGTCCAATTTCATTTTTATTTTTTTGGATAGAAAGATAACTTCAATACCTAGGGCATATATATTTTTTGGAATTTTTTTTCTCTCATTTTCTATTTTTCCATAAGTGTCAAACATAGAGGAAGACATATGGTGAAATATCGATGTTTAGTAAAACTAAAAATACAAAGTCATAATAAACTTAATATATATTAACATTATAATCATTGGAAAGAGTTTTCTCAGTAGTACCTTACTTCATAGATAAGTTTTTCAAATGGACTCATTTGATTTTCCAAAAGATAAAGTTGAAGTGATTTGTTGCGAGCATTTTAATAGATGCGAAGGAGACTCCATTGTAGGTATGAATGATGAATATAGATGTTATATCAATATTTTTTTAATCTAAGAGGCTTGGAGCTAACCATTTGTAATAAATTATTTCAAATGGAACCTCTCAAGGTCTAAATAATCACATTTTATTAAAAATTTGTTATTTCAGAAAAAATTAGCATGTCTAAAAAAGTGTAACCCACTATTGTGGGGTCACCCAGGAGCTGGAAGCATACATCGGGATGTCTTTGACTAGTGGAAGTTGCACCAAATCGCCAAAAAAATAATAGAGCGTGCTCCAAAAGGAATGTGGCTCTGAGTAGGGAATGCTTGTCGCAGCCTCATATCAATTTTTTCTAGTAACTTAGAACCAATGAAACTCATTTCATCTATTATGATATACCGAATGAAGTACATGCTCTCTTGGTGGGTTGCAAGTGCTTGTCCTTGCAGGGGCACCATTTCTTTGATTGTTATCTGGAGGGAAGAATTAATTGTAGTGGCTTGTATGTTGAATGTTGGTACACCTGTAGGTGAGTGTATTAGCAATGGTGAATGTCCATGCGATGCTGAGTTGGCCATTGTTGACTTTATGTTTCTGATAAGGTGTGACTTCCTAGTACCTGTTGTGCCTTGAACAATAATATTCAGTGGTAGCTATTGAGAAGTTACATTTAGATGTGCTAGAATAATATCACTTTTTTTTTGTTGTTGTGCAGACAACGCTATTTGTTTTTGGTGATTAAGAACATGGAGGTCTTGAAATATGGGGTGATCTGATTGTATGAAAGTAGTAGCCAATTTTTTTTGTGATGGGTTGAAATCTCTATTTTCCCAATTATTGTTCAAGTCAATTTCACAGCTTCCTAGCATGTCATGATCATTTAGGTGGATAGGTTCACTTGGATATAATCCTGCTAAGACTTGCCATTCATTAGGGATATTATCTTGCATAATATTTGCACTTGCTTCTGGGTCGTTTACCTCATTTTCATGTATTGTAGCTGGAACTATCCTGCGTACATGCCAAGGTTGGTATTTACTTTTGAAGTTCTCCCATGTTGTAATAATTTCAAGTGTTGAAGATCCAATATCCACTTGAAAATTGCAAAATGGTTTGTAAAGAACTAATTCACTCCAACAAAAGGCTTCAAAGCTAATGTCCTCCTTTGCAAGGATGGCTATGAAGCGTAGAGAGACTCTAACAATAGCTTTTGTGGGGTGCTCTTTCCATATAATGGTTTTCTTAGAAATCCTAAATTTCCATTTTTGAGTGACTTCAATAAGTGATGCTGCGTCTAAATGTCTAGGGTGTGAGATGTAAGCTTCAATATTGGTTGGGTGTGTGGTTGTTGTATTGCGTGCCAATGGTACACATTGGATATTTTTTTGGTTGACATTTAAAGATACAAATATCCTACTAGACAGGGAAAGTGGTAGCTTGAGGAGGAGGTGGTAGGTTTCTTGGTTGCCAATTTCATGTTCAACAATGTTTTCAAGAAGCATTCTATGAAAAGTGACTAGGGCAGGTTTCTAAGAGTTGAATCTTGTTGAAATGTGGGACAACATGGCATTGTATGTTTTACACTTTCTCTCTGACTTTGCTACATATTTTGCAATGTATTTGAGGGCAACATCAATGGAGAGGACAGGTTGAAAATCTACATTGGCCCTCCAAATGGATAGTACTTGTGGGTTGTGTAGGTTTAGGCGGTCATCATTACAATCAAGGGTGTGGGAAGGTTGGCCATTATCAATGATACAAAGTTTAGAATTTTCTTGTGTACTCCAAGGGGCTTTATAACGATACACAACATTAGGGCCTTTCATTCTTAGACATGTTTGGGGAGAACATTTTGTGTGTCGTTGCACATGGTTGACCAATTTAGTGTAGTCTATTATGGGGTCAACCAAACTAATCATACTAGTATCCATCAAACATGGGTCATCAAGAGGATTTTGATGAGTGTTTTGGTTTCTCAATTGGACATTTTTGGGGTTCCAAGAAGATACATATGTATCGATGAAGTCAAGTGCATTTTGTATGGATTGAGTATCATTCCATTGTAATTTACTAATGTTCGGTGCTTCACATAGCCAGATGAAACCATGGATATGAGCTGAGCCTTTGTGTTGCCATTCATACCTGATAGGATTTTTTTTTTAAGAAAAAAAATGTTGAAATAAATAATATGAGTGGGAGGAAGTGAGAGATATACCTATACCAATAATCTATTGCACCAAGAAGCTTGTCTAATACCTCCTCCTGAAATTTTGTAAATCAATGATGCATGTAGAGTGCTGCAAGGTGTGGATTTTGAATGATGTTTTGTATCCTCCATCTGGTTGCTGCAGTGGGGTTTTGTTGGTGACATAGATGGCATGGTGTTGTGCAAATTTGGCCATTTTGTATCTATTGCACTTAGGGTAAAGAACAAAGTTGGACATCTAATTTGAATGACCATGTCAATAAGCTCTCCTCTGCATTGACTCTAGAATGGTCATGTCCCACGAATTGACAATCAAAATCACATCAGTTGCTCAAATTTTTTTTCATCGAGCAAGTCCTTTAATCTTTGGTGCAAGTTAGCAATTGTTGCAGGGATTGAACCATCAAGTTGTTTATGAACAAAGACAGTTGAAGTGGCTTGGCTTCGATGTCGTAGAAGGATATTTAGTATTAAGTATCTAAACCGTGGGTGTTGGCCAAACCTATTATCATGGTAGCATAGGAGATGGTGAGCATATTCATGTAGCTTGACATCTTTTATATGTTCTTGTTTAAATGTAGCTTCACCCTTTGGGAATCAAGGTAGGGAATGACATTGCGAACAATCCTTCTATTGTGTATTCATTGATTGGTGATGCCAAAATGGGTGGCCATTGAATGGTTTGAGCTGGTCATCCTTCACCTATTTGTAGTAAAGATCATACTTCTTCCATCTCCCTATGTGCATTTGGTAGGTTTGGAACAAATGAAGTTACGTGCACATTTTCTCCTAATGTGTCTTGTTTTGTTACTTCACTTTCGTTGGTACCTAATTCAATAGGATCACTTGTTGAAGTTGTTGAGGATAACAAGTTTGAAATGTCAACCGAATGAAGTGGCAAAGATTATAGTGTAGATTCATCTATCTGCACATCTTTGTAATATGGATCATTGTAGATTTTATATTTTAATGCTTCAAATACATGACTTCTACTAACATAGAAGCTGTATTGTTGATGGCTAATGTTTTCTTTGTTCACTAGAATTATGTCCAAGGAACCTATTCACCTTGGCAAGAAAGATGCAATCGTAGAAATATCTCGAGGAAAACATATAGTGTGGCCACTATACTTTAGTTGTCCACCTCTTGCATAAGTAACTCGTAGGATAGGGCTTATCCTTGCAATTAGCATCTCCTCAATTTGAGTTAGAATTTGTAAACATTTAGGTTGCACACTAGGGTCCATATTATTCCATTTTGAAAACCGGTTTCCATTTCTTTCTGATGAGCATCTATAACAAGTGGTTGATCCATTTAATTGTTTTGTTTTTATTCCTAGGTATTTTTCCATGCATACTGAACAAGTTGGAATATTGGAAAGGCTATCCAATTTGCAATGGAAATTGTCTCTAGCTGTGTAGTAGTTTTGTGAGAAATGGGGAGAATATGGTTGGGTGGGTGGGATGAAGTGAGGAGTGCTTTCAATTTGAGGCAAACTTTCTTGTAGATTGTTTGGCATAGGAAAAGAAGGTACTATGGGGATGAATGGTTCACCTACAAGAGTTTGATGACTTTCTCATTTTTTCTTGTTGATAATGTCCTTCATTGCTTGGTACCTTGCTCGTCGCTTTCAGTTAGCTTGTTTTTTCTTTTCCTGAGCATTATCATTTTGTATATCCATTTATAGATATATACCCAAATAAGAGAGATGTTTTATAGATCTGCAATTAGTGTTTTTGAAATTAGATTGTTGTGTATTTTGAAAGAACTAATATGTTACAAAATATTTAATTGTTAAATTTCTCTATGTAAAATGATTCTAATTTCTTACCTACATTAAAATTTATGCCTTACTTTATTTAGTAAGAACACATACATATGTAGTCTAGTTTAAATTAAAAACCTTGTTAAAAGAGGTTAGAGTAAGACATATACAGTAGGAAAACAATGGGAGTAAAGATTGCATGAGTAAATATTTAGTAGAGGGTGGAAATGTATTGTTTGGTAATGTTTTGGAAGCATTTTTTAGAGTAGATGCACAAAAAAATATACAAATATTATAGTGGGTACTTGTAAATGTAGTAAACATGTTATTGACAAATTTTTTTATGTTTCATTGGAAGAATTAGAACAAAAATAGGTACGTGCATAATTTATTTGTTTGTCGGGGGAAATATGGTACTTACACATCTAGTATTTTGTATTACAAGTGTAATCTTTTTTTTGGTTCATCAAAAATAGTAAGGGATAATTACATTTATCATAGTAGGGTATGAAAACATTTCTTTATACATAACACTCTAGTAGAACCTTTCAAATTTGGATATTTTATTGTGCATAATGAGATCCATGTGCCAATTTTAAGAAAGCTTCAAGGCTATAATGACAATGATTTGTGTTTCTTGGCCCCCAAAAGGATTCTTTTTTATTGTAAGTTCAAAGACAAAGTGACTATTTATAACATTGTCCAATATATGTGTTGCAGCATCAGGCTCATCTAGTAGGAGTTGTAAATCTTTTGTAGGTACTCCCAACAAATCAATGGAGGGTCCTTCAAATCCAGTTACCTTTAGAAATTCACCTGTAGCATCTTGCAAGTCCATCTTGAGCATGTAGCTATAGGCATAGTTGGAGAGTTGAACAGAACATTTGGGGCACCGAAATGTGTTTTTTGAGCAGTGAACAACCTTTTTCTTACATTTTTTGTTGTCCACTACTAGTGGACATGAAAAGTAGTAGAAGTTGTCCAAATACAATTTAGTGATTTTTGCTTGTACACAAACAGGGTTTGTGTTGGAAAATTATTTGTTGACAATAGTAGAGATATCTATTGGATCAAAAAATTTGGGTGGGTTACTATGGCCTTTTGACAAGGATATAGAGGCTTGGTCATTTCCCAAATCTGTATACCATATTTTTAATGCAAAAGCTTTAGGCAAAGTTGGATTGACTATAATAGAGGTTGAAATGGTGCTATCAAGTTTTCTTCCATTCCACAATATCAGACGTGCATATTTAACTAAAATTATAATTGGGGTTTGTTGTGTGAACATATCAAAGATTTGTTTTCCTTCTACTCCGCAGCATGGTTACCCCATAGTGTAATATCTATGGTACAGTTCGACATGTCTTTTATTGTTGTTGTACATTTCTTTGTTTTAGTTCCATTTTTTTTTGCGTATGGTTGATGGAGGAGTTATAGATACAAGTATGCCAATGACATCTACAAGGGAGTTGATAGGGAATCTATCTAGCGAATCTATGCTCTTAAAGTGGAAGTTGTGCTTGGGTATTGTAGAGTCTGGACATGAGGAAGGAGTTATGATTGATGAGTTTAATAGGAATATTTCATAAGGGTTTGTCGATCTACTATATTTTGTATCTAAAACTTTTATGCGACCACCAAAGATCTTGTATAGGCAACCAAGGTGAACAAACTCATAGAACTCATCTACTAGTTCATTAAAACAAGTTAGATGGATTTCGGATTTGTCTTTATCTATGACTTCAAAACCAAATACTTTTCCTTCATGGGTAGCATTTTTGTATTCATGGATTGGTGTTTTTCCTAATGCTTGACCCTCAATAGAGCAATTCCTATGATATGGAGTCAATGATTTAATGGGGAGTGGTTGAAAAGGAGCAATATTTTGTATAGAATACTCTGTAGTTGAAGAAGATCCTAAGGCATGTTTAGAGGTTGAAGGGTGAAGGGAGTCAGTAATCTGAAGGATTGGAATTGGAGTTCCAACTAGAGTAGCACTATTTGAGATGATATCAAAGTCTTCGACTAAGAGTGCCTTGCAAAGAATAAAGAGTGATAATTTAGGTAGGAGTTTTAGTTTGGAAATCAAAAACTTCAAGATGGTAGTGTTAAAGAAAGGGCTTACGTGAAGTTCTATAACATCTTGCAAGAATATTTATTCAGGAAAATAATTGAGCCCTTCACCAAAGCCTCTTCAATGACAAGATCTGTGAATTTGTCTAGTAGTAGGGCAAAATGGGTGTGTCCACCATTAGAGAGTTGTAGTCGGTATTTGGTAGACATAGAATGTGCTTGTTGGATAGAATGTATAGATGTAACTTGTAAGTATGGATTGGTAATAAGCATGCCTTCAAGAATCTTAGCAAGTGCGCCTATCATTAAAGTTACCATTGTGAAGTACAATCTAAAAGGAACCAAGTAGCCTGCAAGTGTGGGTAAATTTTTTGGTTAGGCTATGGAGAATGTAGTATATGTTAAATGCAGATCAATTTCAAGTGAAGTAGTTTGAGCATGTTATATTCAATTTCTTTAAAAATAAATAAAAACAACACATTGCTAGATAAGTTGTTGACTTACATTTCTTTTCCTCTAGTCGATAATAATTGTGCCTGAGATATTACATTTGTTAGTGTTTTTGTATAAAAATGCATTGTATACCATTATCTTTATGTAAACAAGCCAATTGAATAATACTAAATATGTGAAAAAGTACATTCTTCCAAGGAAAACTTATTTATAAGACATTTATTTATATATTTATTGTACCCAAAATCACATTCACATTTGTAGATAGGTTACATAGTGTAGAAAATAGAAGCTTGTCTATTTACATTAGATTATCTATATAGATGGTTGTTCTTAAACTACTTAGTGGAAGGTAGGATAGATGATCACTTTGTGTTCAAGTACAGCTCATATGCTTGAACTATGGAGGGTGTTGCACCACCTGTGTAATAATGATCATAATATAGCTCTTTCACAAAGGTGCTATTAGCACCTACAAAAAATTCATGGCTTTACCAATTTTCTTCCGGTCTCTGCAATCATTTTCCTGGTTTCTAGCTAAACCCTAGGCTAAAATTCAAAAAATCTAGCCGTTGCCATGAAAAAACCCTAAGTCTACCCCAGCCCTATTCTAGTTTTAAGTTACCTTTTGGGGCCACTTAAAAATCCTAATTCGCACATGCTTCATATTTCTAGTCGGTCCCCGTTTAAGTCTTTCCTAAGTCTACATGCCTGACGAAATGATTTTTCCTAAGTCCCAAGATTAATTTTTCCTAAGTGTCGGCCTTTATTTTGTGTGGTTGTCATTGTTTCGCAAGACTTTCTGTTGTCAAAGTTTCTGACATGCAAATTTGTGACCAAGGGCCATCTATCCTAGCAAGGCCCGACACAGCAGTTCTTTCAATCAATGGTGGGCACATGATCTTAAAGAATATTCCTACCCCATGAGGTCATGCGACACCTGTTGATTTCAAATTTGACCAAGGATGGTGTCAGTGGGTCCAAGATGACACATATGCATAGTTTGTGATCTCTTATTGGTTGGCGTGTATTGTGACATGGCAGTTGTCAGTGGGACCTGAGTTTCTTGTATGTCAGAGGGTCCTGACATCTGTAGAAAATCGACGGTGAGCATGTCTTCGCAAAGGATGTGTCAGACGCTTGCAAATTTATGACAACCATTCATTCTCTTGTGTGATGTAACATTTTATTTCAGTAGGTCCACTGCTAGGTGTGTGCAGTTGGCATCTTTTCATTGGTCCATGAGGTGATGTGTTGGAATTTTTCAGAGGGTCCAGTGTCAAAGAATCTACAGAGCGGTATCAAAGGTTTGATCTAACGGCTATCTGATGTTCACATAGAATCTTTTAGCTCTATGGGAACTTACGATAGTCATTGATCTTATTTCTAAATAGAGTGGGTCCAATATACTACGTGGTACCAATTCATTGCTGACATGCTCTATTTTAATTGGTTCAAGGTTTTGATGATGTGGAAAGTGATTTTTAAAGGGTTTTGTCGACTGTTGAAGGAATTTCGTGAACCACCTGACCTGCCAGGAAGAGATGTAATCAACGGTCATGTTTTAAAATTTGCTAACTAACCGTTGTAATTCAAATTTGAATTTTTTGGAGGTTTCCATGACAAGAAGGACCAAAATTGAATGTTTTTGCGACCGGATTCAATGAAGTTGTTGTGCCGACTGTTGCAGGATGATCCAAAGGGTTTGATGATTGATTGCAGATGCCTGTACCATCATGAAATGAACATAAGTAAAGCTCGAGGCATGTTGCAGGTGTACAAATAGACTAATAAGCATGGTGTTTGCATGATCTTCAGTATAAATCAGGAGATTTTCATTGATGCAGATCAATTCTTGGATCTGTTTGTCCAGGTTTCTTGGTTTTCTCCCCTGGAATTAATTGTTGATTGATATTGGTTGGTTTAGTGGGTGAAACCCTAACCCTAGCTATCTGAAGCTTGTTGCATCCTAAATTCTTTGAGGATCCCAAGATAGCTAGTGGTATAAGTAGTAAGAGTTTTGATTTTGTAACAGTTCCAAGATTTTTGGGGTTTCCTAGCTTTGTGGTTTTCCAATCTTTTGGTTCCTGGTTCCAGTTTTTGGCAATCTAAGGGATTCTATTCTCTCGTTCCATATTCTTGATGGTTGAATGCTGATAATACAAACTTTGCAGAGCAGATTATTGATCCTATGATTTTGAGTAAAGAGTTTACTTGAATGTATTGATACACTTCCATGAAATACAATACAATTTCTATCTTGGTTTTGTTATTGTCTCTTTGCTTCATGTTTATTCTTGTATGTCTCTATTTGTAAGGCATCTAGAACATACTATTTGTAAGGTAGCTATCTAATTGTGCATGAGTTTCTTTCAAGGAAAGAATTAAATCCTTATGTGCAATTTTAGAGAATGAATACATTTTTGGAAGATCTTGATGGTAGCAAACCTAGATTGAGAAGATAGTTTGTAAGGCACTCTATCTGAATTGTATGTGGTTTGTAAGGCAGCCCATTGTATTTTTTAGAAATCACCCTATTGATTTATGTTAGACTCTTTGCCCAAAGGATTAGGCACTGATCTAATCTTTGTCATTGAAACACCTTTTAGTCATCAAACACAAAATTCATCATTACCATTACCATTTCATTTCATGTTCGTGTACCTAAAAAATAGGATTGTCCCTGATGTTTTACAGTGCATAGTTGCTGATTCCTTAAAGAGTGAATCAAAGGTTAGCCTTCCTTGAGTTTTACTCATAAAAAGGACTCATCACCCTTATGTCATTGTTCATGTTATCATACTAGAAGTTTCATTAGTCACATTCTGCAATAGGTTGTTCTTAGTTGTCTTCAGAATTATCTTCCATAAAGGTACCTCTAATGAAATCAATAGCATAACAATGAAGACCTAATCCACCAATCCACAATTTACTTGAAAGATAGTAACCTATTTGTAGGCAATACCCACCTGAGTCCTATGGAGCTCAAAGCAGAAGGAGGATCTTATCCAATCCTCATCAATTAGGCTTTTCTTGCAAACATGGAAACCTATTTACTAAGAATCAAGCCAATATCCCTACCAAGTTTGACCCACAAAAAAATCCCTAATAGATTGGTGACTCTACTGGGGAGTTGTAAGAAATATTTTGCTAAGTTATAGGATTTAGTTGAGCCAGAGCTCCTACCCTGTACAAACTAGCTGGTTACCATTGGTGTCTATATTTTAAAGAAACATTCCCAAATTTTTGGGTGGTGACTCTAACAATCTTTGCAACAATACTAGTCAGGAAATCATTCACAGGATGAGTTATAGAGGTACTAGGTCTCAGAGAAATAAGCTTCCTGAGGACAGATCAGAAGAAGGTCATCCAAGTACTTCTAGGCCGAGTCAGACAAGGAGAGGAAGAAAAAATAGGAGTATGTTTCATACTCAGAAACATAAAGAGGATACAAGACAAGAGGAATAAATCCAGCCTATTCAGATGAATCAAGAAGGAAATTCCTCTGAATATGAGGAGGCCATTGATTTGGGTTTGAACCAATATGAGGATGAGATTCAAGTAGGAGATGCTAAATCTGAGACTACTCTCCCTGAATTAGAAGAAATTTTTGAAGAAGTCTATGGGTTGGAAAGGAGAGTCCAAGAACAGATCCATTTAAGACAAAAAAGAGACAAGGAAAAAGAGGAAAGAATTAGTCATGCCATGATTAGAGTAGAGTAATTGAAGAGATAATTGTTGGATCTTGAAGCCATGAATCAGGATCATGCGACAGAACAAGCAGAAGATCAGCCTATTGTCCAGCAAGTTTATGAAGTGAGAAATCCTAGGGACAAAGGTAAACAAAAGGTTGTAGGAATTTCAATAAATGAACCAAATCATGCAAAGAAGTCCATGGATCAAGCAGCAAGATTAGATGCTGACTTGGAAGAAGCAAAAAGAAAACAAGAATTGTTGGCAAAGGAGTTAGAAAAAGAAGAGCTTGAAGCCACTACTACTGAGATGAAAAGGAAGATTGATTTCCTTAAGCAATCTTCTGGACATGCCAATACCCTTTCCACTTCTCAAGCACAAGGGGAAAATGTGTTGAATACTGCTACAACTTCAGGTATGCCTAAGATTTCTAATATTTCTAATACTCAAACATCTGCATCTTTAGGTGGTGACCCATCTCAAGTAGGACCCATTCATGAGAGGCATAAAAAATTGGTTTTTATTGGGATTCCTAGTTATCCAAATCCCATCCCTGATGAAATTAGGAAGAAGCTCCCAAAATTCATTGGAAGCAATGCAGTCACTTGTGAAGAACATTTGAAAACTTTTATTGATGTAATAGAGGACTACAATATTGAACTTGATGATGTCATCATGAAGCTTTTTGTTTAGTCTCTAACTAAAGATGCTAGAGATTGGTTTAGAAATTTGCCTCATGCTAGCATATGTTCATGGGAACAGTTCAAATGTTCTTTCAAGGAACAGTATGGTGATAAAACCAATGAAGGCTTCATGCTTAATGAGTTCAACAACATCAAAAAAAATTTAAATGAGGGTGTTGATGAGTTCAATGTTAGATTTTAGAAAGCTATGCATAAGTTGTTGCAAGTTATCAGATTGGATGACAGAGTGTGTCTCGTCACATACTTGAATGGTTTTGATTCAAAGATGGGATATCTTTTGAGAGATAAGAACCCTAGGAATCTTGCAGAAGCTTACAAATTGGCTATTAATATAGAGAGCAATAGAAGGATATCGGGAAAGTTGGGAAGGAGAGAAGATTGTCAGCCATTAGTCTCAAATAGAAGGGAGCCAGGGAAACCTGATGCAAAGCCAAAAGATGATGATAGTTTGAAGAAAATCTTGAAAGCAATAAAGGATTTAAAGCCTGGTGAAGCAAGAAATAGTAGAGTGCAAGGAAATGACAAGCCATCTTTCAATAACTTTAATAAGTTACCAAGAATGTAGAACTATCCCTATAATACTCAGTGGAAGGATGGAAAGCCAGTGCTTCCTAAAAGAAAGGATAAACCAAATGACAAGACCCCTGACCCCTTGCATAGAAATATAGTCAATATGAATGATGATGTTCCCTAATGTATTGTTTGCCAATCACCTCATGATCCCTATTACTGTGCTATTGCTCAAAGTGTTTCTGCGGATGGAGATCAAGGCAACAACAATGATGATACTTATGATGATCAAGGATGTGGTACGACTTCTTCATACATGTATGATGAGTTAGACTCTACAGATGAAGATGAAAACCAAGATGCTGGTAGTTCCCAAGTCACTAATGAGATTTATCATCAGCAAGTGTTTTCTGATGAGGAAGATGATCACTTGGATGAAATCCGGTGCAACACTTTAAAACATGATGAACCAGTAGTGTTAAGGAGACCCTCCGATGAAGAAATTACACAAATTACAGCGGACATGGTGTCTCAAGTTAAAAGCAATTATAAATTGAGAAATAGGGTGGTAGGTAGTCCAAGTGGTAGGCCTACAGGAATTTTCATCAAGAAAACATAAAAGGATGAAAGACAAGCCCAAAATAAGCAAAAGGTTGCGGAAACTGTTGACAAAACCAAGTTGAAGAAAAATATTACCTTCACAAAGCCAATTGTGGCTTACAAGGTAAAAGCTAAACCTCTTGTAGACACTGTACTTCATTTGCAAAAGGAAGTAAAGAGTCAGAGAAAAGATAGCCCTAATCTGGTTACACATGAAGAAGATGAGGAGGCTACTATCACTAAGCAAGATGTAGTTGACCCCAAGTATGTTCCCATTGACATGAGAAAATTTCTGTCACAGATTACTGTCAAGGTCCCCTTATTAGAAATGATGAGGATAGAGGAGCATAAAGTTAAGGCTTTGAGTTGGGTGAAAGGAGCCTTTCTTCTGATGCCCAAGATTCCACCAAGGCTAGTGAAATGGCTGCATCAGCAAGTGATTCAATCGAGAACCAGTGTGGGGAGATCATCTCTGAGATTCCTTAGATTTATTTGGATACTAATGCAGCAAATACTATGACAGGAATGGTTGATCCTTTCTTTCTCTCCCTAATAGTAAATTGAAAGTTGTTAAGAAATTGTATGATTGATTTAGGAGCCTCTAATACTGTTATGTCGGTAGAAATAATGAGATCCTTGGGTCTGAAAGTAGATACACCTCATGGAAGATGCCAGGCTATGGATTCAAGAGAGGTCCTTGTTATTGGTACTATAAAAGCACTTACTTACAGGTTGACAGCCTTCCCTGACAAGTTGCTAACAATGAGTGTTCTGGTGGTTGATATTCCTCCTCATTATGGGATGTTACTGTCAAGGAAGTGGAGTGCTCAAATGGGAGGTAGTATCCAATGTGATTTGTCCTTTGCAACTTTCAATATTGATGGTGACAATGTGAAAGTATCCAGAGAAAGTAGAACTCCACATATGATTGAAATAAATGATGATCATTTAAATTGTTGTGTGGATGTTGACATGGTGAATTTCAAATTAGAAGAAATTGTCCCATTGGTGGAAGAGATAGATCCATTGGTTGCAGAATTAAAGAAACAACAAGATGGACTGTGGTAGATGTATTTTGATGGAGCATGCTCAAAAGAAGGCTCAGGAGCTGGAGTCTTATTCATATCTCCATCAGGTACTACTTTTAAGTATTCATTCTCATTGACTTTTCAATGCACAAATAATACTGCTGAATATGAAGCATTGTCTTTGGGATTGAATATTGCTATCAAACATGGAATAAAATGTTTAAAGGTTGAAATTGTTCGATCCAAATATGTTGTCAATAATGATAGATTGAAATTGTATAAACATGTGATATGGGATTAGATTGAAATATTTGATGCTTTCAATATATGTTGGGTAGAAAGGTCAAAAAACATTATGTTAGATTTTTTAGCAAGTGTTTCTCTAAAAAGGGATGATTCAACTTTGTTTGGAGTATCAATTCTTCAAGTAAAATGGCAGGTGTTTGAGGATGATCATGACATTCTGAAATTCATTCAATTTCTTGACCTGTATGAGGATCAACCTATAGACTACAACACATTGGTTGAGGAAGTTGAAGGTATGGACATGGTCATGGGAAGTGAGGTGATTCAGCTGAATTCAAATAGTATTCCTAAAGGCTTAACTAAGTTAAAAGAATTGTATAGCAACCAAAATGATCATATGTCAAAAATAAGTAATGCCAATATAGAAGATCTGGAGAAGTGAATTTGGGATCACATAATGCACCTCAAATAGTCTATATTGGAAAATGATTAGCCCCTCAATTGAAAGATAATTTGATAAAGTTATTGAGAAGGTACAAGCATTTGTTTGCATGGTCCTATGATGATATAAAGGCCTATAGAGAGGACCTTTTCCAACATGTGATCCCATTAAAGTAAGATGTCAAACCATTCAAACAGAAGCAAAGGCCCATTAACTCATTGTTAGCTTCTAAGATGCAGCAGGAGCTAGTCAAGTTGAGTGATGCAGGAATAATTCAACCTATAAGGAATTCAACTTGGGTATCTAATTTGGTCCCAGTTAGAAAGAAGAATGGTGACATTAGGTTGTGTGTGGACTTTTGGAATTTGAATGTTGCATCATTGAAGGACAATTATTCACTGCCTAACATGGAGGTAGTGTTGCACAAAGTCATTGGATGTGAATTACTATTTATGATGGATGGTTTTTCTGGATATAACCAAGAGTTGGTAAAGGAATCTAAACAATTCAAAACAACATTCACCACACCTTGGGGAACCTATGTTTATGTCAGAATTCCATTTGGTCTTAGAAATGTTGGAGCAACTTTCCAAAGAGCCATGGATGTTGCTTTTAAGGAATACATAGACCTGTTTATGGTTGTATATCAGGATGACCTAACTGCTTATTCCAAGAAGGCTCATGAGCATTGTTCACACCTAGAAAATATTTTTGTCAAAGCTCTGGAGTATGGTGTGTCCCTGAATCCTAAAAAATTGTAATTTTGCAGTCAAAGAGGGAAAGTTGCTAGGACACATTATATCAAAAGATGGAAGAAGAATTCATCCAGAGAGAGTTGAAGCAATCAGGAAAGTGTTTGCACCAAAAAATCTCAAGGGTGTGCAATCATTTTTAGGAAAGATTAATTTTGTTAGAAGATTCATTGCAAATTTTGCTGAAATTGTCAAACCCATAGTAAAGTTGTTGAAAAAGGATGTGAAGTTTCAATGGACTGTAGAGGCTCAGCCTGCATTTGATAAAATTAAAGATGTGGTCCAACAAGCACCTGTGCTTAGGTCTCCTGACTATACCAAGCCTTTTTCATTGTTCTCTTTTGCATCATTTCACACCATTGCTACTGTTTTATTGCAAAAGGACAATGAGGGTTTTGAACATCCAATTGCATTTTTTAGTAAATCCTTGCAGGCTGCTGAATTAAATTATGAGATGATGGAGAAGTAGGCATATGCATTGGTAAAAGCAGTCAAATCCTTTAGACCTTATCTGGTTTGTGCAAAGGTACTTGCATATATCCCACATGTAGTAGTTAAGGATATCCTCACTCAGTCTGAAGTTACTAGAAAGAGATGCAAGTGGATTACTAGAATTCAAGAATTCAATTTGGAAATCCATATCACTAAGCTTGTGCGAGGACAAGGTCTGGAAAAATTGATGACTGAAGAAAACATGGACTTAGTCCAAGTAAATAATGAAGGAACTCCTAATATGACAATTACAAGTATTGAATTGCAACCAGAATATGCTGATATTGTATATTTCATAAAGAATGCTAGATGCCTAGACTATATGATAGATAACCAAAAGAGGTCCTTGAAATTGCAAGCTTAGAAGTATACATTGATACAAGGGGACTTGTATTGGAAAAATAGAGATGGGGTCCTACTCTTTTGTCTTGACAGATATCAAGCAGAGAAGGTTTTAAATGAAATGCATGCTAGTGTTGGTGGAGGTCATTATTCAGCAAGGACTACTGCTCACAAGATTTTAAGGGCTGGCTATTTCTAGCCTACATTGTTTAAAGATTCATTTCAGTTTGTTAGAAGGTGTGAAGCTTGTCAGAGGTTTGCTTCAAAATTAAAGTACTCGGGAGCATTGTCATTAAACCCAATAGTTGTTGAAGCACCATTTTCTATGTGGGGCATGGATTTCATAGGTGAGTTTGCTGAGAAATCTAGTGGAGGACATAGTTATATACTTGTTGCAACTAGCTTTCAAAAATTGGATAGAGGCTATTCCTACAAAGAGGGCAACAAGTAAAGTCGTGATTGATTTCTTACTTGACAATATTTTGACTAGATTTCGTGTCCCTATGAAGTTGATCATAGATAATGCAATGTGTTTCAGATCAGATGAGTTCAAGGAGTTTTGCAAAGACAATGGAATCATGACTTCCTATTCATCTCCTTATCATCCTCAAGCAAATGGACAGGCTGAGTCTAGCAATAAAAGTATCCTGACAGTCTTGAAGAAAACACTTGTAAAGAATAAGAGAGCTTGGCATTCCAAGTTGAGATTGGCTTTATGGGTAGACAGGATTACAGTGAAAAGAGCCACTGGGAAATCTCCCTTTGAGCTTGTGTATGGTTTGTAGTCAAGGCTACCTATAAACAATCTAATTCCAGTTTATTAGTTTATTCAGGATGAAAAATTGGATGTCATAGAGCCAGTACAGAATAGAATTATGCAGCTGACTGAGTTAGATGAATAGAGAAAAGAGAGTCAAAAGAATAATATCAAGTTGCAATAGAAGATGAAGTACTTATTTGACAAAAGAGAAACTACCAAGAAATTCAAAGCTGATGATCTGGTACTTCAATGGAATGTAAGAGCAGAAGATAAAGGGAAGCATAAGAAATTTGAATCACTATGGCTTGGTCCTTTTGTAATTCATGACAGTTTTGGGAAAGATTCCTACTGGTTGCAGAGCATTGATGGTGAGGTCTTTGAACTGCCAGTGCATGGGAAATTATTGAAGCCCTTCCTCAATTAAGTTTTTGATTCTCTTGCATGTGTAAATACTTTGTAAATTTTTGTATACATTGGTTTCCTTTCAGGTTCTATGTTTCCTTGTTTTAGGTTAGAAGTGGTTTTTTGGTCTACATCCTAGAGTCCTATGGTTCTTATTAAAACTTGCATTTCAACATCCTCAGATAGAGCCACTATTGGCACCTGCAAAAATTTCATGGCTTTACCAGTTTCCTTCTGGTCTCTCCAATCATTTTCCTAGTTTCTAGCTAAACCCTAGCCTAAAATTCAAAATATCTAGCCGTTCCCATGAAAAAACCCTAAGTCTACCCCAGCCCTATTTTAATTTTAAGTTACCTTTTCAAGCCACTTAAAAATCCTAATTCACACATGCTTCATATTTCTGGTCAGTCCCCATTTAAGTCTTTCCTAAGTCTACATGCTCGACAAAATGATTTTTCCTAAGTCCCGGGATTAATTTTTCCTAAGTGTTGGCCTTTATTTTGTGTGGTTGTTGTTGTTTCGCAAGACTTTCTATTGTCAGAGTTTCTGACATGCAAATTTGTGACCAAGCACCATCTGTCCTAGCGGGGCCTGACATAGTAGTTCTTTCAATCAACAGTGGGCACATGATCTTAAAGAATATTCCTACCCCATGAGGTCATGCGATGCTCATTGATTTCGAATCTGATCGAGGATGGTGTCAGTGGGTCCAAGATGACACATATGCACAGTTGGCGGTCTCTGATTGGTTGGCATGTGTTGTGACTTGGTGGTTGTCAGTGGGACCTGAGTTTCCTCTATGTCAGAGGGTCTTGACATCTGTAGAAAATTGACGGTGGGCATGTCTTTGCAAAGGATGTGTCAGACGCTTGCGAATTTATGACAACCATTCATTCTCTTGTGTGACATAACCTTTTATTTTAGCGGGTCCACTGCCAGGTGTGCATAGTTAGCATATTTTCATTGGTCCACGAGGTGATGTGTTGGGATTTGTCAGAGGATCCTGTGTCAGAGAATCTACAGAGTGGTATCAAAGGTTTGATCTAACGACTGTTAGATGTTCGCATAGAATCTTTTAGCTCTATGCGAACTTACGACAACCGTTGATCTCATTTCTAAACAGAGTGGGTCCAATATGGTACGTGGTGCCGATTCATTGTTGATGTGCTCTGTTTTAATTGGTTCGAGGTTTTGATGATGTGGAAAGTGATTTTTAAAGGGTTTTGTTGACTATTGAAGGAATTTCGTGAACCGCTCTATTTGCCGAGAAGAGATGTAATCAACGGTCATGTTTTAAAATTTGCTGACTAACCATTGTAATTCAAATTTGAATTTTTTGGAGGTTTTTCGTGACAGGAAGGACCATAATTGAATGTTTTTGTGGCTGGATTCAATGAAGTTGTTGTGCTGACTGTTGCAAGATGATCTAGAGGGTTTGATGATTGATTGCAGACGCTTGTACCATGATGAAATGAACATAAGTAAATCTCCAGGCATGTTGCAAGTGTACAAATAGATTGAAAAGCATGGTGTTTGCATGATCTTTGGTATAAATTAGGAGATTTTCATTGATGAAGATCAATTCTCAGATCTGTTTGTCCAGGTTTCTTGGTTTTCTCCCTTGGAATTAATTGTTGATTGATATTGGTTGGTTTAGTGGGTGAAACCCTAACCCTAGCTATCTGAAGCTTGTTACATCTTGAATTCTTTGAGGATCCCAAGATAGCTAGTGGTATAAGTAGTAAGAGTTTTGATTTTGTAACAGTTCCAAGATTTTTGGGGTTTCCTAGCTTTGTGGTTTTCCAATCTTTTGGTTCCTGATTCCAGTTTTTGGAAATCTAAGGGATTCTATTCTCTCGTTCCATATTCTTGATGGTTGAATGCTGATAATACAAACTTTGCAGAGCAGATTATTGATCCTATGATTTTGAGTAAAGAGTTTACTTGTATGTATTGATACACTTCCATGAAATACAATACAATTTCTATCTTGGCTCTGTTATTGTCTCTTTGCTTCATGTTTATTCTTGTATGTCTCTATTTGTAAGGCATCTAGAACATACTAGTTGTAAGGTAGCTATCTAATTGTGCATGAGTTTCTTTCAAGGAAAGAATTAAATCCTTATGTGCAATTTCAGGGAATGAATACATATGTGGAAGATCTTGATGGTAGCAAACCTAGATTAAGAAGATAGTTTGTAAGGCACTCTATCTGAATTGTATGTGGTTTGTAAGGCATCCCATTTTATTTTTTAGAAATCCCCCTATTGATTTATGCTAGACTCTTTGCCCAAAGGATTAGGCACTGATCTGATCTCTGTCATTCAAACACCTTTCAGTCATCAAACACAAAATTCATCATTACCAATACCATTTCATTTCATGTTCGTGTACCTAAAAAATAGGATTGTCCCTGATATTTTACAGTCCATAGTTGCTGATTCCTTGAAGAGTGAATCAAAGGTTAGCCTTCCTTGAGTTTTACTCATAAAAAGATGAAGACTCATCACCCTTATGTCATTGTTCATGTTATCATACTAGGAGTTTCATTAGTCACATTCTGCAATAGGTTGTTCTCAGTTGTCTTCAGAATTATCTTCCATAAAGGTACCTCTAATGAACTCAGTAGCATAACAATGAAGACCTAATCCACCAATCCACAGTTTACTTGAAAGATAGTAACCTATTTGTAAGCAATACCCGCCTGAGTCCTGTGGAGCTCAAAGCAGAAGGAGGATCTTATCCAATCCTCATCAATTAGGCTTTTCTTGCAAACTTGGAAACCTATTTACTAAGAATCAAGCCAATATCCCTACCAAGTTTGACCCACAAGAAAAATCCCTAACAGGTGCATAGGTCCTCCAACTCAGTACAACTATCCTGAAGTGTAATGATGTCTTTTTCTTCCACTATAGGGAATTGGCATTCGACTTTGAAGTTCTGCACAATATCATGACAATTGGTTGACAAAATCAAAGATAGAGATTGAACATTGGTTGCAAGATTTGTTGGTTGATTCACTGAGCAACATGATTCTTGTAGTATACTGGCTTCTACAAATGGAGTTGATGGGCTGCTAACATTGTTTGTTGTCTCTCCACTTAGGACTTCAATGATTTCCTAGTTGTTCATGTTGGTTGCCATTTCCTGAGAGCAATGAATGTAAATATTACAACAAATTATTGTTTAAAAAATAAATGTGGTGGGTGTAGTAGAAAATGTCAAGGAATGTGTACCTAAGCTGGATGTGTATTATATTATACATGTGTATAATAAAAGCTAAACTAAACAATACCAAATAGTTGGGTGTTTAGATATTTAAAGATGACATATGGGGTAGTAGAGTTTGGTTGGGGAGTACTAAATTAAATTAAGGAGTATGAGACCAGTATTCAATTTTGTAGTGGACATTTCATTATTCACTAAAAACTGTAGCCATAACTCAACAAAAATAAATTCAAGGAAATTTATTATACAATCTAAATTAAATTTAAAAGTGCAATGAAATATAGATTGCGTCATTTTTAAAATTTAAAGTTGTGGGCATACCTGGTAAGGATGGTATGATGTGTATAAACTATGACACCTTTAATAGTTGTATAGTCAAATCAGTTGACCTTGAAATTAGCTTGCATGTTCCTATTCAACAAACATACAAGTTAACATTTAAGTAAGTATAAGTGTATTGTTGGTATAAATTGCATGTGTTTCATATGTCAGAAATAATCCTATGTAATGAACATATTAAAAGAAATGGGTATGCCGTAAAGATTTGGAAGGTTAATTAGGGAAATTTGTGGTCTATTAGTTGCAAGAATTATCTTTTCTTTATTTGTTTATGATAGGTTGCAGTGTGTCTAGAAAGAGTGAAAATGCATATCTCTAAATAGTGACACCAACAATCATTTACAAAACATTATCCCAATTAAAAAATTATAATGCATTCGGTTAATCATTTATAAACTTTATCTTCATTAATGTGTACTAATTATTTCATATAAATGAGGTATATTTATTTCCCATTTGTAAAAAACCAAGAGTAGCGCGATTTTTTTTTTGGTTACCCCATACTGCTGCAAGAATGGACGTATCATTCAATTTTACAAATTTATAATACTTCATTGTCTACAATAGTAATACATCTCATATAAAGAGATATCTTTTTAAATGTATTTTAGATTATTTTAAAGATATATACTAATTTAAATATGAGGGGAAAAGTCAAATGATGTGCAAGATAATTTTGTTTACCCTACACACTATCCCAGAATGGATGAATCATTCATTTTCACAATAATTTATATATATCTCTACAATAATACATCCCAGGTGGATTTAGATATTTCATCACAACCATATCATATTGGGATTAAATTAAATCAATAATTGAATGGAACACACTCAATCGACCAAAACAAGCAGCGGCCACAGTATGGGATCATTCCTAATTTCTAATTTGTTCAAGGCACCCAGTTTTGTAGAGTTCTATTTAAAAAATTAAAACATTTGGCATGTTCTGTTTTAAATGCTTTAAAATTCCTCTATTTTTCTATAAAATTAATTATATAAAAGATTATATTATATCTTGAACAAATAGAAAATAGCTGGCCGTTGGAGTTTGTGAAGTCAGCAGCAACATACACATAAACATGCAAGTGAGACGTGAGTGGCAATACACTACGGTGCACAACTTTTCATAACAAAAGCTTTACAAATTTCGCAGTCTGTTCTTTTTCTCCTCCTTGCAGTTATTTGGGAATATCCATGATAAAAAATTTTGCCATATCCAGCAAACGCCACCTTCGTCTTCATTGTCTGCCATCATTTGGTATCTTTAGTTCTGGGTTTTGTATTGCATTAATGGGTGCTGCAACAATGGCGTTCACTGTTAATTTCACCCCAACGGTGATTATGTCCTCTTCTTCTTCGATAACGTGACAACCATTTGTAGTTTTAGTTCGATTGGCCTCCTACCTACAACTCTGTAGCTCTTCTCTCGCAGCAAGAGGAAGATAGGTGTCATCGTGTAGTTGAAAATCACGTTAGTCTAACACACCAAAGGTTTTCACTTCAAGTCCAGGCAGCACCAGCATTTCAATAAATTTGAAAAAAATAAGAGAGGGGAGGGTTATAGTTGTCTACATTTTATAATTTTGTAGCTTTCACCTTTTGGCCTTTTGGCCTTTTCATTTTGTTGTATATGCACATTGGTGATGAAAACTCAATTGATCAGACTGATTTTTTTTCAATGTGTACGTCAAATTTGAATTCTCAATTCAAATCAAATGTTTCATAGTATGGTTATATAACGAATATGATGAATGCCTTATCATTTGATTTTGAAAAAGATATGTTTATTGGAAAAGTTGGGTACTCCTAAGCTTGGTCTTAAGGTCAAAACATTGACACAGAATTTTGAAAAATATATGAGTTAAATAGGAAAAGAAATCTCCATGTAGATATGGTTTGCAAATTTAGAATGTAATCAAAGGAAGGCAAATGCCTTATTTTAAATTTTCTTTATCTTGCATACACGGGAAATGAAAGGGGCAAGAGATGTGCCCATTTTATACTCAGTAAATTTCTGCTCATCTGGTTGAAGGAATGAAAGAAAATATATAAATCTTATTTAAACCAGCTCTCTAACCACCCATGTTATTAAATACAATTCCAAGTTTCAGTTACATTTTTCTTTGCTTGAATTTAGGCTCTTTCCCTTAGATGATATCTACAGTCTAGCCTGTATAGAGTTTATGGTGATTTGCAATAGCTCATGTTCTCACATGAATGTGCTTCTAGTTCTTGTTTTTTTTAAATGATAAAGGAACCATCATGAGGATCCTGTGTAGGCAAAAGAGGAAACCACAAACCCTAATTCATGCCTACTGTGAAATGGTTTTTAGGGTAAATTTTTTTTTAGTGATATATATGTCGAGCCCTCTACTTGCACAGTTATAAACCAATATTCTTGTGCATTTTATAGGTTTGAGTTTATAGTGTAATTTACGTTTGCAAGCTTATTGAGGACACCTAACAGGCATCAGCTATACATAAAATGAAATCTTCAATCTTTGACGTCTACATGTCTGGATGAAAATGGGCAAGTTTCTCAATCTATATACAAGAGAAAAGTTTCTAGTGACAATGAAATGAGTATGGATTTCAATCATTGAAATGTTTAAATTTGGAGGAATCAACTAACATCTTTAATTTAAGAAAAATAAATAGAATTAGGAGGAATTTACTGAAATACCTGACCGTACATATTTACCAAAGGAGAATTGGCAAATAGTTACATAAGGAAAATTGGCAAACATTTTGTAATTTCTTCTAATAAAAATTTATGAGGGAAGAAGGCTAGACAAGGAAAAAAGTACCGTAGGTTTGTCAACCTCCAATTGCTGCCTCCTGTTGTTGCCTCCTGTTGTTGCTGCTATGTGGTGAGAGTTCCCTTCCACTATGCAGGTAAAATAATTGATAGATGCTCTCTACTATGAGTTCCCTTGCGATATTAAGATATTAAATCCTAATAGAGTTTTTGTAAATTTATAAAACAAGAGGTTGGCTGTGTAGAGGGCGGTTGTGTAGAGAGTGTTCCAGAAAAAGCAATAACTACAGGGTAAGTGGCAAAGCAAGGTGGCAAAGGATTTGATGCCATGTTTAGAAACCATAAGCATTTACACTAACGCTGGCTAATATCAGTGAAAACATTAATGTGATGTGATGGCTAGGTAGACGATAATTTTATATATGATGATTGTGGAATTTCAATTTTTCACGCTACGGAGGAGTTAAAAAATGTAGATGGGTGAAATAAATTTTTCACAACAGAGCAGCAGAGAGGTCACTTCTCACATAAAACCGATTGAATAGATGTGAACAAAATTTGTGGATGAGATTCTCAAATGAATGGGTGGCCAACAAGCTGCCAATGGTAGTCATTGGGCTCTCGGCCACTCCCAACCGTTGATCGTCAAAATCAAGCCGAGGCTTTCCAAAATGGAAACGCCTATGGCGTAATAAATCAAATATATTTTATAATTCACATCTTACAAGGCTACCATACTATGCTAGCGAAATGGCTCTGCACGCGCAAAATCTCCTCCCGGTCTTCAATGTTGAGACATTAAACCAGCACATGAAGACCTTTGCAAAAATGAAATATGCGAAACAATTAAATTTTTTCCCTAGGTCACAAAGGGCTTCACAGTCCTGGTATCTACCGGCTTTGCGCTCTTAAGATTCCCATACTGCAATGAGAAGAGGGGGATTGTTTGAAGAACAGAAGTGTCCTAGGGCAAATATGGAAATAGATAATACCGCATTGAATGAATCTGACTGGCAGAAGGTTAGGACATGAAGGAATCACAAGCCTAATCCTAATCCAACTATGCCTACTGCAAAACCAGTGCCATTGAGCAATTCCTTTGATTTGCTCAAAAATGAAAACTCCCGTTAGAGTACTAATTTATATTCCCCACCACATAGATGAAGACTATCAGAGGATGGGATGAAAATGAAAAATCCTCGAACCTCTACACAATGCAACTTTGAGGAGTAGCCTCATCAACCAGTGAAGGATTCTCCACCCTCTCTTCGCAACAGTACAGTCTCAATATTGGATGAACAGGCAAGGTTCTTTGCAGCCACAAAGTATGTATGTGGATTTTCTATGGCTACAATAAGATATCCATCTAGGGATAGATTGCAAGCTAGTCAAAGTATGAAAGAGCATCCTTTGCCCACTTCAAGAATCAAACACTGGAGGCATAGAAATCAGGTAGAGATGAAATTGGATAAGGCCCCAAAAACTCCACATTCAGGTAAAATAGTTAAAGGTAATTTTTATTCTCCTCCACACAGGCGAGGATCCCTAAGCCAAGATAGTAAGTGATATGCATCAATTCATAATCAATCTCTTGATAATCTGATTACCTTAGATATCAAGGATGGATCTATAGAAAATATGCAAGAAAGGTGTGCAGATTATGGGTTAATATGTAGATGGAATGGAATAGGAATAGAGCACGAGGTGATTGCTGACTGGTTGAAGTCAATTTGGAAACAAGAGGTAACTGTATCCCTCCTCCCTGAAGATTTCTTTTATTTGGATTTTAGTAGCACAGAACTTAAGCACAAAACACTTATTAATGGCTGTCCCAAATTCAGGAACATAGCCTTTATAGTATTAGATTGGATTCCCCTGTTTGACCCTAAGAAACTAAAGGATTTCAAAGTACATAGAGCTATTAGGCTTAAAAACCTATCTCTAGAATTATCTTCAGAAGATTCTCTCAAGAATTATCTTCACAAGATTCTCTCAGGAAAATAGATAATTGCTTCGGCTCCTATGTTGGGTCGGTAGTCACTGACTACTATAATGCAAAGAAAACCATTATAGTAAGGATGGATTTAAACATCAAATAAATTCCTAATATAAAGATATGCTATAGGAAGATATCCTGCACCATTTCTCCTTCAATTCTAGAAAATTTCCTTGCGGAAGAAGAAGAAAATGAATATATGACCACATCTAATAAATAGAAACAGGAATCACCTCAGTATGCCAAGGGTATGCAGACACCCCCTATGACATGTTCCTTTAATAAAAATGGAGGATTTTTAATATCACCTAACCTACCTATAATCTAAAACTTTCTCTTACTCAAGGAAAAAAGGATGAGATCCCCGGAAAGTATACACCCATCATATATAACTCAGCCATCCACCAAGATGACAGATCTGAACTAGAATCTCCGGACCTCAGAATTAAGTTGATTGAAGATAAAATGCATTTGGTTGGGGGAATTATGGAAGATCTCAGAGAAGTACCAAAAGAAATTAGTGAAGAATTGACTCATTGGCATATTGAAGAGACCAATAAAAACAAGAATAAGGAAGATTGTGATATAAATAACCTAGGCCATCCTAGTCCTGCAATTCTAGATTTAGAAGCTATAAACTTTGAAGGGGAAGACAATAATGATAATCCCTTAGAAGAATTCAGTAACAACATCTTAGACCTTGAAGATTCAATCCTCAACCTGCTTAATGGGAAGGAAAATCTAGAGCAAACCATTGTACCAGACTTAGCACATTTAGAAAATTTTATAGAAGAAGATAAAGACATCGGTAACTATCTAAATAGAATAACAAATAGTGACAAATGTCTGGGTTTAGAAAAGACTATGGAAGGTCTTCACTGCCCTGTAACTCTTAAAATCAAGAAAGAACGTGGCAGGAAATCCACCAATGAACTCAGAGCCATCGCTGGTAATGAAGAAAATCAGGTCAAACTAGCGGATATACTATATGATGGGAAGGGGAAGAGCCTTCCCTAGGTCCAATGAAAATTACATCCTAGAATGTTAGGGGCTTGAATGCCCCTAACAAACAAAGATTAATTAAAAGATATCTTAATATTTTTTATTCTGAAATAATAATATTACAAGAAATGAAACTAAATAAGGAAGAGAGTGATAAGCTTAGTTTAAAATTAGGTATCTGGAAAACAATTAGCACTACATCAGAAGGAGCTTCTGGGGGATTGTTGGCCATATGGGATCCCAGGAAAGTTATGGTGGAAATGGTAGCTAAAAATAATAAGTGGCTTCTATTATCTATTAATAGTTTAAAAACAAACTTAAAATTCAAGCTCATCAACACTTATGGCCCAATCCCCAATACAGAAAAAAGGAAAGTGTGGCAAGAAATTCATGAATTGTTAACTGCGAACCTAGTAGACACTCATATCTTAGGAGGGGATTTTAATGCAATTTTAGATATAAAAGAAAAATATGGTGGCTCACAATATATTTCACAATCACAAAGAGATTTTAGCCAATGGGTAGCAGATAACAATCTAGTAGATATCTACACTAACAATGGAGTGTATACTTGGAACAATCATAGATCAGGCTTTAGCCACATCAAAGAGAGATTGGATAGATTTTTCTTTCTTGGAGATCTGGGGAACTTTAACCATACTCTCAATGCGGAAATTTTGATGAATACAGGTTCTGACCATTTCCCAATAAGGCTCACAATCACAGAAAACTATAAGCCACCTAGAAACCAATTTAAATTTGAATTCATGTGGTTTCAAAATGAGTTCATAAAAATTTTGGAGAAGTGGTGGAAACAGATTAAAGTTTCAGGATCCAAGATGTATTGTCTAGTCGCCAAATTAAAGATAATTAAACATAAAATTCTGGACTAGAACAAAGACAAATTCAATAACATCTTCGAACAAAAACTTTGTATAGAATTAGAAATAAATGAATTAAACAAGTTAGTCATAGAATATGGGATGGATGAAACTAGATACTTAAAAGAAAAAGAACTCATGGCTCAACATGCAGAGATACTACTAAAAGAAGAGATATTCTAGAAATAAAAATCCAAGAAAACATGGCTAAAAGAAGGAGATTGTAATACAAATTTTTTCCATAATAGCACCAACAGCAAGAGGAATACAAATAGAATAGCCAAGATCATAGACCCTAATGGAACTATCATAGATGACCCTAAACTTATCTCAGAAAAATTCATTAATTATTATTGCTCCCTACTAAACAATCATGAAGTTGTTGATTAGAGAGCACAAAATGAAATGCTAGCATCTATTCCTAGCTTAATCTCAGAAGTGGATAATAAATGGATAAATAGTAAATTTACCATTGAGGAAGTTAAAAATGCCTTATTCTAACTCCATCCTGAGAAAGCCCCAGGGCCAGATGGTTTCCAAGCAGGTTTCTTTCAAAAATGTTGGCATTTTCTTGGCGAAGATATATGGGAAGCAGTAGAGGCTACTAGAAACTTAGGAGCTATTCTATCTGAAATTAATAATACCTTCTTCACACTTGTTCCAAAAAAAAAAATGACTGTCTAGTACCAGGAGATTTTTGTCCTATATCTCTTTGTAACACCATCTATAAGATACTCGCAAAGTGCCTAGCTAATAGGATAAAAATCCTCCTTCCCCTGATCATCTCGGAAGAACAAACAAGCTTTGTACCTAATCGCTCTATACTGGATGGTATCATAATAGCGCAAGAAATTGTTCATTTAGCCCAATACAACAATGAAGCATGCATACTGATCAAAATAGATATCCAGAAAGCTTATGATAAAGTAGATTGGAGATTTATGTGTAAGTGCATGGAAGGTTTTGGCTTCTCTAGACAATGGATTAATCTTATATACAGTTGTATCTCATCACCCAAGATATCCCTTCTAATCAATGGCTCTTTGGAAGGTTTCTTTGAAATTTCTCGCGGTATTAGACAAGGAGATCCACTTTCCCCCTTCCTTTATGTAATCTAGCTGAAGCATTGGGCAGAGCCATTACTAGGGCTCACCAAGAAGGTAAAATCTCTGGAGTTAGAGTTATAGCTAATATTCCTAATATCACTCATCAGCAATTTGTTGATGATACTATTCTCCTTGGAGTAAGTAATTGTAAGGAAGAAAAGGCCTTCAAAGAAATTCTAGATTCTTATATGAAGGCATCAAGATAGAAAGTAAACCCAGATAAATCAGAATTTTTTTTCATCAACACTACCCAATAAAAAATGAGGCAAATCTGTAACATTTTAGGATATAATATAGGGAAGCTCCCATGCAAGTACTTAGGAATCCCCTTAGACAAAGGACTCCATAGCTCCAAATTATGGCAACAAGTTATCTCCAAAATTTAGAATAAAAAGAGTAGTTGGAAAGGCAAATGGCTAACTAAAGCTGGAAGGGCTACTATGATTAAATCAATTTTATCCGCCCTATCCACATACCAAATGTCGGTCCTACCCCTTCCAGTCAATGTCAAAACTAAGCTTGACAAAATCCTAAGAGATTTTTATTGGCAAGGAACGACAGAGGACAAAAAAGCAGCTTTGATAAATTGGGAAAATCTATGTAAACCAATCTCCAAAGGAGGCCTAGGTATAAAAAATTTACAATGGAAAAACAAAGCCCTAGGAGCCAAACTTCTCTGGAGATTATATCAGGAACCCCATAGTAAATGGGTGTCAGTACTACTCAACAAATATGTTCCAAATGCGGACCCCATTAATATCTTCAGAGCACATACACATACAAAAGGATCTCGAATATGGAACTTTATTATTAATACTAGAGAAGTTATAAACAACCAACTCACATGGGATATAGGATCAGGAGATAAGGAACTTTTTTGGGAAGATTCTTGGGGAGGTTTCTCCCCTATAATTAAATCAGGTTTCAACCAAGACTTTATAGAGATATGAAAAATTCAAAGAGGTAGTTTTGTTAAGGATTATATTGAGAGAGGAAGAGACCAAGTTTGGAAATCAATATAGGAAATCCCAATTCAACATCCTGACAAACAAAAGCTCATAGATATAATCAAAGATAGAATGATTTCTCTCAAAATTAGGGAAGATAAGCTAAGATGGGTTGGCTCTAGCAATGGATAGTACAATGTCAAGGATGGGTATAAAGCAATCATGAAAGACTTTAATATGGACTCCCTGGATATTCCTTTAAATCTATGTTGGATCAAAGCTTGCCTCCCCAAGGTAGGAATCTTCTTATGGTCAGCACTGCAAAATAAAATCCTGACAGTAGATAGAATTCAAAAGATAGGCTTTGAAGGTCCTTCAAGATGCCCACTTTGTGAATGCCAAGAAGAGGATGTGAATCATCTTCTTCTAAACTATACTTAGACACATAATTGTTGGAGTTGGTTAAGAAAATGCTTAAATTGGCACTCTGCAATGCCTTATAACCTTGTGGACTTCCTCAGAACTTGGCCTTCTTTAAACAAGGAGAGTTTATACAAAGATATCTGGGTTGTATCTCCCTCCATATTATTATGGGAAATTTGGAAAGAATGTAATAAGTGAACATTTAATAATCAGAAAATGGACTATCGAATGCTAACTAATAAAATCGAAGCTTCAATTATTGAGTTAATAAATAGCAGGATTAGAAATCAGATTAGCTATGAAAACTCATTTAAGTAATGGGACAGTGATATCAGGAGAATCTGGTGAAGATTAATTATTCCACCATTATTTGGTATGGGAGGAAAAAGGATGAAGAAAGAGAGAATCAACTGTAAATGGACACCTCCTAGGGAGGGATGGTTCAAGTTAAACTTTGATGGAGCATCTCATGGAAATCCAAGCATAGCGGGTATTGGTGGCATTATTCATAATGCAAAGGGAGAGACCATAGCTAAATTTGCCAGCTCTATCAACCCTAGAACTAATAATATGGTGGAATGTATGGCAGTCCTAGACAGACTCAAAATATGTGTTAAGTTAGGATTGACAAATGTAATTATTGAAGGGGATTCACAAATTATTATTGACCCAATTAGATCAAGGAAAACTCCTAATTGGAAATTAAATGCAAAAATAGAAGATGTGTTAAATACTCTAGACACTATAACACATTATGAAATCCAACATATTTATAGAGAAGGTAATGTAGAAGCTGACCATCTTGCAAACCGAGGTGCTAATGGAGAATCTCTATAGGAAATGTATAGAGTTATAGATCTACATTCCCCCGTTTCTACTTAATACAAGAGATGGTATAGATTAAGGGTAAGATAAACTCTGAATGTGAAACACTACTAATCATCATCTCTATAGTAAGATAGACTAACTTGAATCTTATAGCTAGGAAAATAGAACTATCAAAATCTCAGGAATCTATCCCTTTTCTTAATACTATGTAATCTATAAGATGCTACTTGTAAGAATAGAAGTGTTAATCTCAGTCTAGTCTAAATCCTCATCAATTATGATAAGATAGGATACTTATACAAGTTAATATCTAAGGTTGATAACAGAGACTCTTCTGGTTTGTATTTAGGACCAGCCTTCTTACATAAATGCTATTTTATCCCTATAGGTTCTATCTAGCTTAGTTAGAGACTAATTTATTCCTATATCTCCCCTACCCTTAGATACTATACCCTATTATTAGAGGCTCGATAAGGGAAAGTAGTGCTTCAATGGCTAGGATTTAGAATGGGGTTCAAGTATCTCGACTCATCTCCTTAAGTCACATATTCTATGCTCTTCTCCCATATGATCATCAGGACTCTTAGGCTTTAATTTGATTATAGGGTAGGTAAGTAGTAGTGCTAACATCGTATGTGTATCATGGATCCCTTATGATTAAGTAGGGCATTGAGTTATTCTTTAACATATAAGGTATGGATAACTAAGGCACTAAAACTTACAAGAGTATATATGACATGATAAAGTATATATGATACCACCCGTAGATTATTCTTAATCATTAAAAGAGGATTATTTTAGCAAGGCATAAGGAGGCTTTATGAGCTTATATGCTCCCTTGACTATAGAAAATAGATATCAAGATTGATCTATTTTACTTTATCTCAGGGTCAAGGTATTGTTAGATTCGTCATTTTGCCTCAATAGGGAGTTGGTATCATTTCTATGTACCTTTGTCTTTGTAACTCAAATGTACTAAGATCTTATCTTTGTATAAGGTTAGGGTAGTTCTATGTACCCTCTTTTAGGAGCCCCCTTCCTTATCCGTTTCTAGGCCTCACACTTAAGATTTCAGTCATTGTCAGAATCTAGGCCCCTTATTTAGAGTTTGGAGGTGCTGAGGGCTATATAGGCCAAGGCTGAGTACCCTGGATCTTGGGACTTATGCAAAATAGCCTCAAATGAGGCCTCACCAATTTAATTCGACCTTCTCTTAGGATATATGAGGGTATCTAGGTCTCCTTAGAGTTATAGCCCCCCTGTGGCTCAGAGTATTTATTTAATATATTAACATATCTTAGTATTATATTCTCCCTTCTGAGAGTTTCCTTCTTCTACCTAGTAGAGTATTCTAGATCATCATGAATTTTTAACCTTAGTTTTGGCCCACAAGTAGTAGTAGGGAATACAAGTATCCCCTACTCTTCTCATCCTTGTAGTACATAGTAGCTCCTCCCCTACTTCTTAGTGGGTGTTTTGTTTTAGGCATAGTCCGAGGGCTATCTAGTCTTGGAGCCATATCTAGGTCATAACATTACCTTAGTTTAGTTGGGGTAATCATACTTTATTCCCCTCAAATAGGCTATCACAAGGGCTTCCTCAGCCTTTATCCATGATGATTAGTCTCTAGCCCATAGTGTCGAACCACTCATGAAGGATATCAGGTTGGAAATGTACTGAATGTCCATGGGCCTCGAGATCTTGATCCTTAGGATGTACCATTATTAGTAGCTATCAATGGGTATGCTTCTAGATATCCAGAGTAGAACTCTCTAGGCTTTAAGATGAAATCTTTGCTCAATAACAATAGTCTTTAGTATTCTCTAGGATAGCTATACTTATCCTTAATCTCAATTTTAGATTCACTCGTAGATACTTGTAGGATTAACCCTTAATGCTCTGCAGAAAAATGATTTTCTTTCATGTTGCCTCAATAGATAACCCCCGCCTTCTTGATAGTGGGGTAGTAATCATTGGAATTCAAGACATGATTCTCAAAGGGACTGGGAGATAATCATGGAGAGAAGGACATACTTGAATTCAAGCCATATATGCAACCTCAGATAACACATCCTCTCTCCAGTAACCCAAGACATGGAATCTAGACTAATTACCTTCTCCACTAGAGGATACAGAGTGACGACCTTTAGGGGTTTCATTTTGCCTGAGCGGTGGAATCAAGTTTTGAATCCCTTACCAGACTCAACCAGAAGGGCTATAGAGAGAGCCCTAGGAGATCAACACTTTGACAATGAGTTTACCAAGGAGGAGATTATCCAGGTAGCAAGGGAGATCTTTGATGAGGAACACCCAAGAGGAATGGAATGTATGGTGCATTATATTGACAACCAGCTCATAATTCCATACCCAAAAGTCACAATGAAGATTGAGATTCGTAAGCTTGGCAAAATCCCTCAATCACAACGAGTGCCTATGATGACTTTCAAAGATGAAGATAACTTTGACACCCACTGGCCAGAGATGCTTAGAAATTTAGACTTCTTATACCATTAAGTCTTGTCTAAGGAGGTGCAAATAGAATGGATCCTCACCTACTGGCACAAGGAGGGCTTCAACATTCCAAAGTATTTTGATCAAGTAGAGCCATCAAAACTGCATATTATGGCACCAGAAGTTGCCAAATGCAACTGTCTTTCAAGGAAAGAAGAGGAAGATGATGAAGGCATTGTAGTAATGGTTAAAAATGGAAACAATTGGGAATGCTGTGCAATCCAGAAAGAGGAAATTGACTGAGCAGTGGACCCAATGTCTGACATGTCTAGTATTGTTTACTTTAGCATATAAGTATTAATATGGAATGTAAGTATAGTAGTAGGTTTATTTCTCTCCAAAATTCCTAGGGATACTGTGTACAATATTATAAAATTTTGTAATTTCTATATATATCCTCATGGGTATATAGTAATATGTTATGTAAAGAACTTTTATGTAAATATATGTGTTGTTCTTGTTTGGTATTTTTTTATTGTAATTGGATTCCCCCCCTGTATGTATGATAAAATTTATTATCCTACCACTATAGGGTAAGACCAAGCAGTATTCCTTCATAATAAAAGATCTTTAAATAAATCTTATTAACCCATGTCCTTTAATTATAGGAGATGTACAAAGGAGGTGAGACTAGCAGGAAAATAGAGGAGTTGTATGTGATAGTAGAGACGTTCTCAGTATTCTATTAAGATTATAGTAATGATGACATCTCCCTCTTGTCATGTTGATAAGGCCTATAGTCAAGGAAAGAGATTGGCAGCATGCTTATATTACCTCAGGTGGGAGCCTCTTGGGCGAAGGAAACCTATCCACTCAACCTCAATTCTCAATCGACTAGTGGCCATATCTATGAGTCATGGTGGGATAGTTGTATATACTAGTGGGTTTACTAATTCCTTAAGCCTTCGAAATCATTTCCAATTGTGCTTTAAGCCTTAAAGTTCCCTCTAGATCTCACACTATCATCTCCTTCACCTTGCTATGGATTTTTAAAGTAAAATCTTTAGTAGTATAGGGAAAAGATGAGGCTTTCTCCCTTATGAGTGGTGTGATCTAAATTAGAGAGATAATCGAAGACTTTAATGAATAATGAAACTATCATGCTAATTAGCTGGTCTTGGGCTGTATAATAATAAGGCAGTAATTGTGAAATAGTAATAATCTCACCAAAAATAGACAACAAGGAGTTCCCTCTAGTAACATATGCTCATAAGACAACAAGAGGATCTCTAGAATCATAGTCGATCGATATATACCTTAGAAAGACTAATGAATATTGTGGGCATGTAAGCTTAATTGAAACCTTAAAGCAACATAATTAAGTATTAACTCTTCATGTACTAGCCCAAACCTTTCACCTTCCTCCATAAATACTGTTAAGTTTAACCAATTCAACTTTATAACATTTTGGATTACATGAGCATGTTAAGTTGTAGTGAGAAATACACTGTGATCTATATATAGCTCAGGATCCATAGGGAACCCATTATGACCCTTCATAATTTCTAATGCAAGATAACATGGTGCTTTCAGCCATGCTTACCTTCAACAAAGGACAATCGGCCTCTGAGGGAAAGATCCTACCAAATCATGTCAAGAAAATGTTGAAGGATAATAATCCCCTCATCCCTAGAGCCATTCTTCATATCATAGGCAAGGATATCATCATCTCTGAGGATAGAATTAGAAACTTGACCAACTACATCTATGGTTTTCTGACAGTCATTTCATCATGGGGTATTGAAGACCAAGATGTTCGAAGTCTTTGTAACAAGACTTTCAAAAAGAGATTCTTAGGACATCTCAACTCTACCCTTCAACACGCTAAAAGGCACTCCCTCCTTAGGAAATTTGGCAAATCTCTCTGGCATAGATCATCATCATCTTCTGAAACAAAGGATATGATAGACCTCTTGGAACATAGGGATATAGCTAAGAGAAATACAGATTTCCTTCTATATTGTTTCCATATACAAAAGCCAGAAAGGGAAGAGTGGTTCTTTATATATTGGCATCAAGATGAAGTGGGGACAACAGATTTGGAATACCTTGCAGAAATAGATTCAGATAAGATAATAGACCTCTGGCTAGATGAAGGGACTAGATATAAATTTAGAAAATAAACTATTGATAGTTATTTAGCAGAGCCAAAGATGTAACTAATAAGGGTGAAATTGATTTCTCTTCACTATATGGAACACCTCTATGGAAGGTCTATTATGTTTCTATTTCTAAGGAGTAATATTAGATGTGCTTTTATTTAGCAATTTCTTTATATTTTTTCCTTATAATTTGCTTCTAAAAATGGAATCAAGTAGAGGATTGATAGTGGTCTACATGAAAGCTAATAATGGATACATGTATTAGAATAGCCATTAATTAGATGAATGCGGGAGTAGATAAAGAATGTTAAATCCCCGACACGTGAAGCAATAGGCCACATTATAAAACTAACAGTTTTAAGGAAGAATTTGTTCTATGAATAACCGATGTAGCTGGATGTAGTGCTACTATTGTTGGTAGCCTCTTCGTAATCACGTAAACACATCTCATCCCCCTCTTAAAGACATGTTTGTTATAATTGTTAATAGATAACTGATCACAATGTAAATAGTTGAGGTTCATGAATTTTAATAGTCACTACATATCATAAACTAAGTGAATATCTTTAAATATTGTTCTAACCAAATGATTAGGAGAAGATGGGAATTAAATTACATCCAAACAAGTATATGGGAATAGCCCCAATTTAAAAAGATTGGCTTTAATATATTAATGTATAAAGATTCTTGATTTCTATTGAGTTTGAGTGCACTCCTCATATGATGAGACTCCTTTAAATTTTTTTTTGTTTCGATTTCCTAACCTTATGGGATAACTAATATTAACGTATCATATCAAGTATTGCTGTGAAGATCTTCATGTAAACAGGGTAATGAATAAGAGGATAGTAGCAGTAAGGAACCCCTCACACCAGCATATTCAGAGTCTGATTAGCAAAAGAGGCTAATCAAAGAATAAATATCAGGATTCTCTAAATTATGTACAAAAGGCTACTTGTAGCAATTAATGTAAATGAGGGTATGCCCTCATAATATTGTTTGTAATATCAATTACTGGACTTCGGTCTCGAGCTAGACTGGAGGTTTTCTTTTCCATTCTTTCCAACCAGTGCCTACACAGAATGGAGTTCTGTAGTATATTTCGCCTATATCAATAAAAAAATTTGGCCTAGGCCTTTTACCGATAAAAATAAAAATAAAAATCAAATATATTTCTAAAACTTTAAGATAAACTTGCTAAGATATTAATCTCATCTATGAGCCAAATTAAATGTATTTTGAGATCCATACCTTATTAAATATTCATTTAATTTTAAAACTCAATCATATAAATATTTCTCATATAAGAGAGTTAAAATTGGACTGGCAACCCTTAGAATTTTATTTTACCACTAACCCCTTCATACTATTTTATTTTATTCTGATTTAAAATAATATTATTAAATGTTTTGTCTCTGTTTTATCTAATTTCAAATTTTATTAGTTGTAGATATGAATATACTTCTTAAAAATTCTTTTAGTTATCAATGATTTTTTTAGAACCTAAGTATATATTAATTTATTTTTACTAAACATAACCCCCGCAATATTTTAAAATTCTAAATTTTTTTGCAGGGCCGAAGCTGACAGCATGTGTTTGGAAGAGGGCTAGAAGTCTCGCTAGCCACCCACACCTTAGTGGTGGCCGCCATGGCAATAGCCCCAATTTAAAAAGATATGGGAATAGCCCCAATTAAAATATATGGGAATAGCCCCAATTTAAAAAGATTGGCTTTAATATATTAATGTATAAAGATTCTTGGTTTCTATTGAATTTGAGTGCACTCCTCATATGATGAGACTCCTTTAAATTTTTTTTTGTTTCGATTTCCTAACATTATGGGATAACTAATATTAACGTATCATATCAAGTATTGCTGTGAAGATCTTCATGTAAACAAGGTAATGAATAAGAGGATAGTAGCAGTAATCAACCCCTCACGCCAGCATATTTAGAGTTTGATCAGCAAAAGAGGCTAATCAAAGAATAAATATCAGGATTCTCTAAATTATGTACAAAAGGCTACTTGTAGCAATTAATGTAAATGAGGGTATGCCCTCATAATATTGTTTGTAATATCAATTACTGGACTTCGGTCTCGGGCTAGACTGGAGGTTTTCTTCTCCATTCTTTCCAACTAGTGCCTGCACAAAATGGAGTTCTGTAGTATATTTCACCTATATCAATAAAAAAATTTGGCCTAGGCTTTTTACCGATTAAAAAAAAAATAAAAATCAAATATATTTCTAAAACTTCAAGATAAACTTGCTAAGATATTAATCTCATCTATGAGCCAAATTAAATGTATTTTGAGATCCATACCTTATTAAATATTCATTTAATTTTAAAACTTAATCGTATAAATACTTCTCATATAAGAAAGTTAAAATTGGACTGGCAACCCTTAGAATTTTATTTTACCGCTAACCCCTTCATACTATTTTATTTTATTCTGATTTAAAATAATATTATTAAATGTTTTGTCTCTGTTTTATCTAATTTCAAATTTTATTAGTTGTAGATATGAATATACTTCTTAAAAATTCTTTTAGTTATCAATGATTTTTTTAGAACCTAAGTATATATTAATTTATTTTTACTAAACATAATCCCCGCAATTTTTTAAAGTTCTAAATTTTTTTGCAGGGCCGAAGCCGACAGCATGTGTTTGGAAGAGGGCTAGAAGTCTCGCTAGCCACCCACACCTCGGTGGTGGCCGCCATGGCAGAGCCACCGTGTGTGGCCGTTAGGGATTTATGGGAAGGATGAAGGGGAGAGGAGGCAAATGAGGTTAGGGCTTTCGGCCCGCCCCATTCGGCCCTCCAAAAAAAAATTTATTTTTATTTAAAAAAAAAAATTAATTAAATTTCTCTTAAAAATATTATATATGTAGATACATATAAATTCCCAAATTTATATCTATCTTAAAATACAAACTCCCTATTTACTTAAATGAAAGTATTCAATTTAATTTTAATTAAACATAAATTATATATATATATATATATATATATATATATATATATATATATATATATATATATATATATATATATATATATATATAAGTCTATATATATTTTTATATATAATTTTACTATTCTTTTATATATCTTGAGAATATTAGCTTTTAAAGGCTATTGAGAAGGACTTAATAATTAATGAATTTAATCATATTGCCATAAATATATAACTATTCCATCAATTTCCTCTATTATAATATTAGCTTTACGATCTTTTAAAAAAAATAAATTAAATAAATAATTATTCTATATATACAGGTAATGTATTTATAAATTCTAATCCTTATTTGACACATATGTTTTCTTTATCTGAATAAAACTTTATGCTAATTAGTTTAATGGACATAGTAAATTAAGTTATTGATTTATTAAAAAAAAACATGTAAATCAACAAATGAATTTCTTTTAAATTATATTAAAAGGATATAAATATCTAACTATATTTATCCTTTTGTTGAAAAATAAAGGATTCATCCTCTTTTTATTTAACTCTATGAAATTAACACAATTTAAATTACCTCAATATATCATTAAGGATATTAAAAATTCTTCAACTACTAAGTTTGGAATTTAATTTAAATAACTTGAAATACCAAAAGATTAATTAAATGACATTTTTAAAGATGGCTCCCTTAAATTACCATTTAAGAATTTAATTACTTTGCAAATAATCTTTACATATGAAAGGTAAATTATTGATTATAAATCGTGATAACTTGATTATGGTAAAGCTTAAATAAACGAATTGACTAATAAGAAAATATGTATTTAATTTATTTTCCAAACTTTACATAAAGTTCAAATTTGCAAGTTTTACAACTTTGAATAAATTACAAATTTCTTCATTAATAACATAGAAAGATTTTACATCATAAATATAACTTGAAATTACATATTTTCCTTTCACTAAAATGAGAATTTCACAACTTTCTCCTTTAAGGAAATTACAATATAATCAATGACATAACTTGTAGAAATGATTTCTCCTAGACAAGCTTGTTTCTTCCTAAAACTTCATAGAACCTACAAATAAAACCCTGTAGGTTGACGATGGAGGCTCACCTCCCAACTTAGGCCTTTTAGGCCACCCTCGAGCTAGGGGTTTCAAATCACTAATAGGTACAAACATATTCATAACAAACAAACAAACATGAAGACTGACACAAACAAACTCCCAACCAAGGTGGAACACATAAGTCTTCTAAAGACTATTTTAAGATGGTTGAAAGTGGACCAAGTGTTACAAGTAGTGGTTGTCGTTGCACCAAAAGATTGACCTATTAATGCCCGATACAATCACTAGACTTATAGAAGACACAAGAGGCTATTAAACCATGTCATGAATCCCAAGGGGAGTGGTAACCATTTTTCCAACAATCTTCCCCTCAGCGTTACCCGAGGGGATTTGAACCTGTGACCAAGCTCTGATACCACTTGTTACAAGTAGTGGTTGTCGTTGCACCAAAAGATTGACCTGTTAATACCCGATACAATCACTAGACTTATAGAAGACATAAGAGGCTATTAAACCATGTCATGAATCCCAAGGGGAGCGTTGACCATTTTTCCAACACCAAGAACCTAGAGAAAAAAACCAAGATTATACTAAGTAAATTATGTGCCACACATGGACACAAATTTCCTTTTTGAATCCTCCTTATTCCATCCCTTTCTCTTAGGCAAACTTGGCCACATGGAGCCTATAACATCCATGCTTATACTTCCCACATATGGAGAAGCTCTTCTCTAAAAGGGCTTCCTATTATTCTTTCACACTCAAGGTTACCCAACCTTCCCATGGGTGAGTACACCTTGAGAACTTCCTTAACAACACAATATAACTCAACACAAAAGTAAACACATTATTTTGCATCACAAAATAAGATACAACACTTGCAAACCTCCATGGAAACCCATGGAGTTGAAACAAATTACATAGAACTCCATTAAACTACCTAAAGATTCACATACATGAAACACAAATAAGCTACTAGTTCTAGAGAATATCCAACCTTAAGTCCAAATATGAAGAGATGGAACTGTGAATCTTTCTCCTCCTTAAGCCTTTCCTTCCTTCTCCAATTCTAGTGGTCTCTAAGACTAGAGAGTGGGTGATCAACCTTGCTTTCCTCACCTCATCTCCCTAAATAGGCTCTAGCCAGGAAAATATTTGATTCCTACATTAATGAGGAAGCCTCTAGACTCTTCCCCTTCCTTCCTAAGTCAACGTCCTTTAATGTCCTTAAATTAACCATCATGGGTTTTGCAAACAAAAAAAAATCATACCTCCATTTGGACATCAACAAAGCTTAGTTAATGTGAAACCTATTGTTCCAAAAGTCCAATAAAAAAATGCCAAGTACAATGGAGAAATATTGTTGTGGTATCACGAAAAAAAAATCCAAACATCAAAAAATAAAAAATAAGAATCTGAAAAGTTTACTTCAAAAATTTGGCCATAGACAAGAAACTATTTTTTAGAAGATAAAAATCATTTACCTATTCCTATCAATGGACCATTCTATATAATTCACACAAATGGTACACCTAAATCCCATCCTAAAGTTGTACCTCAAATAGCCTCCATATCTCTTGCTACTCCTTCATCCCTTAAAGTTTTATAAGATAAATATACACCATCTCCATCAAATGGCATATTAAATGATGAAATATCCCAAGGGATATTCAAAATATAAATACACACTAATACATTACTTGGTACAAGACATTTTTACAAATAAAAAATTCTAGCTCCATTCCCAAGAAAACCTATATTAGAGAGTCCTATCCAAAGTCCTTATTCCATATGCCAAGACATTGATTTGTTACCCAAGTATTGTATACATATTCAAGTTCATACCCCATATCAAGAGGGTGATCTAAAGAATGAAGAAATGAGGTCTAATAAATCAAGATCAAGATCCTAAGAATGACCAATCCAATGCAATTTTTGACTAAGATCTTAACTTCCTAGAACCTAATAATAATTCTACCACCTCTTTCCATCCTAAAAATGACAACCACTCACCATCCCAAGGAAAATGTTTCCTTTCAAGCCTTATCGACATTCCACTTTCTATGAAAGATCATGAGATGCTATCCATTCTTCCAAATTATTTTGTCCAAGGTCAAGATAACAATACTCTTAAGATGGAAATTTTTTATCCCCTTCCAAGTCAAAATCAAAGTATTCCTTCATTTTCATGTCCACCACAAGATCCCACTATCCCTCTACATCCTTCTCAAGATCCCTCCATCCCTTTATCCTGTTGTCCTATTAATCCATGTCCACCACAAGACCCTTTTTTACTAAATGATATGATCATTCCTACTATTCCACCTTGTGAAGAACCTATCATATCTCTTGATCTCCTTCAAAATTCAAATATTTTTACACAATATGTTCATGAACTCATTATAAATCAAAAGGTTTCTTCAAATTACATTTGGTCTAGCTTACTTCCTACTTTTATCTTGTTCTCCATGTAATATCCAAATCAAAATGAACTTACATCTTGAATCCAAAGTAACATTTATCCCATTAGTAGTTTTCAAAGCATGTATCATCAAGAAAATGGGTTAGGACTCCAAGAAAGAGGCATATTATAACCCTATAAAATCTAATAAAATTATAATGGTTAAGGCCTCAATTACATAACTCATTTAGAGGACATTGGTATCCTAACAGAATCCAAATTAAAAGGTACACTACCTCCTTCAATGTTTCCATCCATCTTAGGTCCATACATACCTCCATCTATTACCTCACAATGTATTTGTCCTTTCACAAGTCAAGACCAACAAAGACATCCATCTTTGTGAACCTTTGAACTATCTACTTACATTTCCTTTTGTGAAACAATTTCAATTTCTTAAAACAATATAGGTAAGTCACTTGGTATATCACTTGTTTCTGCCTCACTAGGTGCATTCTCCTTAGTGGTGTCTACAACAATATTAATTTGATCATCATCATTTATATCATCAGGATCTCCATTGATGATATCTTCAATCAAAACATCATCTATCCGAGGGGTTAGTATCTATTCAAGAACATCCTGTCTATGTTCTTCACTATATCTGGCTAGGTAAAAATCATTAGCAATAGTGTCATCTTCTACCTCGGTATCATATATGTGGATTGGCTCCTTGGTGGCTAAGTCTTCATCATCTGAGTAAAATCCTTTTCCTTTCATTTTTTTCTTCTTCTCGGGAATGATAGCTAATATAATTTGATCATCTTCTACTCTAGCTTTCAAAATTGTGGTCCATAGAAGCTTGTTGTTTTCATCAATTGCCTCAAGTTTAATTCATCTATCTCAGTAATAGTTAGAGTAGGCATGGCCAAAATTAATGAGTGTTCCCTCATTTTCTTCTCAGTGTGTAGGGCATATGTCCATCTGGCTGACACTTTCTCATATAATTTGTTGGGAACATATATAGAAAATTCAATAGGTACTCTTTTAAACTTGATCATCATTTGTATAATATCTTCCTCTATTTTCTCTCAATCCTCGGTGTCCATATATACAAAAAGATTCACTTAGGGTGTGCAATACTCCTTGTCTCCTTTATAATATTTTCTAATTCATCTACCAATTGATCCTTATTTACAACCACTTTAAATTTACCTTAATCCTCTTCTTCATCATATTCTTCATCAACATTATCTTTAGCTCTATTTAATCTTATCCTCTTTTTAGATTGCTCGGAGGTGACTTGGGCACCTCTATTTTTCTTCTGATATGTTTTGGTAGGAGTTGGCCTTGATATTTTTACAATTCCTTTCTTTAGGGGAGGAGAAGAAGCTATTGAGGACCTTGTCCTTGCTCTTGTAGGTTCTTCTACTTATTTTCTCTTCCCTATGGCTTTCACCAGTGCAACTTTGGATATCTTTATCCGACTCAGTCTCCTCCTCATCATGTTCATTGTTTCCAATTAGTAATTGTTCCTCAATTGCTTCTTCAACCAGATTCAATGTCGATGCCTCATCTTCTTCTGCATCATCTCCAAACTATTCTAGCAAGGTGTCCATCATCTTCTTGTATTTTCTACTAACCTTAACTCTGACTAGATCCATCTTTATTCTTATTTTGTCTTCTTCATAGGTACCAAACCTAGTAGCCTTTGGATCTTTGGGCTCAACCAACAATGCCTATATTGAGTTAGAAGCTCAGTCACTATCTAATTCATAGCCCATTGGGGGTAGCCAAAAATTCCTTGGTTCAACTTCCTTAAATAATGTGGTTTCGGTGTCCACTAGGAAACAAATATCACCTTTATGTTTTCTACCAACTGACCTGGTATTCTGCTCCTTTGATGCATTCTCTCCTTGAATTGTTCAAAATAAATATCCATAACACTAAAAAAATTCTAACCTAGACTTTGAATAAATACATTGATTTGCATAATAGTTGGTTGGTCGACAACCCAGTCAACATTACCGACTGAGGGAAAGAAGTTTTGCACATAGAAAAATATACAAACCAATAGAGAACCAAACTTACAAGTGTTTTTCTTTTTTTATCCTTATAGTTCTCATATTCTCATCTAATTATTTCAATAGAATCTTGGTGAGGTCAAATTGGAAACCTTTATTTACAATCATGTAGGCAATGTCCATGACTCTACACGGTACAATGATTGGCATGCTTGATTGAAATATCTTGTAACCAACAACATAAGCTCCAAACCTTATCCCAGGATCAATAATTGTGTTGACGATGATACCTCTTCCATCCCATTCTACTCTGGTAAGCTTCTCATTTTTAGTCCTCAGTGCACTCCTTATGGCTTTAAATTTAATAGTAATGGGATAACCAATGACCACATGTATAATATCATTTTTATTTTGACCAGTTCATCTAGCCATAACTTTCCTTCATGCAATTGAATCAAAACTACCTTAATCCACTCAGTCTTGAACTCTCTCAAGAAATACATGGCATTCATTAATCCCTTCACCTCCAAGTGTTTATTCTCATCCTTGAGATTTCCATCCACACTTAGCTCCTGGTAAGTGGATTAAAGTTCAAAATTTCCCATTTCACCAATATTGCAGTAGATGTAAGCGTGAATGTCTTGAACCAACAAAACCCTAGGCAAAATAATTTAAAACATGTCAGTTTGGTCAATTTGAGATGTAATCTCATGGTGTAATTTATATTTTGGTTCATCACAGGTTGTAGATTTGACTAGTGTGACCTTCTTGTCACTCCTAGACTTGGATTTCATGACCTTGGATGAGGATGCCATCATTTCTAAAATCAAATATTACTATAAAATAATTCGACAACTAAGAAAATTACTTTGGATTGTGATAAACTCACTCAGGGTCTGTTTCAATCTTTTCTAATAGGTCTAGAAATTCTTTGGCCAAAACTTCTCAAGTCACTCTAGTTCTTGTGATCATTGTGTGAAAAAAAATGACTAAGTCCATCATTTATCCAAAAATTTATTTTCTTGCTCAAAATTTTGCATTTAATGCTTTACCTACCACATCTCGGTAGACATAGTTGTGCTTGGTTTACACTATCAATTTCTTAGCTCAGTTAACACTTAGATATTACTCGATTGATACCACAAGTCAATTAACCATTCCAATATTTACCGACTAGAAAAAATTTACTTGGTCATGCTTTTACCGACTATACACAATTTAAGTTCTAAACATGTAATCCCATAGTGCTACTTATTTCATGTTGATTTGGTATGCATTCACTAGATATAAGGAAATATTGTAAAATATAATGGATTGAAATTTAGTTCCATCCCCACCTTCATTGATTAGGTGGAGGTGGTGATATCACCTAATCTAATGGATGAGGTGTCACCAACTGTAGTGCTTGATCCAACATTGTCATTTGATGCTTCTCTCCATATTTTATTTCTTATTCTCATCATTTCTTTAATTTTATTACCATTTATATTTGTATGTATCTCTAGTGCTTGGTCTCTACAGAGAAAACATGCCATACCAGTACTTGTCCAATTATGATATCTTCCTCTCCATTTCTTTCTCATGAAATTTTATGCTACATGTCCATACATGCCACATGTTGTGCAATTAACCCAAGTATATGCATTAACTTGCCTTCTTAGTTGATATGTTTTGATCTTTTCTTTTGGTGTCCAGACTTTCTTCTTTTTTGTCCTGCATTCTTGTGATAGGTGTCCATGTATGTTGCAAGTGTGACAATGTTTCTCCATATAGGATTTCTTAGGTGTCCAATTCAACTTTGATCTGCACTCTTGTGCCTGATGTCCACACTTATTATAGTTATAGAAATAACCATTAAATTTAGGAATGGATTTAGGAATACATTTTTCTTTACTTCTGCAAACATTTGACGAGTGACCTAGGTTTGCACAATGATAACATGATAGCTTCTTTGGTTATGGATTATCATATGCATTCTTCTATTCATCTTCTTGTGATGACTCTCCTTGCTTGATATAGCCTAAACTAGTTGTGGTATCAAGTCTTTTTTGGCTAATCATAAATTCATCCATTCTTTTAGTACTATCTTCAGCTTTCTTGATAATCTCATTATGTTGTTATTGCATCTTTACCTCATTCATTAATCTTTCATTTTCCTATCTTAATTCACCTATGTCTTCTAGTTTCCTTGTAAGCTCACTGTGTAATCCATTGACTTCCTGACTTATGACAACCATCTGATTAGATATTTCAAAGTGATGCTCGGTGAGTCTCAATATCTCATATTCCTTCTATTAGAACTTATCAGTCATTTTCCTCCTATCTTTAATAGCCAAGTTTCTTTCTTGTTCTTCTTTCCTTTAATTGTTCATCACATCAATCATTCTGACCATTTGTGTTTCTTGACCGATTTGTAATTGTAGACACCTAAAAATCCTTTAGAAAATAAAATATTTTTATTTTTTGAAAAATCCCTGATGACATCATCATTTATTAATTAATTAATTATTTAATTAATTAATTTATTTTTATGTCATTAAATCCCTTTATCTTAATTAAAAACATTTAATTAAGGAATCCCTCCCAAAAATGTTTAAATCTTATTTAAACATTATCTCCTTATTTATTAATTATTTTAATTAATAAATTGACCAAAAATCCCAAAATAAATAATTAATTTATTTTTTGACCAAAACTTGGCCAATTTCCTTAAGACCACTAACCTCTTCCAAAATCTTCTAATCCCTTCTTAATTTCAATTAAAAGGCTAATCTCATCTTTTCTAACCCTAATCTCAACTCAAAATATTTAATTAAGATTAAATATTTAATTTTCATATTTATTAAATATATTTTAATAAATATTCCCAAAACCAAAAGTCTTTGGAATGAATAAACTTTTATTCCATAAAACCTAAGAAAACTCTAGACTCTTCTAGAAACATCTCAACCCAACCTCTTCACCCATCCTAATCTTAAAATCCCCTAATCCTAATCCTAATCTTCCCCCTAACCTTGTCACATTCCCTAAATAAGGTTAGCCAACTCCTAAGCTTGACCCAAAGTCAACAAACTTCTAGAGGCTTCTCTTACATGCATTGAAGGCATTTAAGGCCTCCTTATCCCTCTTACATGCATTTATGGTGCATTTAAGAAGCCCCTCACCCCTTTCTTACACCTTTTGACCTTAGGCACATTTTCCAAATTGTGCACATTCCTCCCATCTTTCAACTCAATCCCCTTATGACACTTGTCACAAGGAGATAACCCTTCCCCTAATGAGCCTCAAACTCATTAAAGCTTTTGAGATAAATAAATCTTTATTTATCTCCTAAATTCCATATTTATCATTAGAAAGCCTAGACTCTTCTAGAAAGTCTTCATCCTCATCCAAAGCCTAGACTCTTCTAGAAAGTCTTCATCCTTATCTCCTTGACTCAACCCCTAACCTTACCCCAAACTCTAACCTTTCTTCCTAACCCAAGCCCTTAGGAAATCCTATAAATACTTCCTCTTCCAAGAGCAATTCATTAGCTTAGTTTTTATCATTTATTGCATTGTTATCATGAGCATTTTTAGCTAGATCATCTTAGCATACATCTTAATTGTTAGATTTCTTCATGTTTTTCATGTTTTCTAACACATCTTAGAATAGCTTAATGGATTAATCTTAGTTCATATTTCAAGCTTTTCTCATCATTTATGCATCACCATAAATCCCTCTCCATGCATTTGAGAGCACACCCACATCCCTCTAATTGAAGCAAATCAAACATTTGCTCTATAGCACTTGTTTTTAGCAACAATCTTGAGGTGGCTTTGGTTTTGTTTTCATGTCTTATGCTATTTTTAGTTCATGAACATGTTAGATTAGTCTAATGTTTGAATGTTTCAGCCTTTCAAGACAGGTAACAGGTTCAAAATCATAGTCTACATTCTGGCACGCCCGGTGGGACCAAAACCACAATCATTTTGATGAGATTATACTTTATATTCTTGTATTTGCAGGAAACAAATGAAATGTTGCCTTCAAGCAATTAAATGTCGCCTACAGCAATTAAATGTCACCTTCAAGAAAAGAAATGTCACCTTCATGAAAAGAAATGTCACCTACACACAATACAGTCACGCCTTCAAGCAATTAAATCACGCCTTCAAGAAATCAAATCACGCGTACAGACACTGTTTTCACACCTGGTTACTGGCAGATTTCTGCCAGCCATAACTTCTATTCTACCTCTACTTCTTCTTCTATCGCCTGCATGTAATTAGATCACGCCTTCGAAGAAAGAAATCATGCCTTTGCATAGTTATCTGTCACCTGTAAAGGTACAAAATGTCACCTGTAAGAATGAAATGTCACCTCTGCACTTTCTAACGTTGCCTATAAGCTGGACAGTGTCACCTTTTGGTGTTTTTTTTATCTGGGACTGGATTTATTTTTTTATTTTGCAAAAGGTCAAACTCAATCTTGAATGAAATTAAAAGAAAGAACTTAGGTCCTAAAGTGTCATTGTCATTTTGAAAATCAAACCCAATCTCAAATGCACTAAAGGGAATGAACACTCTATTCCCTCTCTTGTTTCAGATTTCAAAAGCAAGTAAACGAACACAATCTTGAATGATCTAAGGATAAAACAAAGCACATTTTCAAAGTTCCTAAATCAACTCGCAAATATCAATCTTGAATGCCCAAAAGGAAAGAACTTGCAAACGCTCAAATCATTTACGTTTTGAAGAAAAGAACAAATCAAAATCTAAACACGTGTGTCTTCATTTTCAAAAGTTCAAACATCACTTAATCAATTTGGAAAAATGAACAAACTTGCTTGATGCGCATCTAGGAGCTTTCATTTTCTGTAAATCCTTGTTAAAGTAAGCAATGTAGAACATTTGGACTCGGACAAGTTCACTTGTTCTACTTTTAGCGAGGCCTGTCCAGGGAGAAAAGCGCTTCCTCCTCGAAGAACGACCTCAAACCGGTATCCCCCCCGACCGGTATATAAATAAAGTGAAGGCAAAAAGTACTCACTTATATCTCCTAATCGCCAGGCATCTTGTGCCAAATACAAATGTCTGGGGAAAGGTAAATATTCCTCCCCCAGCGTTGTTGGCTAGGCTCTTAAGTGAGTCATAGGTGGTCAGCATAACCGGGTATGGAGACTCCACGGAACTACTAAAAACTTGATAAAATAGATGCTACCCTATCTACATCTGAAAGTATCAGAATTCTTGTGCAAGGACCGATCTAAGGGGTTTACCAGATCACCTCAAGATTACTCACTATTTGTATTCCCTTTTAGGGGGTACCAAGCTGTGGGCAAGCGATTTTGATACTCACCTTCCTTAGACAGACCTGTTTGAAGTGAATGATAGTCAAATACTCTGTGAAAACACTTGTTGGAACATACACTTTCAAAAGCTTTATCAGAGTCAGTCATCCTGCTTGTATCCCGCAAGGTTGCTTTGTCCCTTGCGGAGATTGCTTTTTTTGAAAATCTTTGTTGAAATCTATCCTTTGCCATTGGAAAACATCAAACTGATCTACAACTTAAACAACCATGTCAGTCCAAATCCTCCCAAAATCCAAAAAAAGTCCAAAGCTTTTAGAAACTCAAATCATGGTCTTCCAGTCATATTCAATCCAGTCTTGTCATCCTTTCCTCCTATCTTAGGTTAGCAGTGTCATCTTGGTCATCCCCCATCCCCTTGTCTGTCTTCCTCTAGAGTCAGTCTTCTTCCAATCTTAAGCCAAATCCAATCCTAGTCTGATCCTGTCAGTCATTCCAATCTGAGTCTTAGTCTTCCTATCCATCTTCATCCTTCATTCCTATCCGACTCATCCACAAGTCAGCATGTCTCAAAACTATTATGATGAGTTTGGTTATTATGTCTCTCCCCTCAATCCATCCTATCCCAAAGATGATGCAAGCCTTGTAGATCATGATGCATATTTTGAAAATCTTAGCAAGTTTGCTCCAAACATCCCCCAGCATCCAATCATTCCTCCAAAATATCCTATCATGCCTTCACGATTATCCACTAGCACTCCCTTTCATGTCCTTGGCAAGGCAAATCCATTATCTTATCCATCCACACCTTATCCCTATCTTAAACCTACACATCCTCCATATGCATCCATCATACCTCCATCTCCTGCTATAGTCATATCCCAATCACCACCATTCCCTTGAAACACTTCACGCTACTTCCCTTATCTAAAACCTCCATCCACTTATCCTCCAAAACCCTTTCAAAACCAAACACCAAGTCTTCCAATCCTTTTCCCCAATCCTCCATCCTATCTCAATCCACCATCTTCTATTCCAAACCACATTTCCAAAAATCCCCTTGTGTGCTATAATTGTGTCACACTTCTATGGATCATTACATGCAAGGAAACTCAAGAATGAGCCCTCACAAATCAATCCATAGCTCCCTAGGGAGTGCAAGGGCTTTTAAGAATGCTCTCAGCTAGAGCTATTTAGCCTATAACCTTGCTAGTAAACCATGCAATGGGAGATTCAATGAAGACAAGGGCAAGAATGCCAATATCTCCAATGAAGCCAAATGTATGCAATGCAAAGCAAATCTATATGACAATGCAAGTTAATCTATTGCATAAAAGGAAATCTAAGCTAAGAATGCCATGAAAATGAAACTACTGTGCAAGAAATGAAATCTAACTATGAAGCAAGAAAGCCATGATGATGCAAGAATGAAGACAAGAAGATGACAATCCAAGATGAATGCCAACAATGCTCCAAATCTTCAATCCCTAGATGCAAGAATGTCTCCAAAAGCTCCAAGATGACCTAGAAAACCTACAGCGTAATATTAGCATAAAAGTTGTGTGTCTAGAATGAAGAAGAGAGCTCTTCTTTTATAGGAAACGAGAAGGAATGGACCATGGAGATTAAGAGGCAAAAGATTTAATCAACGGTGGAGCTTAAAAGAGGAGCAATCCATGTGCACAAGTATCCTCCAATAGGAAAATAAAAGTTGACTTTTGTGTCCATATGAGACAAAAAGTGTTTTTTCCCTTTTTATAAAATAAGAATAATGCTTTATTTGTGCAACTTAGGATAAGAGGAAAAGTGGGGGCTTTTTATTTATTAAAAGGGGAGGGAATTCCTTTTAAATAAATAAAAACTTAGGATAAGATGGTTAGCCCATAGAAAATAATCGAATAAATGATAGAACTAGGATTTGATCAAGAATAAGCAATTTATGATTTAGCAAAAGGGGCTAATAGTCTAGGTGACCATTTTTAGGTGTATACATTTGCCCCTCTTTGACTAATGTGTGATCGATTTGGGAACACATGTAGTCAAAGAATGAAGTTGAAATGTGAGATCGATTTGGGATCACAAAACAACTCAGATCAGCCAAGAAAGCAAGCAGATAGCCAAGAAGGCAAGCAAATAGCGATCTGACTCCAAAGAATGAAGTGCAGAGAGATAGAAAATCCTGCATGGTTAGCCTGGTAGTGACAGTACTGAACATTTAGGAAAGAGATAGCTAATAAGATATGATGTGTCTGCCCCCTCGGGATCGAAAGTGAAATCAAGTAGAGGGAATGCAGAAGCAAGAGCAACATGATCAAATCACTAGAAATCATAATCGAAGCTGAAGAGAATAGAACAACCATCAAGCAGTGAAGGTATGCCCCACACATGGGACACGGGGCACGAACCAAGTGGTCCCTCAACCTGAAAACACCATGGAGGGGAAGAATTGGAACTTGGGATTGAAAGTGAATGAAAGATGGGAAGTTTGAAAGAGATGGAGATGAAGAGGTGAAGAATGCCCCAGTGAAGATCGAAGGATCAGGCCTCAAAAGGTTAGCCGACTACGTGAAAGAGGGGGAAAAGGTGATTTGGATGATCAAGGTGAACTCAGATTTTGGTTTCGATCCCGAAATGAAAGGAAAATGATGTGAGATGAAAGACAAGAAAGTGAAAGACATGATCGGGAAGAAGCGAAAGGTGAGCGCAGCTAATTAACAAGTCCATGAAAAATGAAAGGAGAGCTCTCTCCATATGCAAGATGCAAAACTAAACTAACATGAACCTAAGAAATGCAAGCTACATGAAAAGTGGTTTACTTGCAAGGTTACAAAGCCAATAGACATCTAATATTCATCATCGAGCGTTATTGGTAGTGTCGCAAGATCATACAATACACACTAGCATAACTATGTGAATATGAATATGATCTTTATCAAATAGGAATGTGGAAATCTCACCTAGGCATCAAAGACATGTAAGTCAAGATGACTAGCACAGTGAGATTACCTAAGTTTAATATAGCAAGATTATACTTGCATCGAGACACAAGGAAAGTCAAGATGGCTACAAGTATGCACTTGCACAAAAATAGTTAAGGATAATACCCTGTCAATCCACAGTGTCAAGTAAGACCAACATAAATGCTCATGACAGTTAGGATCAACAAAATATACCCACAAGCAGAAAAAGCAATAAAACATGTTCTCATACCCTCAGTCTTCTAGCTATGCATCATCGAAAACTTCTCAGCGAGAGACCACTCAGCAAAGAAATCATCATAGACAGCATGCAAAGAAATAAATTCAAACAAATCTCAGCAAGTCAAGTGCGTGTGTGTAGGTCATAGAGTCAAACTTTGAGTATTGCATCTGCAAATGAGAAATATCGCATCATACTAGACTGCAGGTAGGACATCTGATAAGTGTTGAGAAACACTCGACGCAAGGGTAGTGTTGAAAAACACCATTGGGGTGGTGTTGAAAAACACCATTGGAACCAAGTTGCCCAAGAAACCCAGACGCACAAAGAGACCCAAGATAAGCTTAAAGCAACATATGCCCCCTAGACTAAGACAAGAATCAATTCCAGGTTAGGAGAGGCAAAGCGAGAAGTGGAGTGAAAGAGCGCCACGCAAGACTGATAGACATAGGTGCAGAGGGTCTCAAGCAGCGCCTGTTTCCAGGTTTTCACCACTTGATAGATTTTTTCAGGACTTTTTTATAATTTTTTTGTATTTTTGCTACCAAGGCGCCTGTTTCCAGGTTTTCACCAAGGCACTTTTTCTATCTTTTTTTTGAATTTTTTTGAATTTTTTTATTTTTTTGGTGAGACATCAAAGCACCTATTGCTAGGTTTTCACTAGGATGCTCATTTTTTCAGTACTTTATATGCTTTTTAGGTTTTTTTCAGCATCATATATGATTTTTTTTTGTAATTTTTTCAGGATCATAAAGTATATACAAGGAATGCCCCAGACAGGAACGGGCATTAAAGATCTGCTTCCTTTGATGTAGAGAACTGATAGGCCCCAGGCCCAAATGATATAGCTATGATGATAGGAGGTCTCAACCAGTTCGACCAATAATAACCAGCCCTAAGCAATGTCTGAGTTAGTGGAGGATCATTAGAATGTGATCCACATATGCCATCGTGGATTTTAGCTAGTACTTTTTCTGACTCCTCTATTTCTAGACACCTAAGGAGAGTTCCATCTAGACCCTTCCTATACAAGTCACCAGAGACAAAGGCAAAGTGTAAGGGATGGTGGAAGGAATGGCATGGTGGATTTGCAAGAGGAATATGAGGTGGAAGATATGAAAAGATGGTAGGATTGTAAGATTTGTGAGCAGGATAGCGTAATTCATCCACCAGGAACTTTAAGCGAGATTTATGCTTTTTCATTTGTAAGATGGATGTTGAAGTAACCAAGGCATTACCAACTTTGTTCTCAGCTTTAGGAATAGGCTGAAATATAATAGTTATGAGATCATGCTCAAGGTAGTGCATCATTTTTTTGTAGAGAATCAGCTTGTCATCTTTTATTTGATAATCAATATTTTTGAGCAAATTTTTATCTTTACTTTTCTTAGGTTCGGATACTGCCACAATGTGGTTTTTTCCATTCGACCATTGCTCTTTTCTTTTGACTTGATGACTGTGATGCTTGATTTCTGATTCAATCTTTTTTGTTGCTAGTTCTTTGGTGGAAGAAGTAATAGGTGTTGATGTGAGATGAAATGAAGTGACTGGTTCAATAGCATTTATGTGAGGGGTGTCATCTCTGGTAACAAGAGAGGTTGAGCCTATAGGGTAAGCTCCAAAAGTAGGTAGATCTAGACTTGTCATAGAAGAACCAGCATGGTCCACTAAAGCAATACAAGGAACAAACTCATCAGACCCCACACAAGACCCATCAACCATGTCAGGATGGTTACTAAAAGAATGAACCATATCAACATCCATATCATCAGTAGATATACAATTTTCTCCCCAAAGAAGTGAAGTAGAGGGAAGATCATCTCCCATGTGAGCCATAGTGTGTAGTGGTGACTCATCTGTATCTGTGTCTGAATTACTGAGCATGGGGGTATTTCTAGAATCCTCCCTATAGATCCACTCTTGAATAGCTTGTTCTTCACTTTCTGCTTCTAAAGGAATGGATGAAGGAATGAAAGTATCAAAGATCACCATAGTAGAAGTGGAAGGCTTCATTGTATCAGAAGGTTTCCCATATGACCTAGGAGAAACAGGTATAGAAGCAAAGGAACCCAGTGTATATTCACCCATACCAAGGCTCATCATCTTAAGTGATTTCTTAGCAACAGCTAGAGACATACTAGGATCAACAGAAGGTTCATTGTGAGGAACAAATTTTTCAGTAGTAGTAAGAGCATTAATAGCAATAGTATGGTCTGCAGGAATCACAATTTCAGTGCCATTGTATGGAAATTTGATGCACTGATGATAAGTGGAAGGAATAGCCTACATGTCATGGATCCAAGGACGACCCAAAAGAATGTTATATGCGAGTTGATGTCCAATACTTGGAAGCTAATATCTTTCATGATAGGGCCCACTCAGACAGGCAACGTGACAAGACCTTTGGAAGATCTTTCCACTTCATCATAAGCTTTTATAGTAATCTTCTTCTTGGAATCCACAAAAAATTCTGACAAACCCAACTGTTGTATGACATTGAAAGAAACAATATTTAACCCTGCACCATTGTCTATCAGGACTTGGCGGACTCGGGTGTTGTAGACTAGAACTTCAATGTGTAAAGCCAAATTATGAGGGTGAGCAATAGATATGTCATCTTCTATAGAAAAGGAGAGAGATAGTGGAGATGAAATGTGGTTGACCATAGCCTGAAATTGATCTGGATCAATGTCTTTGGGGACATGTGCTGTATGCAAAGCTTTCTCAAGGATTTCTCTATGCGAAGGGGATAACTGAAGCAACTCAAAAATGGATATTTGGGCTGGCATCTTTTGCAGATGTTGGACAAGATCATAGCTAGGGGTGGCTGAAGGAGCCGCGTGTTTGGAAGGCAAAGCCTGCTTGGGATCTTACGTAGTTTTAAGGACAATCTTGGCTTGCCCCCTAGTAACAACATTCAGTGTCTCACTTCGGGAAGATGAACTACCACGTGTTTGCAGGACTAACTTTGGCTTACCATGATTGGCTTTATTATCATCTTGAGACCTCATCATTAGAACGCTCTCAACGGGCTCTACCATGTTGATCACAGGTGTATTAGAAGGATACGTGTAATTGATCTTAGCATCATGATTCTTCTTATGTGTTTGAGAGGTTTCCCCCTTATCATGCTTAGGTAGAGGATCTTTGAAAGCTGTGTGATCAGAATTTTTAGTTAAGCCATCAGTGGAGATTGTGCCATTCTCAATAAGATCCTGAATATCATCCTTAAGCCTAAAACAATTGTCTGTTGGATGTCCCTTGTTTCTGTGATAATGGCAGTAATGATCCTCTCTCCACCAATCAGGCTTATTTATCGGATCCCAGTTACCAGGTTTATCAGGAAGCGTAAGATATCCATTGTCAACCAAAGTCTTAAGGATCACATCGTAAGGTTCTGCCAACTTGGTATAGACTCGCTTTCGAAATGACTTCTTAGGCTTATCTGCATATTGAGGTTTAGGAGCATTGTGAGTGTTGGCAGCTTCTTTTTGTTTTGTTGCGTAGATAGCATTGGAAAGATTGAAAGCAGGCTCTTTAACTTTAGGAGCGTCAACAACCCCATCATTAACAACATACTTGTTCTTATTCCAAGGTTTGTTCTTGTCTTTACCATTGCCTTTAGCATCTTTATTAATAACAATATCCCCTTTTCTTATAGCTACATCTGCAATCCGATATGCACTTTCAACCATGTCATGGAAGGAGGAGAACAGTTGATTCCTTAGATCATAAAATAGCTCAGGCACAAGTGTGTTGATGAAAATGTCAATCTTTTCTCTTTCAAGTAGCTGATGAGGATATCAAGAATACAATGACCTCCAACGTTGTAAGTAAGTTGCAAATGGCTCACCTTGATGTTGTCTTAGATTATCGAGATCTATCACAGTGACAGGTTGTTGGATGTTGTAAGAGTACTGTTGGGTAAATCGCTGAGCCAACTCATCAAAAGTCTTAAGAGGTGGTGTCAATTTTGCAAACCATTCTAAAGCCTGGCCTCTTAAGCTTCGAGGGAATAAGCGTAGAAGATATGTGTCTTCATGAAGAAAGTCCATACTAAGAGCATAAAAATGATGCACATGGTCATGAGGATCACCATTTCCATCATACTTGTCATATTTAGGAGCCTCAATATCCTTAGGAAATGGGACCATGTATAGATCTTTATCAAAAGGAAGAGCACAAATTGATTCTACAAAAGAGACCTTTGGAGGCTCTCTTTCTAATGCCATTTGGGTAAGGCATTGATTTGTCCGATGTAATTCTTCTTGAAGAACTTCCAATTCAGTTGGTACTCTTTGTTGGACAATTTGTCTGACATCATAGCCGGGAGGAAGCTTGTATCCTCTAGAAGTCATATATTGAAAGTACTGATCACCATTACGCTCTAAAAGCTTATGCATCATTCATTGGAAATCTACATCTTGTTCACATCTCATAAGATCCTCACTAGAAATCTCATCATTAGCCTCTACCTCATGTTGAGAGGGAGGAGGTCTAGGTGGTGAAGAAGGCATAGCAAAAGTTGGCCTTGGAGGAGATCTTGGTGGCGTGTTGTTGTCATTGTTGCCATTGTTAAAAAGAGGTCTATGCTCATGATTACTAGTCTCAGGTTGCTCATGAAATGTCCCTCTATAAGCCATGCACCTAGTAGCATCCATCCTTAGTTGATTGTGTTCTTTGTCTAAGCGCGCTTGATTATCCTTACGCTCAAAGTGTTCTTGCAAGAGTTGAAACTTTTCTTGTTCAGTCAAAGTGAGTGAGACACTGTCTGTGTTTTTGGGAGTCTTGAACGCGGAAAAGAGGAAACATCCTTTGTACCATGGTGTAGCCTTAGATTTCTCAGATTGGTTAGAACTAGAACTATTGTTGCTAATGGGTTCTTTTGAACGTCTAGTTGGAGAAGGTAACTGTGTATAATTGAACGGAGGATGACTCTCCTGCTCAAATTGAGACCGAGTTATAACCGGCATGAAAAGAGATGTTGGTTGACTAATAGAATGAGACAAAGTTTCTTAGATTTGAGATAAGAAAAGCTAATAAAGATCACTTGTCAAAGTAGAACAAATAGAGAGATGGCTCGTCAAGAGTGCTCAAGCACTTACAGCAATCAATTGACTAAAGCCGAGCAACAAGCAAGAAGCTCAATAAGCAAGTAGCTAGAGAGGTAACCGTGATGCGACAAGTGATCAAGAGTAGCATTTGTTAAACTCAAATCCAATAGTTTTAGCTCATTTGTTTTAGTCTAGAACAAATCTAAGCATGTAGGTAACAAACCAATCTCAGGTAAGAACAAAAAAAGACACTCTACGATAGGTTAAAGTGCAAGTTTAGCAACTTTGAATTGTAGCAATGACAGGACAGTAGAAATGACTCAGGATTCTTGGTTGAGGGTATGCAAGGATACTTCAATATCATATGACTCTTGACCAGTGAATGTGAAAAACTCAGTTTTGAAGCGCTTGGACCAAATTTGTAGATTGAACAGTGCAATTTCTCAGTTTGACAAGCAGTAGCAATAGATAAAAGATAGGTTTGCAAACAGTATGGGATCAAACATGTCATCAAACACTTGAAACAAGGGCAAAAGCAACCTTTCCAAGACAAGCACTTGTGATATCAAAATAGAAAACCTTATGAACGCTACCGTTTGTTTGAATGTTAAGAATGTTTACACTGGCATAGCACAATCGAAGATAGTTCAAGAAATTACTACCTAGAAGGACAAGGCTCATTACTTAACAACGTGGCCCACAACTTGATGCTCCCTTGCCTCACACCAAGTGGTTGCCCACAAGAGATATTGGCGTTGTCATGGAAGTGTCAAAAACACAACCAAAGGAACACATATGGTGAGTGTCTTGGGGTGATTCGGGTAAGTCCACTTGGATCAATCCTTGCACCACGAAGCTAAGTGGCTAAAATAGGGTGGCCTCTATCTAATGGTTCATAGTAAGGGTTTCTGTTCATAGCACCCCTCTTGCTCCTCATAAAGGACTAGGACCTCGCGGCCTCAAGAGTACCTTAAGCATTCTTGTTTAATGCTTTCCTCATGGTCACAATCCCACAAGTTACTCACATCAAGTGAAGATAAGTACTATGTCTACCAAGGTTTTGTGTCTTCGATAGCCTTGAGATTATAGTGAGTTGGAATCACTCGCCACCAAGGAAAATGATGACAAGGTTGTCCCCACTTGGGTCATTCTTCTTGATTGTTCAAGAGCAGGCCCGCTAAAGGATCCTAAGCTAAACAAAGAGTGGATTAATTCTTGAGGTTCAAGGTTTTTGATTCACCACAAGGGTGAAGAGCATACTCCCCTATCTCAAAAACTTCTCCCAAACACACCAAACAAGATCCAATTACCCCTTTTCTTCCAAAACCTCAAGATGGGTCAAGATTTTCTGATTCACCTAAAGGTGAAGAGCATACTTCTCCTACCACCCCAAGATTCCTTTCACAAAGTATTAAGTGCCTAATGAAACAACTAGTATATGTCACACTTAATAAAAAAAGAAATTAAACAAGCACTTGATTTGGTTTTTATGCTTAGGGCAGCCCTACAAAAACTATTAGTAGCCCTCTTTGACATGCGATTTTAGCAAATTTCAAGCAAGAAGCACCTACAACCACAACTTGTTAGACCAACAAGAGTTAGGAGAATCAAAATCCAAAAATCTAACAATGATTAGTACATGAAAAAAAATTAGATAATGTGCAAAAATAACTGATCAAATGATAAAATCTGAAAATGAAACCATCATGGTTGGATTGGGCTTGAAAAGACCTTTCCAACGATATATCACACTTAAACTTTTGATACCATTTGCAAAATTTCAAAAAAAAATAGGCACCCATTTTCCAGAGTGGCACGGATTTGAAAACGCTAGAAATTTCAAAAAAATTTCAAAAAGATAGCTAAGAACCTGAAACTTGCAAGATGGATAAAATAACTCAAAAATAGGTCACTGCCAAGTATAGACACAGTATCACGCGATACTTCACCCGACACCAGGCGATACTTATCAGTCCGCACGATATTTCGCCCAACACCAAGCGATACTTCACCCGAGACCAGGCGATATACCTCAATACTGTCATGCGATTCTTCTCTGGTGTGAAGTATCACACACGTATAGTAAGGTATATCGCACGATATACCTGAGAAGTATCGCACGATATTCTGAGACAAAAAACCAGAGAACAAAAATTACGCTAAAAACTTGCCGAAAAATTGACGGAAAATGATGAAAATGTAGAATTTAAAGGACAAAGTCTATCTACTCTGCCCCATGGTGGGCACCAAAAATGTGTGCTATAAATGTGTCACACTTCTATGGATCATTACATGCAAGGAAACTCAAGAATGAGCCCTCACAAATCGATCCATAGCTCCCTAGGCATGGAGTGCAAGGGCTTTTAAGAATGCTCTCAGCTAGAGCTATTTAGCCTATAACCTTGCTAGTAAACCATGCAATGGGAGATTCAATGAAGACAAGGGCAAGAATGCCAATATCTCCAATGAAGCCAAATGTATGCAATGCAAAGCAAATCTATATGACAATGCAAGTTAATCTATTGCATAAAAGGAAATCTAAGCTAAGAATGCCATGAAAATGAAACTACTATGCAAGAAATGAAATCTAACTATGAAGCAAGAAAGCCATGATGATGCAAGAATGAAGACAAGAAGATAGAGTGTTGATGAAGATCCAAGATGAATGCCAACAATGCTCCAAATCTTCAATCCCTACATGCAAGAATGTCTCCAAAAGCTCCAAGATGACCTAGAAAACCTGCAGCGTAATATTAGCATAAAAGTTGTGTGTCTAGAATGAAGAAGAGAGCTCTTCTTTTATAAGAAATGAGAAGGAATGGACCATGGAGATTAAGAGGCAAAAGATTTAATCAACGGTGGAGCTTAGAAGAGGAGCAATCCATGTGCACAAGTATCCTCCAATAGAAAAATAAGAGTTGACTTTTGTGTCCATATGAGACAAAAAGTGTTTTTTCCCTTTTTATAAAATAAGAATAATGCTTTATTTGTGCAACTTAGGATAAGAGGAAAAGTGGGGGCTTTTTATTTATTAAAAGGGGAGGGAATTCCTTTTAAATAAATAAAAACTTAGGATAAGATGGTTAGCCCATAGAAAATAATCGAATAAATGATAGAACTAGGATTTGATCAAGAATAAGCAATTTATGATTTAGCAAAAGGGGCTAATAGTCTAGGTGACCATTTTTAGGTGTATACACCCCTCTCACAAGAAAAGTACATCCTTCAAACCACTTCATATCCCATACCTCGATCCATCACCTCTACCTCTTCAACACCATCATCCCCTCAAGCAAGTTCAAAATCTTCCACCCCACCTTCATTTGAGGACCATCCAAGCTCCCCATCTTCTACACATTCTAAACCCTCACCTCCTCCAAACTGGAAGTCTCCAAGGAGTTTCACAAGGAAGCCAATAAAAAATCCCACTCCTAAATCCAAGCCATCTCAAACCTTCATGTGAAGCCATCACTGATGAGGCCCATCCATCACTCCCATCTGTCATCTATCTTTCATACATTGACCCTCTTCCATCTCCTAGCATCATTGAGTCCCTTCCATCTAAAGTCTCCATCCAATGCCTACCAACATCACCTCCTCCTAGCATTATCCAAAGCACATCCAGTGCGCCCCATGAGTTCACCCTTCTTCCTACCATCACAGCTACAGAATCTCCCATCCTTCCATCCACTCCATCTGAAGAGTCCATCCATACATCCCCCAACACTCTATCCACACAAATCCTATCATGTCAAGATCTTTCCCAAAAGCATGTTGAAATACTCATAGAAGAAAATCAAGATCCAATCCCTTCACTTCCCCCATCACATGTTCTATTGCTTCCATCACCCCCAATCCAAAATCCTACAACCTCAATTCCTCCAATCCAAGATCCTATCATCCCCATTTCTCCATCTGAAGATCCATTACCATCCCCCAATCCCAGTCAAAATCCCACCATCATATCCTCTCCTCTTGAGGATCTTCCAATCCAAACTGTCCCACAACCAACACTCTATCCTCTTGGATCACTTACATTTGTCAAAGGCAGTCCACTTGAAGCAAAAGCAATAAGTTCCATGTCTTCCATCAAGGAACCCGAAATTGGATGTTTATCATATTCCCCAAGTCAGAAATATCCTTGTTTGGATAAAATGCTCAAGAAATGGAATTATCAAGGCAAAGGCCTAGGCATCTGTGAACAAGGAAATTTGGAGCCTATCCAAGACAAGAAACATCCAAAGTTATGTGGCATTGGTCACACATCAGAAGAAGACACTTCCTCCAAAAATGTTGGTACAGCTAAAGCTAAATTCAAGCATCCTTCCAAACCCACCATCACATCTTCCAAGGCATACAATGCTATTCCTCCTCCTCCATCATTACAGATTAGGACAACCTATCACATTCCTCCATCCTCCAAATCCATTTTGGGTCCCTATGTCCCAAAATCTACCAACACATATCCTCCACATACCAAATCCATTTTGGGCCCTTACATCCCAAAATATCATCCCCCATCTTATCCTACTCAGACCTTCATCCAAAATCCAAGCATCCCTAGTCAAGATCAACAAAGGCACATTCCCACATATCCTATCTACCAATCTCCTTTCATCTCTCCATCCATATTTTCACCATCCCGCACATCTCCTCATATTCACTCCAATGCTCCCCCTAATTTGGATGCCATATCCAATATGAATAAAGGGAAATATCCACGAAAATCCAAAGATTGCCATGTCCAGTCTAAACGACATGCTCAAGCAAAGAAAAATCCAATCAAGCAATCCAAAGCATCCCAATGGATGCAAAGGCCCAGCAAAGCACAAGAAAAATTTACTACATGGCCACTAAGGCTCAGCAAAGCAAAAGCAAAATCTGATGCATACCAATCGCCACAAAGGCCCACCAAAGCTAAAGCAAAAATGATGTGGATCCCAAAGCAAAAAGATGTAATGCATCTAAAAGAAACATCTACAATGGCATCCAAAGTTGCTAATCCCCTAGCTATTCAGTCTTCTCCTCCATCTCCTAAATCTATTTTGGGTCCCAAAGATTCAAAATCTCCTAGCATAAATCCTCCATCACATCCACCTCTATCTTCCACATCCTATCCACTTCATCCACCTTCCTTGCAACATGTGCCAATGTTGGTCCTGACAGCATCTCCCTATCATGATCACTTTCCATCTTTCCATCCAAACATTTTCTACCACCATATCTCCCATCTACCCCATCTTATCCATGCCTTTGCATAATCCCTCCATCCCAATAAAGTTGTACCAACATCCAGAGAAATTAGAAAGGCAGAAAAAAATTAGAAGATGTCAGAAACAAATCAGAAGATCAGTGAAGAAAGATAGCAGCACATCAGAATATCAGAAGGTTAGCATCTAGTCAGCAAAAAATCAGAAAATCCATAAAAATTGGAAAAATCAAGAGAAAAGTATCAAAAAAAAAGAAAAAGAGAAAAACATTCGTTCAATGGTGAAAACTTGGCAATTCAAGCGCCTTGGACAAGTACCATGGTGAAAACCTGGCAAATAGGCGTCATGTGTAGGTCCCCCCAATTCCTTTCTGCAATTTGGGGCCATTCCCTTCTATCACCTCTTATCCAACATCTCCTCCATCCCATTTGTCTCTCACCTCCTTCATCCTCTTTTGGATCTTGATGGCAAAACAAAGACTACCAGGTATACATGCTTTTTTGGGCACCTCCTTGGCATCCATCACACCTTTCAGCTACATATCCTCTATCCAATCCATTCATTCTAGCTTCCATCTACCTTCCTCATCCTCTTAACGGCATATCTTCCATCTAAGCATACCCCATGCCTCTGAAAATACCTAAAGTATCCTAAGCAGGGGGCATCTTATTCCTTGGTAACATATTCCTTGGAGACTATCTTTCATCCAAAATCTTCCATCTCCCAAATCCTCAACCAAATCCACCATCCAATCTCCCCAAGCATTCCTCTATCTAGATCCCTCAGCAGTTCTGCCAGCATTCCATCTTCCAATCCTCAAGCAAATCCACCATCTGATCTCCCAGCAGTTTCTTCCATCCAAATCCAAATCTTCCTCCATCCAAATCTCCTAGCAGTTCCATCATCCTCATCCTAAGCATTTCCTCCATCTTTCCATCACCCAGTATCTTCCCTTGTCATTGGTATCTAGTTATAGGCTACCTTTCATGCAATCCAATGCCATTCATCCATATCCAACCATTCATAGCAATCTTCTAGCAATCTCCAATCCTCTCCACATCCTCTAGCTATCCAACATCCAAGATCAAGCCAATCCATCCAATCCAAATCCTTAGTCTTGTAGCAAGCCTTGATCTCAATCCAATCATCATCATTGGGATATGTCCTTCCCAAATCTATGTAATTTCAGGACACATCTTCCGTCAGTCTGTCTTGGCTTTCCAGCCCAACTGGGGCATCATCCTGCATATCTTTGGAGCTTCAGCTTCATCCCCAAGTTCTTTGTACATCCTAATCCTAAGTCTTGTACCATAGCGTCAGTCGTGTCTCCACCTAAACTCATTTGTACATATGTGTCTTTAGGACCCATCCTTTGTGTCTGGCATCCCTTGTCGTTGTCTTATTGTACATATCCTTGTTAGTCCTGCAGTAGTATCTGATAAAAAATCTTGTCCTATCCAACCTTGCACTTCAGCAACATCAATTGTCAACTATCCTTGATCATCATGACCATCTTTGAACTTCATCATTTGCCAATCAGCAACACAACATTCTCCCCATCAGCATCGAGTCCACATAGATGTATGCTTCTGTTTTGTCTAACCTAAGCCTAATCACGGGTCCCCTCAGTTGTATCCTCCCTGTCTGACTTAATCTTCCACCAAGCACACTAGGTCCGTGTCGATGTATCCTTCCACACATTCAGACCAATCTTCCTGCCATCAATCAAATCAAATCTCTCTCCTTGGCAAAGGTTGTCTTTTGGAGTTATCATTTTGGCCTTGGATTTTGTCCTTTGGGTCTTGTTAATCTTTTACAGCTTCTCATTGTTCTCTACTCAAAGTTGCCATGATCCTTTATATCATGGTGTGCTGCGAATGAGGATAATCTGGGGCAAGGTCTTTTGATCTTTTACTTCTTCCTATAAGTCAGTTGTGTGTTTGTGGTTTCTTCAGCATCGTTTCCACCATGCTTCCTCTTGGGTTCATGCGTGATGCTGGGGCAACCTTGCATGTCTTTTTAGCGTCGGTCCTATGCAACACTGGTGACAAGGCCTCATGATCCCAGTATCCTTGGCAGGTCTCTAGCATTGCTATATTAAACTAGGTTGTGCTCTCTAAAAGATCTAAAGCATGGAGCTTCCCCAAATCCCCTGCATCTTGCATCATATAGATTAATCTTGCATCCTCATATAGCTGCATCCTGCATTTTGCATTCCATCTCATCTTTCATTCACCCATCTTTGCTCTTGGAAGCTTGGTAATTTATCTCCGCTGCTTCCTCAGTCGTTCCTTCTCTGTTTCCTTTCAAGAAAATTCCACAATGTTTATTCCTTGTGTTATTTTCTCGAGGGGGCACAATCCCTTATTCCTCTAAATTCTAGCCTTGGGCATCTTATTTTCTTGTCTTTGAAGCCATGCCACTTGCGGCATCGCATCAAAGAGGGGCAAAATGTAGACACCTAAAAATCCATTAGAAAATAAAGTATTTTTATTTTTTGAAAAATCCCTGATGACATCATCATTTATTAATTAATTAATTATTTAATTTATTTATTTATTTTTATGTCATTAAATCTCTTTATCTTAATTAAAAACATTTAATTAAGGAATCCCTCCCAAAAATGTTTAAATCTTATTTAAACATTATCTCCTTATTTATTAATTATTTTAATTAATAAATTGACCAAAAATCCTAAAATAAATAATTAATTTATTTTTTGACCAAAACTTGGCCAATTTCCTTAAGACCACTAACCTCTTCCAAAATCTTCTAATCCCTTCTTAATTTCGATTAAAAGGCTAATCCCATCGTTTCTAACCCTAATCTCAACTCAAAATATTTAATTAAGATTAAATATTTAATTTTCATATTTATTAAATATATTTTAATAAATATTCCCAAAACCAAAAGCCTTTGGAATGAATAAACTTTTATTCCATAAAACCTAAGAAAACTCTAGACTCTTCTAGAAACTTCTCAACCCAACCTCTTCACCCATCCTAATCTTAAAATCCCCTAATCCTAATCCTAATCTTCCCCCTAACCTTGTCACATTCCCTAAACAAGGTTAGCCAACTCCTAAGCTTGACCCAAAGTCAACAAACTTCTAGAGGCTTCTCTTACATGCATTGAAGGCATTTAAGGCCTCCTTATCCCTCTTACATGCATTTATGGTGCATTTAAGAAGCCCCTCACCCCTTTCTTACACCCTTTGACCTTAGGCACATTTCCCAAATTGTGCACATTCCTCCCATCTTTCAACCCAATCCCCTTATGACACTTGTCACAAGGAGATAACCCTTCCCCTAATGAGCCTCAAACTCATTAAAGCTTTTGAGATAAATAAATCTTTATTTATCTCCTAAATTCCATATTTATCATTAGAAAGCCTAGACTCTTCTAGAAAGTCTTCATCCTTATCTCCTTGACTCAACCCCTAACCTTACCCCAAACCTTAACCTTTCTTCCTAACCCAAGCCCTTAGGAAATCCTATAAATACTCCCTCTTCCAAGAGAAATTCATTAGCTTAGTTTTTATCATTTATTGCATTGTTATCATGAGCATTTTTAGCTAGATCATCTTAGCATACATCTTAATTGTTAGATTTCTTCATGTTTTTCATGTTTTCTAACACATATTAGAATAGCTTAATGGATTAATCTTAGTTCATATTTCAAGCTTTTCTCATCATTTATGCATCACCATAAATCCCTCTCCATGCATTTGAGAGCACACCCACATCCCTCTAATTGAAGCAAATCAAACATTTGCTCTATAGCACTTGTTTTTAGCAACAATCTTGAGGTGGCTTTGGTTTTGTTTTCATGTCTTATGCTATTTTTAGTTCATGAACATGTTAGATTAGTCTAATGTTTGAATGTTTCAGCCTTTCAAGATAGGTAACAGGTTCAAAACCATAGTCGACAGTAATGCTTTCACTTGTTCAGTAAGATGTAGATTATTTTCAAATAAATCTGATATAGTTCCTTCAGATGCATGAGATATGCTACCAAATGCAAATCCAGATACCTCAAATGGATCATCTATCTCTTCTTCATGATAATCAGAATCACTATACCAAATTTCCATATCCTTCCTCTTGATCAGTAACTTCTTCAGTTCTTCTTTGGTTTCTTTGAATTTCTCAATAAAGATCTGCATTTATAATCTTTGATTGTCAATAGTCTTATCCAGCTTATATGTTTCCATCCTTAGATATTTCCTCTTCAGTGATTAAACTTCCTTACCAAGAGATCTAGCTCTGATACCAATTGTTGGGATTATGGAAATATAAGTACTGAGAGGGGAAGGGTGAATCAGTACCTTCAAAAAATTTCAATACTAAAAACTTTGCAAGTAGATAGCATTAACTGACTAAATCTATTGTATTCAAAACATACATTCAAATGTGACTAAAAATGTAATTTTCATGTAATCTAATCAATAAACTATTCATTAAAATTCACACATAACACATATATTTTGGTATCGTAGAAACCCTTGTAAGAAGGTAAAAATTGTAGTGGGGATCACACCCACAAATCTTCACTGCTATAGTAACAAATTATGCTAGTTAAGGCTATAAATTATGATCACTTCTGATGATCTTATCCTATTAGAAATTACAATTAGATTGGCTATATTTACCTAATTAGAGGATTTTAACAACACAATACATGTGTATACTCAGTTAAGAGATATAGCTAATAACGGTTAAGTCCACTCTATTAGGATATTTTAAATTTGCTACAATGGTTCAATGGTAATAGTAAATGTATTTGTAATTAACAACTTTGTCTTGCCTGATTTAGATCTGTAATATACCAAAAAGATATCACCTTGAAGTGATGTATGTGTCCTTCTATTCTTCTCGATAGCCTTGTGTATGTTCTAAAAAAATGAATCCTTCTTTCGAACCTTCTTTCAAAAACCCTTTGTCTCATCTCATGATGTCCTTACTATGGCTACTCCTCCATGATATATGTTCATAATGACATCTTCATATATTTTATATCAAACTAACTTGACCTAATTAGGGTTTTACAATATCTTACAAAACCTAAGATCAATAGTGTAATAAAATAACCTATATCTAACATTACATAGGAATCATCAACAATTTAATGATTACATCCATATTTAACTATGTCTCGATCTTGGTAAAAAAATTATATTGATGTTTGTGCCATTTGAAATTACTATGTCATTTCCTATTTTACTAAGTGTTCACTGCATTCTCCATTCAATAATTAGCTGGTGCTTGGTTAATATGAATTCTCGGTGATTAGTGTGCTCAGTACTCGGTAATCATCTCTCTCAGTGAGAGTACTTGGTAAAAGCCATGTGCGGTAAGCTTAGAGAGCTACCTTGTATCCTGCTTGGTATATAGGCTTTATGAGTTTGACTGACTTTCCTATTTGTCTCCTTTACCAACTAAATAACTTATTGATACTAATGACAACCATTAATTCTCAAATAGGAATAATAAACCCTTCATCCAGAAGACCTCTATATCACTCCCAAGCCTCCAAAATACCTCCATTTGATTCTTATTCATCCTTGAACGACACTCATTCTCCAAGAATTTAGATGCCAATTATAGAATCCATAAATTCAGGAACCCATATGTAGTCAAGGATCAATATGTCTAGTCTAATCAAGATGTAATAATAATGATAAACATTATCTAAAAAGAAAAATAAATATCTAAAAGGTTATTAAGTCCCAATACAAAAATAAGAAAAGGAATATACAAAAGGCCACAAAGCCCCACTAAAGATAAAATTAAAATTAAAATTTGTATGGGTTCATAAATCCCTTAGATAAATAGTACATTCTATGGAACTATAAAAGAATGAAAAACCAAAGACTATGTGGATTCCAAAGAAGCTTCTCGAGACACAAATTTGTAAAGAAAAATCAGAGATAGAATAAAAAATTTCTATCCCTCTATCTAAATGTCTACCATTCTCTGAATATATTTTGGGTCCTTATGTCAAAAAATCCATGTCCATTCCTTAAAATTTTGAATTCACTTTTCCTTCACCAGCCCTAAAGGTGTATTCTACTTTTTTTCTTTCCCACATTCCAATTCACTAAAAATCAAGTCTTCTTATAACCCCACTATTATCAAGCTACTACTTTCTATCCTTTTATCCATTATATCCAACCTTTTTCATAAATACATATCATGGTCTATCCATCCAACCATCTATTTAATTACCCTACCAATGTATTTAAGTATACCTTTTCATATTCATGGTCTACTATTTTATATTATTTAAGAGTATTATCCAAAGAATAAGATGCTTTAGTCATTTTTCTTTTCCCTATATGTATCAACTATTTTCTGAAAATAGGTTAAAAAAAGAAAAGAAGAAAAAGAAGAAAAATTCATCACCTTGATGAAAACCTGGAAAATAGGCATCTTGGTGATATAAAAAAAAGAAGAGAAAAATAAAATAAAAAGAAAAATAAAAAAGAATGGGCATTCATCCATCTATCAAAATATGAAGAAGGCACATTAGGGAAGTACCATAATGAAAAATTGTCAAATAATTATCATGTGTAATCTATCAAAATCTCTTGGTACATAATTATAGGCATATTTCATTTTCATTATCCTATCTATATGTCATTTTTAATTTATCAAAATCTTGTGCTCCATAATTATGGGTATATTTCATTTGTGTTATCTTATCACATCATACCCCCCATATCAAAATCTCTTGGTACATAATTATAGGCATATTTCATTTGCATTATCCTATCTATATGTCATTTTTAATTTATCAAAATCTTGTGCTCCATAATTATGGATATATTTCATTTGTGTTATCTTATCACATCATACCCCCCACCATATCATACTTGGGGGAAGGTTTCATTCATTATTTCCTATCCATCATGTCCTTCATTATCCTATATCTCTTATATCCATCATCCTTCTTTACATCCATATTTAATTTTCCATCATTTGACTTCCATCATGTCCTCTAGTATCCTTTTTCCCTCATCTCCATCATCCTTCTTTGTATCTATATAGAAAGAAAAAGGAAGCAATGCATAAATAGGTAAATCACTTCCCATTTTCATATATTGCACATTTCAGAAGGAAGATGTGCCACTAGGTTTAAGAGGATACTTAAATGATAAGTGATACAATGATCCTTAAATAAATTATGTAATTATTAATGAAAATGATATAATGATATAATCTAAGTGATTTAATAGACAAGCTACTCAAACACTAGAAATAATAGACTCATACAGATTGATAGTGAGAAAAAAAGTTCTAAAATAGGAACCAAAGAACTGATATGAAATGTGGATAAAATATAAGATGATAATGTAAGTTATAGAGTGAAACTTACTATGTACTTGTGGATAGAATGCAAATGGCTTTCTATACATGGAATTTTTTTCTGAATTTTCTCGGTCTCTTCGATTGTGTCCTATCATTCTCATTTTTGTCTAGTAGCCTCTATAACCTATTCTTACAAATATAAAATATGGGGAAATTTTTTTCTAAATAGGTTTTAATTGGTCAAACCCTTTTTTAGTAATTAACCTTGAAAATGGAAATGAACTTCATAAAGGAAAGTATGTAGAAAGGAAAATGTTAAAATCACCTTACATAAACCCTCGTGCATGGATATAAAAATATCTTATACCCATGAAGGTTCTTGAATTTTATTTAAATTAAAATATTTGAGCTTGGAATATGATGGAAAATCAAGGATTTTCTCACAAATGTATATATCTATGAGTGTCACTTCTATATCTTTAATGTAGATATGCTTGATAATTACTTGCAATGAAGGAGAGAGAATGTGGATGGAATGATGGATCTTATTTCTTGATTGAAAATTACACTACTTTTCCATCATAGGAGATAAAATTTATTCAATTGGAGAATATTTAATTTGAATTTAATGATCTTGAGTAATGGGAGACTTGGAAATCTTGATCCTGGATGCTTACCTTACAATATTGAATATAATTACTTAATTGCTCTTGATTTCTTGAAAATATTGATAGATTGATTGAAAATGCTTGAATATGTTCATGATAAGAAAAATTGAGAGGGATAAAGTTAATTTTGTACTTACTCTATCATTTTAGGATTAAAAAATGGTCCAAGACAACCACAAAATTGAATCACTTATTAAAACCTTTATATCCGACCCTTGGCCAAATTTGGGCCATAATTCTTAGGGACAAAATGCCATTGGCATTTTGTACCCTAGAGAATAGGATATAATATGGAGGGAATATCAAGATAGGTGAAAATAAGTAGATGGAAGGAGTACATTTTTCTAGGATCAAGCATAATAGACATTTAGACCTTGAAATCATCGTAATTTGGTCTAACAGATCCTAATAAAGCATCTAATTATAGGTGCTAACTTTTTAGGGAAATACATTTATGCCCTACTTTAGAAATAATATGATAGAATTTCATGCTCATTGTAAAGTAGATCAATACATAAGAACAATCTTATAAATGTTAAGGAGATAAACAATCATCAAGCCTCCAAGTCACTTAAGTCTTCATCAAGTCCAAAACCAAGATAAAAGAGGCATCACTTGAAGAGAAAAAATAAAGAGAGATAAATAGAGAGGCATGACCACTATCTTAGTAAGGTATTTACTAACAATGGATAACACAATGAAAAATCATTACAAAAGATGGAGATGATCTTCAAGTCTAGCAAGTTTTTTTATGCTATTCAACCCATCAAAGAGGATCAGTCCTTAGTGAAGAAATTATATCTATTTAGTGGTATGAAAATGGTGATTAGGCCTCTAAAAAGAATTATCTCCAAAGGTATCAAAGAAAGAAAGATCAGTCCTTAAGGAAAATGTTGTCTCATTTAAGGGATCTAATGAAAATGATCAGGCCTAAGGAACACATTGTCTCCAAAAGGACCAAAGAAAGGAAGATTAGTTACCTGATCTGTAGACACAACACTTCAGTAAAACATTAGAGGTTAGCAAAATTCAAAATCATGCAAAATTGAAATCTAATTTAACCAAGCGATTTACTGCCTTCTAGTAGGTGCGAGATTGATGTTCTCAGATTGTTATCGAGATCAGTGACCTAGATGACACCTAAATGAAGGATTTGAATGCAAAATTGATATGAAATATGAATGCAATTAATCTATTTTTTTGGTATTTTCTATGCAATAATAATGAAAAATTGATATGAATCTATGCTAAATGATATGCAATGCTCAAAACTAGAAAGATCTCACAATAGCTTGGATTCACAAAGATGATTCTTCAGACTCCAATTCGACAGCGTGAGAATGCAAATTCATGGATGAATTATGAAGAGCTGAAGCCTTAATTTATAGAAATACAGGGCTTTGGAGGTGCATGGAAAAAAGCCATAAATCACTCAGATTAACTCAGCTTGATTTTTGAGTTATCTGATAATAAAGATAATTTAATTCACAAAAACATGCAAAGCATGCAAAAACAACTTTTTAACTCAAATTAGAGTTTAGATCAGCTTTTTGAACTCCAAAAGGATGTTGAGTTTTGAAAATTCAACACTTTGCATTGATTTTCTAATTTGGAGTTTAACTATTTCTTTTGAATGTGCATAATAATTATGAATTAATTAAATAAGTAAAGTGATTTATGCTCAACTTAACTGATTTTTGAAAATAAATAATTGATTTATGGGTTAATCAATTATTTAATCAAACTTTTATTAAAAACTATATTATTAAATAATAACAACTTGCTTTAATTAATTAAATAAGAATTTAATCAATTATTTATAAGATATTAGATTTATTGTCAAAATTAAATAATACAATTAATAATAGATAGAATTAAATTTAATTACACAATTAAGTGGCAAGATATTAAATCTAATTAATTAAATATGAAAATATTCAATTAATCAAACTTAGGATAAATGTGATTTATCGCCAAATAATCATTAAATTAAAGATAATTAAGATAATTAGGAATATTGCTAGGAATATTCCCTGATGCAGAATTTAAGATAATCAATTATGATTCGATGATATTTAGATGTGCCTTAGGTTAGGACTTCTATGCCGATTTCATTCGAATTGTTGATATAGAAGATTAATGAACTTACAACCCATTTTTGGGGTATTACATTTTTCCCCTCTTTGAATTACCGTGCGAAGCGCAGTGGTTCAAAGACAGTTTGTGTTTGATAGAGATATGAAACTGATTCGAAATTGATAATTGATATGAGATAGAAGCTGATTGATATTGATTTGATATGGAGATAATAGGTCCTGAATGACCAAAGATAATGTTCACTATAATAGCAAATGAACCTATGATTGCGAAAAAGTGTCAAAACACCTGATTCCAAACCTTAGGATTGCAAAGAAGTGAGTGACCAGTTCTAGACTCGATTGTCTTAGTAGAACTAGCAGGTATCACATCTGAATCTTCCAGTTGCCGAAGAACCAAGGAAAGAACACTATGATCTGATGGTTGCAAAAACTGATACAGTTTACAAGATTAGGAGGATACCGGATTGATATGGATCGACGAATATAATATGCCCCAAGTGATGATAGATTTGTCCCAAGCGATGAGGAATTTTGATGAATCAGTAACTAGACGTGGTTGTTGTCTTGATTACTGAGGAAGATATGATTTCCATAAAGATATGATTTCAAATTTGATTACAGACTTTGAATGATGCGCAATACCATGCCCCCTTCGGGATTGAAATTGAAATTGGACAAGAAAAGTCAGCATTGAGAGTTTAGAAGAATGTTAATTGATTGGAAAAGTGGTTATACACATCTGAGAATGCATTCTGCATCATTTGGAGGTCTTGGAGACCAAGTTTTATTAGGTTAGACCATGAGTTGACCATGGTTGACCAAGTTGAAATTTTGATAGTTTGATGTAAGATCATCAGTTAAGTTGAATTCTCAATTTCTATGATGATAGAAGGTCGAATATGCAAGTAGTTAATAATATGAATGATCACAGATTTTGATTTTGATCCCCAAAAAGGATTCTACTTGTTGTTTCATTGCATGGACCTTCGTGTAAGATTCAACTCTTGTTAGATTTGAAGATGCAATTTGAAGAATCTTTTAAGCATTGAAGTTTAGCCAACCATTGTGAGATTATGCAGACATGCAAGATGCAAAGAAACATGCAAAATGAAATGCAACCTAATACCTAGGACCTAGTCATTGATCATATGTCGATTTGTTATCATCATTGAACTTTTAGGTAACTGGATAAATCAATACAATTCCCACTAGCTATGAAACCATAGACATATGAATATCGATTTGTATGCGCAAGAATCAATACAACACCCACTGGTCAACAACCATGGATATATGAATATTGATTTTGTTTTCAGAATGTCAGATTAGATATAAGCACCAAGGCATAAATGCCAAGATGACCTGAATATCATGTCCATTTTGATATAGCAATTTGTATAAGCATTAAAACATAAACTTCATGATGACCAGAATACGCCTTGCATTGACAAACACATCAAACAGCCAAGAGATTATTCTAAATCCCATGTGAATTACCCATAGTGACCCTTTATCATTCACATCCTTAGGTAAGATCGCATTTCACCGTAGGAGAAATAACTTACTCAAAAAGACAATAGTGAGATCAAACTTCTTTGAATCATCTGGGTATCAATGGTCGAGGTACGCATAGCCATCTAATTCGAGATAGAGGCTCTTACAGTTGGACACCATTTCAATCCAGAATTTCCAAAGATGTTAGATTTTCACATACAAGAAGAAGACAAAGAAAAGACTATGCCCCTAGTCATCACTCTCTAAATCCTATAAAGGACATCATCGAAGAGCTCGAAGGGACACAATATGCAAAAATCTCAATGTGAATCAGTAAGCATACAAGGAGATAAAAGCATGAAAAGCACAGATTGTTTGTAGTTTGATGTTTGATTGCGTTGTTGATGCAAAATCCTTTTTGGAGATGAGACAGACTTGACTAACTTAAATGAAGCTTCAAAGGACTCTGACTAGATATGATACATCTAAGATACACTAGAGACCATAGGATATGACATTGATTGCCCCATAGTGTTAAGCATTGATAGGATACAGACACTTGAGCTGATTGGTGTACAGACCGACTTACTTGAAAACTAGAAATGCAGAAACAAACTGGGAGATATGTACAAACTAAAGCAAGACTGAAAGCTGGGAAAGACCAAGATTGCACTGATAGATGGAGCATTTTGAAACAAGTGGTACCCATTTGCTGGGTTTTCACCATCTTGGTAGAGATTCTATTTTTTCTACCAAGGCGCCTGTTTCCAGGTTTCCACCAAGGCACTTTTTTTTTTTGAATTTTTGATATTTTTCAATTTTTTTTATGAATCATCAAGGTGCCTATTGCTAGGTTTTCACCAAGATGTTCATTTTTTAGGAATTTTTCTGATTTTTAAGATTTTTTTAAAACATTTTACCATATACTGAATGCCTTAGGCATAGAATTTCTTCAGATGGAGAATGTTGATTGGTTCTCAGAGTTGTTCTCCTTCAGCCGTTGAGAGTTGATAGGCACTAGAGCCAAAAGTAGCAGTGATGACAAAGGGACCCAGCTAGTTCGATTCAAACTTCCCCTTGCGTTCTCGATGGGATTGATTTTTAAGATTTTCTCTCAAAACTAGATCACCAACCTAAAATTCTCTGTGTCTGACTTTCTTGTTGTAGCCTCTAGACATTCTCTTCTGGTATACTCTAAGATGATCATATACTACTTTTCTGTGCTCATCTAGTAGTTCCAGTTCTTTTAACCTAGACACTCTGTAGTCATCATCAGTTACTAGACCATGCATTCTGATTCTTAGTGATGGGATTTTGACCTCAATAGGTAGTACTGCTTCAGACTCATAAACTAAAGTGAAAGGTGTAGCCCCTGTAGGTATTCTGTTACTTGTTCTAATACTGGTTCTGATACTTTTTTTGATACTTTTTCAGATACTAGTTCTAGTACTTATTCTGATACTTGTTCTGATATTTGTTCTGATACTTGTTCTGATATTTATTCTGATACTTGTTCAGATACTAGTTTTGATACTAGTTCTGATACTTGGTATACTTGATAGCATCTTTTTCCATTGCAAACTCCCAAGCAAGATCATATCATGCAGTCCCAATGTCTAGCAAGTTGGAGAACAAGAGGGATTGGCAAGCTGGTGGAAGAGATGGAAGACAAGAGAATGAAGGAGAATGAAGGGAAGCAATCCTCAAGGCAAAACTCCTCAAGAATACCCAAGCTAGGGAAAAATTGTCATGTAAAGTGCATTTGGACAAGCAATGAAAGGCTAGCATAGGATAAGTCACAAAATCATAATGCAAGAGTAGGAAAGGATGCAGTCCAAAGGAGTAGATATGTCAAGAGGCTTCATAGCATCGTGTTTTACTCTTTCTTTTATTAGATCAAGACCAAAGGGGAAAGGATAGCGAAAGGCTAGAATGAATGGAGGAAAAATAGACATGAAGGATAAGTAGGAAGGAAATGAAAGAAAGATCATCGTAAGATAGCTCACAAGATAGCCAAATGTTCATGTATAGGTCAACCTTGTCAAGATCAAAGAGAGAAGGCGGAATGGATGAAAGATGTAGAAGAACTACGTATGATGCCTGATTGCCAAGTTTTCATCATGGTACTTATCCAAGGTGCCACAAGGGAGTGGTTTTCACCATAGGATGAATTTATTTCTCTTTACTTTTGCTACCAAGGTGCCTGTTTCTAGGTTTCCACCAAGGCACATTTTCAATTTTTATTATTATTTTTCATTTCTTTTTGAATTTTGGGAAGAAGGAAAGCTTTTTAGATAGTGCTCCTTGAAAGGATAAACCATGATATGCCAAGGAATCAAAATGATATCCTCAAAGATGCTGATAGGGAAAGGGAGATGGAAGAGAAAAATGGAGGATAAGGTTTTATGTAAAGCGAGTGATGTTGGAAGATAGGAGGAATAGGCAAGTGAGGAAAAAGGATAGGAGGTAGAAGGATAATGAATGGGAGGATTGTGAAAGGGTAGATGGAAAGGAAGGAAAGCTCAACATCAAAACATACCTTGAAGGGTGGTGAGAGGATGGAGGAATCATGAATGAAGGAATACGTGAAGGAATATGGCGAATGGATAGTAGAGGTTGTGGTTTAGGCACATGGAATGGAGGAATGCTTTTGGAAGAAGATGAAGTGGAAGTCTTTGGAAGCTTGAATGTCAACTTAACTTTTTGCTCAACCCCAGACTCTTTCAAGAGAGACTTTGGAATCCATATAGTCATAGGCTTTTCATTTCTTTTTGGTAATTTGGAGAGAATATCTTCAATGATGGATTTTGGAACCCATACTTGTCTTGTAGTTTTTTTCTTAGATATCTCTTTTGACTTTATGCTTCCATGTTTTTTAGAGGAGACATGATGATATTCTTTTTTTGATGGATTCTTGTATTGCTTTTTTTTTTCTTGTATTGAACATTCAAGTTACTTCCAATAGACTTGGGACTTGTGGAAGAAGAAGGAGGATATGACTGGTTTAGATGGGTGGGTGGATGAAAAGGATTCAAGGGTATGCATCTATGTTGGTCTTGAGGAAAGATAGGAGATGGAGGGATGTAAGGACCCAAGATGGATGGTGAATTAGGAGAGTTAGGAGGGGAAAGTGAAGGGACATAAGGACCCAAGATGGAAGGAAGGTGTGAAGCCCTTAGTAGTGGTGGAAGAGGTCCAAGGATGGATGTGGAAGATGCAAAAGGGTAATCAACAAGTTCATCAACATTTATATAACAACCAAGGACATCAACATCTTTAGAGTGAGCATTAGAATTTTCAATAGAATCATGGACATCTTGAATATGAGCACCTTCTTTGATAGGATTGTTAAAAGCTTGCAAAGACTTAAGAAGAGTAGAAAGTGGAAGCGAACATGGAATGGTAGAACAAGAAGATGGAAGACTTTGATCTTGACAAGGATCTTTGGATAGCATAAACACATAATTTTTCTTTTGATCTTCAATAGGCTTAACATTGGAAGTAACAACACTATTTTTACCAACCTTAATGGAAGTATCATTTTTGGAAAGCGCAAGTGTAGTAAGGTCATTTTGATTGTCAATAAGCTCAACAATGTAAGTAGTAGCTTGATCTTGCTTAGGAGAAGACTTAAGACATGATGGAATGCATGTGAAAGGGGGTGCAGGATCAAAAGAACCATGAAATGGATAAGACACATCATGAAAAAGATTGGATAACATGGAGGGTTCTTGATCTTGATCTTTCTTTACATTCTTTTCTTTATCACTTTGAGAGTCCTCTTGACATGGAGCCACTTCTAAGGATACAAAAGCATGTTGGGATTGTACGGAAGACTGTTGCAGAGATGGTGAAGGACCAGCTGAAGTAGGAATTATAGCATATGAAGGCTTAGGATCTTTAGGTTTAGCATTATTGAAAGTATTGGTAGCCAAGTGAAGGTTAGCTTGAGTTTCTTTAAGAGGTAGCCCTGGAGGATAACTATAGGGAACCGCATGAAAAGTATCAGGGCTTGTGTTGGATGAAGGTTCTATGAAAGATTTGAAAGACTCAGAAGCTTTAGGAAATGTATGGGTATTGGAGGAAGTAGGGGATGGAAGGGAACCATCACAAGAAAAAGGTCCAACATTAAAATGATCTTGCTTGAGAGTGCAATCTTTATTTTCAGCCTGAGAGTTCTTAGAGGAGAGATCCTTATAGTATTGACATTTCAAATCAGCATGGTATATTTTATATTCCTCAATAGAAGTAGATGTATCATCTAGATATTGTCCACAAAAGCCATCAAAGTCTCTTTCAAAATCAGAATCATATGGATCACCATCATGATCTATCCAATGTGATGGCCCATTTGTAGTAAGTAGGAACACATGACGACGAGGACTCTTAGGAACAGAGGTCTCATAGGTATCATTACATTGTTTGTCATCATAGTTATCATAGTCTCCAAAGCTGGATGTGTCACTCTCCATGGAAGAGGTATCATAAGGGTTATCACAATGCTCAAATTCTATCCAGGGGCATGGTGACATGTACAAGTCTTTATCAAATGGAAAAGGGCATAGAGCTTCCATGGAGAACTCTTTAGGTTCCTTCTCTTTCTTAAGATTGTTAAGTTCAACTTGCATAGCTTGCAGTTGCTTCATCATAGTGGTGATTAAAATTTCTTCCTCATGCATACTGATTCTTTGAGACATGTATACTAATTTTCAATGGCTACTGCTCTGTTCTTGACACAATGATTCGTTCGACAAATTCTAAAATTAGGCTGAAAAAGATAAATATCTGGCAATTTTGATAATTTTTTGACAACTTTGAAAATTTTTCCAAACAACACTCTGCAGACTCATACGACAGTGGGTATACTATGAAACAATAGTTGCAAAACTCATACGACAGTTGTGTAGCAATGAAATGATAGTTGCAAAACTCATACAACAGTTGGGTAGCAATGAAACGACAGTTGAAAATCTCATACAACAGTTGCAAGATTTTGACTTTGAGAATTTGCTGGCATGGAAACTCGTACGACACTAGGTACTCAATCATATGATAGCTAGGTTGTAATGAAATGACACTTGAAAAAACTCATATGACTTTTGACTTCCTGAAATGATTTTTGAGTCCAGAAAGGATTTTACATCAATTTTTGCAAAATTTTGAGTTTACAGATTCAGATTGTTTGCAAATTTCAATGTCCAGATTTGAGGATTATAACAGATTTGTTCATTTTCAGTAACCAGATAGATAAACAAGCACGCAAAATAGCAAGCACGTGATTTCAAGCATGTCTGAAAACAATGAACAAGGGCAAAAGAAACCTTGTGCATGAACAATCAAGTGACTTATTCATTCTAATCCTCAAATGCGCTTATTGTGTATGTTCCAAAAATGTTTTGCAATAACACACATATACCCTATAAAATGAAAATTTGGCCTCACTAGGGTTTTTAGTAATGGTTTGACTCTGCAACTTTTATGATCCAAAGGGGTGAACTCCAATCCCAGTGCACTAGGTTTTGACATAGTCTAAGAACTTCATCTTCAGGAGCTGCTAGGGAGGTCTAACAACCCAACAATGAACCATACCCATGGAGATTTCTTCCACAAGGACATTTATATAGCGGCGGTCACTACCATGGTGAAAATGGCTATTACAGCTTGAGGTTCCATCAATGCAGTTTGCCCTATGAAGGGATTGTCCACTATGGTTAACCCTCTCTAAAGGTGACTCACAATAGTATACCACAAGGGGACTTGGCTCTAGATCCAAGGTTTTTGACACCTTTTCACTTTTAACCCAAACAAAGCAAGCAGATTAATCTGACATGCTAAGACAAATTTTGTCTCACCAAGGTCTATGATATCAACCCCACGTGATCTATCAACCCCTCCGGAGAGAGAATGTATCAATTAATAAGGGAAGACGCACTAACCAATTTTGATTCACCAAAGCTTGTGATGTTTACCCCACGTGATCTATCAACCTCTCCTAGGAGAGAATGTATTGATCAATAAGAGAAGATGCACTAACCAAGTTGAATGTGAAACACACTAAGTATCCTCCCTACCTACAAAGATTTTATCATCAAGAAGGATTTCATTGGGAATCCAATCTCTCAAGAATCATGAATAGTGTTCATAGGGCCTAATTACTATGTGAGCACAGATGTATGTTTCCAAAAGAAAATCTACCAAAAGTACCCAAAAAGAAGAAAGAGGAACACTTAATGCTTAAAGTGAATATGAGATGAGTCCACAAGGTGGAATAGTTAACACCTCACACAAGCTGAAAATGAGTCCCCAACTTAGAAAACAAGTGATTTCCTAAAAGCACAAAAGGGTTGCCAAGTGGAACACTTAACGCTTTTGTCCTGTTGACCCCTCCCCTTTATGGTGCTGAGATTGCAACCACGGGGTGGAATGAGGGGCCGGTGGATTAGCGAGTCCAATAACCCAAGATAGCAATCAAGATCAATCACAAGTATCTGATACTACTTAATGAATCCTTAACGGGTCACAACCTAGTATCAATTATGCAGGTATGTAAAAAAAAAGCATGAAAAGAATCACCCAAGCTAGACACATGAGAGATTTATTTTAAGCCCCAAATCAAAATATTATCAGCACAAGTGGAATACCTGAGATCCCCGCAATGCGCTTAGTATATTTTTACCTGATTTTAGCAAACTTTACACTTTTTTAATCAAAACCAGGAAGAGTCAATCAAAAATAGAGAATTTCAACTATTAAGATTAGCTATTAGTCAAAATCTAAAAGTCAAATCTGACAAACTGCCTGCAAAAATGAAATGACAGTTAAAACCTGATGCTGAAACTCGTATGATAGTGGGTCTGTTACCAGACGATAGTCTAAAAACTCGTACGATAGCGGGTCTATTACCAGATGATAGTCTAAAAACTTGTATGACAGTGGGTATGCTCCCAGACAACTGGCTGGAAACTTGTACGACACTGGGTGTCTGATGAAATGACAATCCAACTTCCAAATGATAGTGGGTACCTGATGAAATGATACTCAGTCAACTATCATACGACAGTGGGTATGCTCCCAGATGACACTGGGTGTCCAATGAAATGACAGTCTAAAAAAATCATACGACACTAGGTGTCTGATGAAACGACAGTCCGAAAAAACTCGTACGACAGCCCAAAAAACTCGTACGACACTGTACAGACTGAAATTAAAAATCACGCTGTATGGACAGCTTTGATAGAAAAAGTGCCAAAAAGAAACAAAAAATAACATCCTACTGAGAATACCACCAGAACAGGCAACAACAGGTGATTTTTGATAGAGAAATGATAGAAGATTGATAGAAATGAAGGGAAGCCCATTTTAGGGCCCCACAGTGGGTGCCAAAAATGTGTGTGAATTTTGTACCTGATCTGTAGACATAACACTTCAGTAAAACATTAGAGGTTAGCAAAAATCAAAATCATGCAATGAATTGAAAGCTAAACTAACCAGGCGATTTACTGCCTTCTAATAGGTGTGAGATTGATGTTCTCAGATTGTTATTGAGATCAGTGACCTAGACGACACCTAAATGAAGGATTTGAATGCAATTGATCTAGATATAAAATATCAATGCAATTAATCTATATTTTTTTGATTTTCTATGCAATGATATGAAAAACATGATGAAGACAAAAAGGAAAGAGCCATTTATTATATAAGTAGAACATTGGTGGCATATGAAAAGAACTATTCTATGATTGAGAAAGCTTGTCTCATTGTGATCTTTGCATCACAAAAACTGAGACACTATATGTTAGCTCATACCATGCATCTAGTAGCAAAAATTGATCCACTAAAATACTTACTAAGCAAGGCTACCCTCACCGATAGACTGGCTAAATGGGTCATGCTTCTAAGCGAATTTGACATTGAATATGTTGAAAGAAAAGCTATAAAAGGTCAAGTTATTGCTGATCAACTAGTAGATGCACCCATGTTTGATGACACACCAATGCAAATGGAATTTCCAAACTCATCTATTATGCACCTATCTTCTAGAGAATGGCAATTATTCTTTGATGGCTCCTATACACAAAATGGATTTGGAGCAGGCATATTGTTCCTAACTCCCCAAGGATACTCAATCCCCAAAGCATTCCGATTAAAGTTTCCTTGCACAAACAATATTGTGGAATATGAAGCCCTTTTGAATGGTATGAAAATAGCAATTGAATGGAGAGTAACAAAGCTACACATTCATGGAGACTCTCAACTTGTTATTCATCAAGTCAATGATGTGTACCAAACTAAAGATGAAAAGCTCATTCCTTACAAAAGAATGGTCAATGATCTTAAGAAATATTTCATCTCTATCACATTTGAGCAAATTCCTAGAATAGAGAACAAGGCTGCCAATGCAATGGCAACACTATCTACTTTATTACAGCAGCCTGAACATGAGCTATGCTATGAGTTCCTGGTGGAAGCACTCTCTTATCCTGCATATGACTCCCCCAAAACTCGCATGATTTGCACTGTTGTAGGTCATGATTCATCCCGATATAAAAACCTATTTTCCTATCTCCAAGACCAAATCATTCCCGATACCTTCAACCATCATGAAAAGAGATACCTTATTCGTAATGCCTCCTGATATGTCATCATTGGTAATGATCTATACAAATGAGGTCTAGATGGTATTCTACTTAGATGTTTAGAATGGGAAGAGTCTCAACGTGCATTAGAGGAAGTCCATGATGGTATTTGTGGGTCACACTTGAACAGTTTAACACTAGCTCAAAAACTTATTAGGCCTGGGTACTATTGGCCTGAAATGGAGAAAGAGGCTATCAAATTTGCTAAGAATTGTCAAAAGTGTCAAGTACATGGCAACCTAATTCATGCTCCAGGGAGGGATCTAATCCCCTTTACAACACAATGGCCTTTCCATCAATGGGCATTTGATCTTATCGGGATGATTCATCCTCATTTTTCTAATGGACATACCCATATAATCATAGCCACAAATTATTTTACAAAATGGGTAGAAGCGGTCCCTTTGACATAAGCAACTGGAAAGTAGATATCGATGTTCATCTTGAACTATATCATATGCAGATATGGGATCCCTCATTCCATAATCATAGATAATGGTGGGCAATTCAGGAATAAAGACCTCGATGATCTATGTGCCAAATTTAAGATCACCCAACATTGGTCTTCTATCTACTATCCACAAGGGAATGGACAAGCAGAGGCTTCTAACAAAAATCTATTGAAGATCTTGCACAGAATAGTAAACAAAACTAGCAGAGACTGGCATCTCATGATTAATCTAGCTCTATGGGCCTATAGAACAAGTATCGGGACACCTACTAGGGCTACACCTTTCACTTTAGTTTATGGGTCTAAAGTGGTACTACCTATTGAGGTTGAAATCCCATCACTCAGAATCAGAATGCATGGTCTAGTAACTGATGATGACTACAGAGTGTCTAGGTTACAAGAACTGGAACTACTAGATGAGCGTAGACAAGTAGCATATGATCATCTTAGAGTATATCAGAAGAGAATGTCTAGAGGCTACAACAAAAAAGTCAGACACAGAGAATTTCAAGTTGGCGATCTAGTCTTGAGACAAAATCCTAAAAATCAATCCCATCGAGAACGCAAGGGGAAGTTCAAACCCAACTGGCTAGGTCCCTTTGTCATCACTGCTACTTTTGGCTCTGGTGCCTATCAACTCTCAATGACTAAAGGAGAACAGCTTTGAGAACCAATCAACGTTCTCCATCTGAAGAAATTCTACGCCTAAGGCATTCAGTCTATGGTAAAATGTCCTAAAAAAAGAATCCTAAAAATTAGAAAAAGTCCTAAAAAAAGAACGTCTTGGTGAAAACATAGCAATAGGTGCCTTGATGATTCGAAAAAAACAAAATATCAAAAATTCACAAAAAAAAAATTTTAAAAAAAAAAAATTTGAAAAATTTGAAAAAATGAAAAATACAAAAAAAATAAAAGAAGAAAAAGTGCCTTGGTGAAAACCTGGAAATAGGCGCCTTGGTAACAAAAATAGAATCTTTGCCAAGATGGTGAAAACCTGGCAAACGGGTGCCACTTGTTCAAAATGCTCCATTTATCAGCACAATCTTGGTCTTTCCCAGCTTTCAGTCTTGCTTTAGTTTGTACATATCTCCCGGTTTGTTTTTGCATTTCCAATTTTCAATAGGTCGGTCTGTCCACCAATCAGCTCAAGCGTCTGTATCCTATCAATGTTCAAACTTGGGGGCAATCAATGTCATATCCTATGGTCTCCGGTGTATCTAAGACATGTCATATCCACTCAGAGTCCTTTGAAGCTTCATTTGAGTCAGTCAAGTCTGTCTTGTCTCCAGAAAGGATTTTGCATCTACAACAACGCAATCAAACATCCAAACTCAACTGAAAACAATCTATGCTTTTTACATGTTCTTATCTCCTTGTATGCTTACTGATCCACATTGAGATTTTTGCATATTGTGTCCCTTCGAGCTCTTCGATGATGTCCTTTACAGGATTTAGAGGGTGATGACTGGGGGCATAATCCTTTCTTTGTCTTCTGCTTGTATGTGAAAATCTAACAACTTTGGAAATTCCAGATTGAAATGGTGTCTGACTATAAGAGCCTCTATCTTGAATTGGATGGCCATGCGTACCTCGACCATTAATACCCAAAAAATTCAAGGAAGTTTGATCTAACTATTGTCTTTTTGAGTAAGTTCTTTCTCCTACTGTGGAACGCGATCTTGCCTAAGGATGTGAACGATAAAGGGTCACTACGGGTAATTCACATTGGATTTAGAATGATCTCTTGACTATTTGATGTGTTTGCAATGCAAGGTGTATTCAGGTCATCACGACGTTCATGTTTTGATGCTTATACAAATTGCTATATCAAAATGGACATGATATTCAGGTCATCTTGGTGTTTATGCCTTGGTACTTATATCTAATCTGACATTCCAAAAATAAAATCAATATTCATATGTCCATGGTTGTTTGACCAGTGGGGGTTGTATTGATTCTTGCGCATACAAATCAATATTCATATGTCTATGGTTTTTTTTTAGCTAGTGGGCATTGTATTGATTTATCTGGTTACCTAAAATTTCAATGATGATAACAAATCGACATATGATCAGTGAGTAGGTCCTAGGTCTTAGGTTGCATTTCATTTTGCATGTCTCTTTGCATTTTGCATGTTTGCATGATCTCACAATGATTAAATGAACTTCAATGCTTAAATGATTCTTCAAATCGCATCTTCAAGTCTAACAAGAGCTGAATCTCACACAAAGGTTCCTCCAATGAAACAACAAGTAGAATCCTTTTTCGGGATCAAAATTGAAATCTGTGATCATTCATATTATTAACTACTTGCATAATCAATCTTCAAATATCATAGAAATCCAAAATTCAACTTAACTGATTATCTTACATCAAACTATCAAAATTTCAACTTGGTCAACCATGGTCAACTCATGGTCAAACCTAGTCAAACTCGATCTTCTAGACCTCCAAATGATGTAGAATGCATCCTCGAATGTGTTTAACCACTTCTCAAATCAATTAACATGCTTCTAAACTATCAACGCTAACTTTTCTTGTTAGATTTCAATTTTAATCCCGAAGGGGGCATGGTAATGCATATCATTCAAAGTCTGTAATCAAATTTGAAATCATATCTTTATGGAAATCATATCTTCCTTAGTAAACAAGATAACAATCACGTCTAGTTACTGATTCATCAAAAGTCCTCAACGCTCGGGGCAAATCTATCATCACTTGGGGCATATCAGATTCATCAAGATCCCTATCAATCTGGTATTCTCCTAATCTTGTAAACTGTATCAGTTTTTGCAACTATCAGATCATAGTGTTCTTTCCTTGGTTCTTCGATAACTAAAGGGTTTGCATGTGATACCTGCTAGTTCTGCTAAGACAATCGAGTCTAGAACGGGTCACTCACTTCTTTGCAATCCTAAGGTTTGGAATCAGGTGTTTTGACACTTTTTCACAATCATAGGTTCATTTGCTGTTATAGTGAACACTATCTTTGGTCACTCAAGACCTATTATCTCCATATCAAATCAATATCAATCAGCTTCTCTCTCATATCAATTATCAATTTCAAACATTAGTTTCATATCTTTATCAAACACAGACTATCTTTGAACCACTGCGCTTCGCACAGTAATTCAAAGAGGGGCAAAATGTAATACCCCAAAAATGGGCTATAAGTTCATTAATATCTTGCATCTACATATCGAACGAAATTGACATCAAAGTCCTAACCTAAGGCACATCTAAACATCATCGAATCATAATTGATTATCTTAAATTCTGCATCAGGAAATATTCCTAGTAATATTCCTAATCATCATAATTATCTTTAATTTTATAATTATTTGGCAATAAATCACATTTATCCTAAAGTTTGATTAATTGAATATTTTCATATTTAATTAATTAGATTTAATATTTTCCACTTAATTGTGTAATTAAATTTAATTCTATCTATTATTAATTGTATTATTTAATTTTGACAATAAATCTAATATCATATGAATAATTGATTAAATTCTTATTTAATTAATTAAAGAAAATTGTCATTATTTAATAATATAGTTTTTAATAAAAGTTTGATTAAATTATTGATTAACCCATAAATCAATTGTTTTATTTTTGAAAGCAGTTAAGTTGGAAATGAATCACTTTATTATTAAATTAATTCATAAATAAAACATGCACAATCACAAAAGCAAACAAATATCAATTATCAATTAAAGCTAAACTCTATTTTGAGTTAATCTCTGCTTTTGCATGTTTTTGTGGATTAAATTATCTTTATTTAAAAATAACTCTAAAATCAACCTGAGTTATTTGAGTGATTTATGTCTTTTTCCCATGCACCTCCAAAGCCCTGGATTTCTATAAAATCAAGGCTTCAGCTCTTCATAATTCATCTCATATTTTGCACAATCACGCTGGAGAATTGCAATTGGAAGGCTCAAAGCTTATTGTGAATCAACATTGTTGTGAGATCAATTTCAAATTGATAGCTTTCATATTATTGTTAGAATCTTCATTCTCATATCATATCATTTCTAGATTAGCATTGCATATCAATTTCCATATTAGCATAGATTCCATATCAAGTTTTCATATCATTGCATAGAAAATATCAAAAATATAGATTAATTGCATTCATATTTCATATCTAGATCAATTTCATTCAAATCCTTTGTTTAGGTGTCATCTAGGTCACTGATCTCGATAACAATCTGAGAACATTAATCTCACACCTACTAGAAGGCAGTAAATCGCTTGGTTAGATAGTTTTCAATTTTGCATGATTTTGATTATAGCTAACCTCTAATGTTTTACTGAAGTGTTGTGTTTACAGATCAGGTACAATTTTCACACACACAATGCCCTAGTTAGTGTCTCTCCAGTAACTATGTCAAATCACTACCCTATCTCTGCTAGTGTCTATTTGGAGGATACTAATGTGGTCAGTGATAGAGCTAGGATAAAGAGATCTATTAAACTTAAGGTGGCCCTATTAAATGATGAAGATGAGGATGATGCCATCATAATTGTTTCTAGCTTAAGTATGTTTTGTAATGAAGGTGTGATATCTATGGAGAGATGACCATATATGGTTGAAGCCTAGAGAAAAGTATGTCAGATCATTAGAAATAAGAAAGCTAATGATAGGGTTAAAGAAGAGAAAGGCTAGAAGAAAAAATTAAACAATATTGAAAAAGAGTTGCAAATAAAGGTATTTGATCCTCAATTATAAAACCAATGTGTGTGTGTAAAAGGGAATTTAAGGAGGCTACAATAGTATAAGATCTAAGCTCATAAAACTAGGTTCATGATGAATTGGATGAGGGAGAGAGATAAAGGCACCAAATAATTCTTCAACATTATTAGAGATAAAAAGAAAAGGGAATTTAATTGATGGGATACAAATTGAAGGAGTTATCTCAAATGATCCTAGAAGCATTAAGGAGGCCTTCCATAATTTTTATAAAGATATTTTCACCTCAGAATATAATGAGAAAAATAGACTTGCTTTGGAGGAATGCCTAAAGCTTATTCCTAAAAAGATATCTTACAAGGAGGCTAAAATATTGGAAAGTCCTATCATCTTGGAGGAGATTGAAAATTCTATTAATTCCCTAGCTAATGATAAATCACCAGGCCCTGATGGTATTCCAGCTAAATTCTACAAGCATAATCTGCAATGGATTGGTCCTAAACTTCTAGAGCTTTATGAAGATGTGTTTGATCAAGGCACTCTAGGAGTAGATATTAATCAGGGTATTATCAAACTCCTCCCCAAAGGTGCTAACAAGACTCAAGTTATAAACTAGAGGCCTATTATAGTGTTGAATTTGTCTTATAAGATTATTGCTAAAGTTCTTGCTAGGATAATAGGGGATCTACTCAATAATTTTATATCTCTAACACAAACAAGATTCATTAAGGGAAGATTCATTCTTGATAACTCAATTACTAGTTGGGAGGAAATGTATTGGGCTAAGAGTGAGAACCAAAATGTTGCAATGGTGCTAGTGGATTTTGAGAAGTCTTATGATAGAATTGAATGGCCCTTTTTCCTAGGCATGCTTCAGGCATTCGGTTTTCCCTCATATTTCTATAAGTTGATTCGTATTCTCCACAATGATTCCTCCATAGTCATAGATATCAATGGTGAAATTTTAGATAGCATTAAGCTCCAAAGGTCAATTAGACATGAGAGCCCTATTTCTCAGCTTTGTTTCTTATTGAAATAGATGCCTTATTTTACATTCTCAAGACTCTCTAGTTAGGACCTCTAATCAAAGGTATTACTCTTCCTAATAGTGAGACCCTCCTTAATTCCCAATTTTTGGATGACACTGCATTATTTATTGAGCTTGAGGAGGAAAAATTTGACAATATGTATCATAGGATTCGATATTTTTGTCTAGTTTTTGGAGCCAAAGTGGCCACTCATAAATATTCTATTATTGGTTGGCATTATGACCCTCCAGGGTGGTGTGTTTCAAAAGGATGGCAATGGCTTGGCCCCAACTAAATTGTTAGGTATTTGGGGATCCCATTTTCCATTGATCCCTCACTTAAGGACATGTGGTCTTGGATCTTCTCTAAATTAAGAAGAAATACTTGAAGTCACACAATAATCTTCTTTCTCTAGATGGGACGATACAAATAGTTTAAAAGGTTCTTTTAGCTCATCACATCTTTTTATCCTCTTCTTGGGTATTTTATAATTATCAATCTAACAACCTTGCGATGATTATGAGAGACTTTTTATGGTCAGATGGGATGGGAAATAAAAAGAGACACTCTGTTAAGTGGGATTGGTGTTCTCTTCCAAAAAATTAAGGAGGCTTAGGCCTTAAAGATCTTAAAACTCATGGGGTTGCATTGCATTCTAAATGGATTCTGCAAGCTTTGTCAGGGGATGAACCCTGGAAGATCCTAGTGAGAAATAACATTAATAGATCTTCAATAAAAAAAAGGAAAAATTTAGACTAATGTTCCTCTCCATGACAACATTTTAGTAATCTTTAGTTATCTATTTTTGGTTCTAAAGTTTTTCAATCTCTCTGGAAGGCATGGATTCAAGTTAGGGAGCTTATTATGTTAAGGGCAGCTAGTGGAGGATCTCCTACATACTCTTTTATGGACATATCCATGTTGTGGGGTGTTGAGACTAATGGTGAATCCTTAGCATTAATTCAAAGTTTCTCTTCCAAAAACTGGCATAAATATGGTATTTCTATGGTATATGATATTATAATTGACAATTGGCTTGGGATGACAATTGGCTTGGGACTTGGGAGGAAATATCTACCAAGTTTAATATTCCTAGCTCTCAAAAAAATACTTATTCCATTATCAACAAAGTTGTGGGAAGATTCTTTTCTGGGCACACGATGAACACTATGTAGTTTTTACAGTGGGTAAAATGGAAAGATGGTACATAATTTCATAATATTTCTACTAAAAAGTTATATCACATGTTGAAAAGTGAGTGTTGTATTTTTTATAGAGTGAACCAAGACTGGGGGTTGAGTTGGTATGTCTCTAAATGTTATTTTGTCTTTGAATTTTTCTAGCACTCCCCTTGTGAACCTAAAAAGCTATGTTTTAGATGGATACTACTGTTAGAAATAGGGAATACTGAGAGAGGGGGGGGGGGGTGGTGAATCAATATTCTAAAAAGTTTTTCTTTCACCCAATTATGGATATAATAGATTATCTTAATACATGCATAACATAATAAACTAAATAACATGCATAGCAATAAAGTAAATGAACTCATAACACATTATTTATTCTCAAGGAAACCTTGGCCAAGGGAAAACCCTAGTGGGGATGGTACCCACAAAGATCCACTAATCAAAAGTATCCTATTAAGGATGTTGACTCTATTAGGAGCCCATTACATGCATATAGTGTCTCAATCCTGATTAGGGGACTATAGGCCTTGTTAGAAGCCTCAACCCTACTAAGAGTTGGTAGTACAGATTACAAATGATTACAAGATGAGCCCACTACCCAAAAAAGTAATGTACAATGATTATTGATTACAAAAGAGTAAGGTACATAACCTTATACTAATTGCTTGTCTTTCACAACTTCACATCAATATCTTTCACTATATCATTACACTTGCATTATCATCTCATCATCTATATCTTCGCATTTCATATGCCTTACATTTATACAAGTTATTAGGATTAATAACTTTTACATTCGGCTTTACATAACATAAAGCTTTACACAAAATACATATTTACCCAAGGGTTAACATCTAGGATGTTGTCCCTTTATATTATTAAGGCATTATTTTGATAAACGAAATAATCCCTTAACTCTTTACCAATTCTATCTTCATATTTTGTCATGTCGACTTAACACTATCTTAGTTAAAACTGCCATAACTTCTTCTGTACATGCCATACAGACTTGCACTCTTAGGTGAGTCTTCAATAGTCATCATAGTATCTATTTTCATGTGTGTAAGTACTAAACTTACTACAATCAACATCACCAATCAAAACTGTCTCCTGTGTACATTGGGAAAATATTGCACATACTTAGACAATTTTGCTTTGCGCTCTATCATACTTGTTCTCTATCATATGCGGTCTTCATGTAGATTATATGTTTCCATAATGACAAAATCTAGATATCTAACTCAGCCAAATTTCCAACAACTACTTCTTAAGAAACTTGTTGTTGGCCTTCCTATTCCTCTTGACTAGAACAACATTGTTATGTGTGGACTTTTCTCTATTGGTGAAACTTATGAACATTCATTTTTTGAATTTCGCTATGCATGTGGTGGTCTATTTTTTTGGGTCTCCCATTACTTGGAATAATGATTTTTTTTCTCATGGAGTGAAATCCTTTCTAGCTATGTGGAGTCCTTTGATTTAATGTCTAATACTTTCTGGTATGTTTTAAGTTGTGAGATTTTGTGGCTCCTATGGAAGGATAGGAATGGGGAGATTTTTTTTGAAGAGAAGGAGATAACTTACTGAGTTTGATTGTACAATCACACACTTTCATATTATGACATAGGTTGCATCATAATAGGAAATCTCTAAAGATAGATATATGATTCTAATGAGGGAGGGTCAACTGATGATTCACAAAAAGGATGTGCTCTCATACCAGTATTTTTTCATGCACAAGGACATGCTAAATCAAATCAAGCTCAAGAAAATGAATCAGTTCATATAGAATCTTAATATCAATGACAAGCTAGCTGGACATAGGCATCTTACTGATGAGACCCATGATGCTAACAATTTTGATAATAGTAATATCCAGTCTCCTAGGAGTTGAAGATATCAGTGATTCTATGTTAACAATTTTTTGTGGTAGTTATTGTACTACAGATTGGCTTATAATTGTATATCACATATATATTTTTAATTGGGAGGTATATGATGTAAATGGACTATATGTTGTATTTGGTTTTGTTTCTTCTGGATAGGGGTGTGTATCTAGAATTTTCAAGACTGGTTTTCAAATCCCTTTTGATATAACTTTAGAATTAAACTTTTCTAATATTATCATAAAAGGGTATTATATTTATGGGTTTGAGTTGTATGAGGAATATAACACCAAAATAAATTAAGGTCAATACTCTCTTGAGGTACTAAAGGCTAATAGAGAATATGATTAATAGTTATGATTTTTTCCATTGTGGGAAATTTAAAATACTTATGGATAAGAGAGGCTACAAATTTTATGGAAGTAAGCCATGTAAGAATAGGTTTTACATCAAATGGATCAGAAGTAAGGATGACCAAAAAGGTGACATCTACATTTTTACCATAAACCTCTAAAGGAAATTAAATAGAACCATGAGTAGGAAAGGTGAAATCATCACATCGGAGTTGTACAAAATTGATATTGTAATTGTCTATTGTAAAGATATTATTCATTTATCATACTCACCATATAAGTAGGGTCAATAAGAACACCACAAGAATAGTTATTATTAACATTTTACTCAATATAAAGAGGACCATCAGGTGCTCTAATTATCTTACTAGGGTCAAAGGTAATGGAAATCTCAAATTTGGGTTTGGATTTAGGTTCAAATTCAAATTAATGAATGAGGTTGACAACATTGTTGTCTTTAATACAGTTATCATCATAGCCAACAAAATGGGTAGAAGAAGAAAAATATTGGGTGACCTTAATAGTATTGGTCAAATAAGATGGTAAAGGATTGGTATAAATTTACAAATTTTGTTGGAAGGTGTTTGGTGTATGTGCTTCTAGGTTTTCTTGCACAATTGCTAAGAAGACCTTGCTTGGCTTCGTCAAGGATCCTAATCTCCTCTAGGATCTCAAAGGCTTAGATTATTTACTAAGGCCTTTCCTAACTCTTCTCTAAGAGTCTAACTCCTTGTGCTTAGCCTTGAAGGATGATCACCCTTTAGTTACTTCTATGCTTTCTCCTACACTTAGAAGGATCTAAGTGCCATCTTCACACAAACCTTCAAACTCATTACAGGGGTGAAAAACATGTTGAAAAAATTCTATATGTTTCCATTAGGATCCATCTTGAGGGATCTCCAAGCCCTTTTCTATCGGGTTCAAGATTTTGTCTTGAGGAGGCCTAATTAGGCCTAATTCCTTGTAGCCCTTGACAAGGTCTTTTTCTAGTTTCCTGCCAAAACTTCCCAAACAAATTGAAAAAATAATCCCACATTCAAGTACACTTTTGGATTTTATGAAGGATTCAAAATCTTTTAGACTCCTAGGTCATTTATACATAGGGTTCCTATTATCTAGGTTAAATAGAGCTAATAGGCCTAGTTTATAGGACCTTACTAGTTTCTTGCTCAAATCTCAATCAAATAGATTGATAGACTCTCAATCCTCCTAGCATGTTAATATATGCTCATATACCACCTGGAAATATACTTATTTTGTACTGTACCTCTATAGCCTACATGAATTCTTCAATTCTCCACTGTTAAGCCTCTAACTAGGCACTCTAAGCTCGCCTAGGGCTTGATCTTAGAAATAGTTGCTCGACTCTTCATGACTCCTAACTCTAAATATATATATAGAAAAATGGCTCCCCTAAAACATTCATCTACCCCTAGGAAGATCTCATGGCTAGATTTCATGGGGGAGCCATAGAAAGACAAATTGGTCAGGACAGGACTAGGAAACCTTCTAAAATTAAAACAATTTATTCAAGACACTCAATCAACTCAAATAAACTTGATTGGAAAATGAAAAAGTCTTAGAAATACCCTATGAACACAAATCTATCACTAATTCACAAAATTCAATCCATTAGATAGCACTGTCACACTAAAATACTCAGTAAACTCTCATAACCAGAATTGCGGAGCTCTTTTTCTATTCACAAACTTAGTTACAATACTCTCTACCTAAGGATTCAAGCCTTTGAGAGTCTTAGATGTCATTCTCCATGTTTTTAGAAATTTTTAGTTGATCTCCCACTCCTATCTTTTAGGGGATCCAATGTTGCCGAGTTGCATGCAACATTTGCAATAAATTGCCAATGTTGTCATGACAACTTTTGGCATCTTTTACATTCATTAGCCTAGCTAGAATATAGGGCCTCTAAGACATGTAGTTTTAAGAACTAACTCCATAAATAACCTTAAAGCATATTTCTTACATCTCCCATGTTTTTAGAACACATTAATAACTCAAATCTACACTTTAGACTTCTAAGCCTAAGCTAACCAAACAATAAACAAAGACTAATTGGTGACCTTAGTTCTAACACTAACTCACCTAGTCCACATATTGAAATACCTTCTAAGGTCCAAAATCAAACACACAACTCTCTAACTTGGCTAATGTCAGATACAAGACAAAATGATAAAGAAATTGGAGGGTAGCCTAGGTGCTCCTGCACCATCCTCCCCAAGTAAAAGCTTTCAATCCACCCTTGGATTGAGTAAGTTGGAGTCAATACCCAACTTCTTAAACTCTGATTCTTTGATCCATACCGCATCAGCATCACATTGACCATGCCACTTGATCAGATGTTCCTTGTAGTTCTTCTTCCTAGTCTTTTTGTAGACTCTTGTATCTAGTATACTGTCAGCTCTCTTCACATCAGTAGAAGGTAATTTTAGTTCATCCATATCTTGGATAACTTCAATAAAAATTTGGTCTAAATTAGGTGTGGGTCCTTTATAATGAACCAGGTTTGCAAAATTGAAAATAGGGGATAGTCCACTATCCTCCGGTAGCTCCACCTTATAAGCATTGTCACCATACTTTGATAAGATAGGACAAGGACCTATCCTTCTCATTTTCAACTTGTGAGGGACTCCCTTTTTTAGTCTAGAATTGTTTAGATGCACCATCAACAAGTCTCCCACATTGAATTGGATTTATCTTCTACTCTCATCAACCTTAGGCTTACGCTTCATAGAATTCTCTATCAATGTCTTCCTGACTATGTCATGAATCTCCTACATTGCATAAGAAAAATCATTAGCATAACCACTTCCCTTCATTCCATCATGTAAGTCTCTTAGCTCATAGACTTCTCTAGGATGTAGGCCATATACAATTTCAAAGGGGATCTTCCCTATTGACCTATTCATAGTGTCATTATATGCATACTCAGTGTGTCCAATCAATTGATCCCATTGTTGACCATATTCCTTGGTCAAGAACCTTAATATATTTCCAAGGCTTCTATTTACCACTTCAATCTGACCATCTATTTGAGGATGGTATGTAGATCCAAAGGATAAATTAGTGCCCAATCTTTGCCAAAGAGTCTTCCAAAAGTGACTCATAAACTTGGTGTCTCTATTTGACACAATACTCAAAGGTAACCCATGGATTCTTACTATCTCTTTGAAGAAGAGAGAGGCTATTTGGCTAGTATCATTAGTTGTCTTGCATGGCACAAACTATCCATGCCTTATGTTGTCTTGGGTAACCCAACTACAAAGTCCATGCTCAAGCATTCCCATGGCCTAGTGGGAATAGGTAATGGTTGATATAGGACTGCATTTGAAGAGGTTCCTTTGGCATTTTGACACAAAATGCAACTTTCAACATACCTTCTAACATCAAGGTTCATTTTTGGCCAATAAAAGAACCTTTGAACAAGTTCTTAGGTCTTAGTGATCCCAAAGTGACCACTCAATGCACCATTGTGCTTTTCCTGAATCAAATTCTCTCTAATAGACCCTCTAGGGACACATAACTGATTTCCCTTCAAGAAGAGATCACTTTGCAAAGTATATTCAACATATTTTCTATGAAAATGATTTTTATATTCAGCACATACCTTTTAAATGTCTACAAAGTCTTCATCATCAGCATATAGATCTTTGAAGTGATCTATTCCCATTCTCTTCAACCGAATCTCTTGGATGGTAAGATCTCTCCTACTCAAGGCATCTGCCAACTTGTTGAGTACTCCTTTCTTCTGCTTGATGTTAAATGTGTATGCTTGTAGGTATTGAACCCAATTCATGTGCTTATGACTGAGTTTCTCTTGAAATTTCAAGAAACTTAGTGCTTGGTTGTCTGAATAGACTATGAACTCCTTGGGAAGCAAATAGTGCCTCCATTTACTTAAGGCCTATACTAATGTATATATTTCAAGGTCATAAGAAGAATAATTCTTCTTAACTTCACTTAATTTCTCTGAATGAAAGGTCACTAGTATACCCTCTTGGCTTAAAACAACTCCAATAGCCACATTGCTTGCATCACACTCTATGGTGAATAGCTTCTCAAAGTTTGGCAAAACTAAAATAGGTTGTGTAGCAATATTTTCCTTCAACAACTCAAAACTCTTTTTAGCTTGTTAATTCCATACAAACTTAGTCTTCATGCCTCCTTTGATGGTATCTAACATAGGAGCACAAATAGCACTAAATTGCCTTATAAACTTCCTATAATATTGAGCAAAGCCATGAAAAATTCTTACCTCTATTATTGTCCTTGAAGTAGGCCAATTTAGGATGGCTTCCACCTTTCTAATGTCCATTTTCAGATTGCCATGAGATAGAAAAAACCCAAGGTACACCAGCTCTTTCTTGATGAACTCAAACTTCTCTAAGTTTATCATCAACTTCTCATCATGCAACTTCTTAATAACAGTCTCTAGGTGTTGGAGATGCTCACCTTTTGTCTTGCTATAAATCAGTATATCATCAAGATATACCACTAAAAATTTTCTAATGTAGTCTTTGAGGACTTCATTCCCAAGCCTCATGAATGTGGAGGGGGCATTAGATAGTCCAAATGGCATGACAAGCCATTCATACAAACCTTCATTGGTTTTGAAGGTTTTTTCCACTCATCTCCTTCATGTATCCTAATTTGGTGATAACCAATTTTTAAGTCTATGTTAGTAAAGTACTTGGCTTCACCTAGACAATCCATTAGGTCTTCAATCCTAGGAATACATAACCTATATCTAATGGTCATCCTATTTATTGCCCTTGAATTAGTACAAAGCCTCTAAGTTCCTCCTTTCTTAGGTGCTAGGACACTGGGTATGACACATGGACTAATATGCTTTCTAATAAGACCTTGGCTTAGGAATTCTTGTATTTGTCCAGCAATTTCCTCATTTTGTTGAAGGGTCATCTTGTAGGCTACCTTATTTGGTAGGGTGACTCCTGGTATAAAGTCTATCCTATGAATTATGGCTCTTTTAGGGGGTAATGTTGATGGTTTTCCATCACTTACTATACCTTCATAAGTTTGCAACATGCTTTGTATCTCCTTAGGTAACTCTTGCTTCTTGGTTGCCTTACCTTCATCTACCTCTCTTGGTATTAACACCAATGTAAAGACAACTCCTTCTCCTTCTTCCAAGGCTTCTAAGAACTCTTTTTCACCAACCATGAGTACATTAGGACCTATTGTCTTCACCTCTACATCCTCTAATAGTGACTGAATTTTGAAAGTCACATTATCCTTCTTGAAAGTGTAAGAGTTCTTCACTCCATTATGCATATATTGGTTGTCAAATTTCCATGGTCTACCTAGGAGCAAGTGACATGCATCCATAGGAAACACATCACATAGGACCTTGTCCTTATACCTTCCAATTGAGAACTCTACCCAAGCCTGCTCATTTACTAAGACATGTTGTCCCTTATTGAGCCATGTGACCTTGTAAGGACTAGTGTGGGGTATCCTTGTCATGTTCAACTTGCTGACTACTTCCTCTGACACAATATTGTCAATAGACCCTAAGTCATTGATGACTCTACACACTTTTCCCATTATCTTACACTTTATCCTAAATAGGGACCTTCTTTGGCTTGGCTCTTCTTTCACCGACTCCTTGATTAATGTTCTCCTCATCATGAGGTTCTCACCTTCCTCTAATTTCAATGGTACCTTCGGGTGTTTCTCTATTGCATTTTTCTCCTCATGAACCAAATTAGTTCTCTTTTCACCTCCTCAAGAAGTACTACCATTCTCTGGACACCTATAGGAAGGGTGTCCCATTTGGTTGCAATGATAGCATTTCATATTGGAAAAATAATTGCCTCTTCCTTGTCCACCACTTCTTCCTCTAAAGATAGATCTCCTTCCTCTACTACCTCTACTATAAATTCCTTCTTGTTTCTTAGTGTATTTGACTTCTCCTTGATTCCTTGACTCTGAACTTCTTCCACCATATCCACCTCTTTTCCCTCTACTATCTCTTCCTTTGGAGGTTTGTTCTTGCTTTATTTTTCCTTTCTCCTCAATCTTTAAGGCCATCTGATAACATTGGCAGATATTTTTGAAGTTAACAAGACTCATGTATTCTTATATAGACCACTTGAGACCATTCAAGTACCTAACTAATTTGATACTTTCATCCTCTACCACTTTTGATCTCAAACACAACTTTTGGAACTCTTCAGTGTATGCTTGGACATCCAAATCTTTTTGTCTAAGATTATGTCTCCTTCTATAAACTGAACCTCATAGTCATCAGGTAAGTAGGTCTACTTCACCTTAGTCACCATACCCTTCCATGAAGCTATAGGAATATTTTCCTCTTTCTCTCTTTTAGTTTGAACAAACTTCCACCAAGTGAGTGTTGAAACTCTCAACCTAGACTTGGCCACCATTATATTTTGGGCCTTTGAGATACCATCACATTAAAAGTGATTCTCTATGTTTTCAATCCAATCCATGACTGAATCTAGATCCATTTGTCGACTAAATAGTGGTACACCCTCCAAAGATTTTCCACCTAAGGCCTTTAGTGCCTTCAAGAAGGGTTTTTTAGGAATAACAGGGTCAGAGGTTAGAGCTTCCTCTAATTCCAATTCATTTTCCCTTGCTTCTTTCTCTTCCTTCTGGTCTATTTTATATTTCACCTTATCTACCTTATCCTAGACTTCACCCAAGAGTTGTTCCATTTGAGCCAATATTTCTCTTAGCAACTTGTTATCTTGTTCTTTTTCCTTTACCTTCTTGGCTAACTCAACATTAGTCACTATTTCTTTAGATTCTAATGACTCAAAATATTTATTCTCTCCTACTAATTTAGTAGGTTGAAATATTAACCACAATCCTGATAAAAACAAGCTCTGATACCAATATGGTGTATGTGCTTCTAGGTTTTCTTACACAATTGTTAAGAAGTCCTTTCTTTTCTTCTTCAATGATCCTAATCTCCTCTAGGATCTCAAAGGGTTAGATGATTAATTGATGCCTTGCCTAACTCTTCTCTAAGAGTCTAACTCCTTGTGCTTAACTAAGGCGGAGGGTTTGGGTTCTAGTCTTTTCCCTAAGCTTCTAACCTTTTCTAATCATCCAATGGTTAGTCCTTGTGTTATCTTCCTCAATCTGGATCTCTAAGATCATCTCTATCAACTTATCCTCCAAGGTATAGTTGATACTTAGAAGATTCAAAACTTCCAAGACCAATTTAGGCCTTCAAATCATTAGGCTTCTTCACTAGAACTTCCCTATAAAACCCAAAACCCTTTCTTAGGGTCTTATCACACATCATTATCACTCTTGACTAAGTTCATTACACTTCAAGATTCATTAGGAACCCTTCCCCACACTTTTGGCTACTTCCTTAGGTCTTTTAGTACCAAATTCACTAGGAGGCCTAATTGGCTCAATTCCTAGTAGGTCTATTTTAACTAATTTTTGCTCTATGCTTCCAAAATCTCTAAATAACCTCATAGAAGACCTTGAAAATATTTAGGGTATCCACTAGTCCTCTCCAAATCCTAATTTGTGGCTTATGATCCCACCCACAACACCAATTACTAGCAGGCCCAAGCCTATTAATTAGGCCTCTAGTCTTATCTATACAAATGACCATCAAATTGGTCTCCAAACTTAGAACCACTTCCTCTAACCTCTTGAATCTTTAAGGGGACTCTTCAAAATTTTCACAAATGCCTCTAAGTTCTTTCCTCAAGTTCATGGGTCTATGTGCCAACTCCTTCTACACCCTGTCCTAGCTCACCTGCCTTCAATAGTCAACCATAGGGCTTCCAATCTAACCATTAAATTTTTCTACCACCATAAAAATGAAAACAAGAAAAATATATAAAGACTCTAACCTTCCATCTCCTATGGTTTCAGCTATTTCCACTAGTAGATGTCTAGGTTAGAGCCATTTCAAGCATGGAGGCTCTATAAATGGCTTTTACAAACCAATAGCTTGAAATGCCTGTCAAACTTGATTCCCCTAATCTACCAACAAAAAATCAATGCAAAATGGAGATTAGACACTACTCTAAACTATCATGGGTCTTGTTCACCATTGCCAATTCATATAGGTCGTACAAAGCATAAAGAAATCCTCCAAATAGTAAGATCTAGAACATTACATCCATACAGGAAAGTCTAAATTATTGAAATCAATCCAAAACTTCATTAGTCTTCAAAATCCATCATTCTCATGCTCATATATTGAGCCTAAGTGGTTACAACCACCTGAACTTCCTTTTGAGAAACTTTTCAAAAAGTTGCAAAAGTTGCTTGAGCAACTTTGCAAAGTTGCTTAACAACTTTTTACCAAGAGTGCCATTTGGCTTATTAGACCTACTCAAAGGCTAGGAATGACTCCTAAGTCCTAAATAAAGACATTTAAGATTCTAAGACCCGATTTAGACCATTCCTAACCAAACCTATCTATTTGAGATGTTTCAGGCCATTTAGACCAAATGGATCACTAACTCTCCTTGAGCTCATTTGGCTCTTACAATCACAAACATGGTTGCAATCAAATGGACCTTATTCTAACAACTCACAAAAAACTCCTAACACAAACCTAAACACTCACTCACTAAATCATCGAGGTGGGAGGTGCCCTACACCATACTCCCCTAGGACAAAGAACTCAAGTCCCCTAAGTTAGGAGGTCTTCAATGGTGACTCCATGCTTCAAGATGTCCAACTCTATCATCCATATAGCTTCAGCATCATGTAACCCCTAACATGTAACAAGATACTCCTGATAGGTACCTTTCCTTGTCTTTTTTATTACCTTAGTATTCAAGATACTCCCCAACTTTAGTGGGACTAGGCTTGGAAAATCCTTAACCCAATCCTTAGGGGAAAATCCTTAACCCAATCCACTGCTATGTACTTTAGCCCTCTAACAGACTTGACATTGTTCCACAAAATTCCTAACATCTGATTGTAACTTAGGCCAATAGTAATGCCTATTCACCTACTCTAGTGTTTAATCCACTCCAAAGTGGTCTCCTAAACTTCCTTGGTGCTTCTCCTTCACTATGTTCTCCCTCATTGAGAATTAAGGTATACACATGAGGTGTCCCTTGAATAACATTCCCTCTTGTTAGGCCATTTTCCTATCATAGAAAAAAATCCTCAGAAAATGGTCTATTCATGCAAAATTTTGTGAAATTTATATTCCCTAGTTGCAAACTTGTTTCAATGTGTGAATAAAGTCCATAGGGTTTCATGGCTTATGCTCTTACGCTTAGATTGGTCAATGTGTATACAAGCTCCAATTTAGAGAACATGTGCCAAGGCTTGAAAAGAAGTGATTCATCCATGTTTTAAGGTCTGCATAGTGTTAGTGTTTGTTCATGTCCCAAAGGTCCAAAAATGACTAAGTATAAAAACCCCAAGCCTTTCTATTCCTTCGTTACTTTTTCCAAATCACTTAAGTCCCTTGTTAGCACATGTTTTATTTTCTCAATTGGCTATTATGCCTTATTCAATGATTGGGTGACTACATTGGTCATGAAATCTCTTGATTCTTATGGTTAGTGGCCTAACCTTCAGTGACCCGGTGGGTGGTTTAAGTTTTCCTTAGTCGCGTGATCTCCAAGTGGTCAGTGGTTAGGTCTTGGGAGAGGTTAAGTTCTTTTAGTGATTAAGTGACTAAAGGTAGTCTTGTATTCTCATGATCTAACCCATGGTTAAGATTTCATTCAATGATCATGAGAATATTAGTCACTTATTCTCTAGGTTTGACCATAGTTTAAAGATGGGTAAGGTTTTCCCTTTGATCACTAAATCATGTGATAAAAGGTGATTTAAGTAAATGGTTCAAAGATTCAGTGATGGCCACAAGATGAAAGAAAGATCAATGACTGGCATTTAGTCTCTCAATAAACTATAGGGTTAAGAGAATGTTCTAAAATCTAGCAAATGCTTTTGTCACCCAATCTCTAGACTAAACCCCAATTAAGAAAATTGTGTTGTGACTTGGAGAATGTTTTCAGTCATGCAATTGCTAAATAATTAAGAGTTAAAGGTTTGCCAAGGTCAAGGTGGGTCCATTGCTAGGTCACACTGAGGTGCTCATGTTTCATTGGTCAAGTTGGGTGGTGATGGGGATGATGTCAGTGGGGCCAAATTTTTAAAAGGGATAAAGAGCCCACAACCCATGACAATCATGTGGTCATCGCTATACCACTAACAGAAAGTGCTTAGTCATTATTCATCATGGGTATGCAACTGTCATTTGATTGTCTAGCTGATAAGGGTTAAAGTAAAGTGGGTCCATTCTGTTAGGTATTTTGATGTGCTCATCTCCCATTGGTCGAGGGACTAGTGATGTGGCTAATGACTTTTTAGGGCTTGGGTGACTGTTGTGGAGAATTATAAGGGCCACCTAATTTTCTAGGAAGGAAATAAGATTGACGGTCGTGTTTTAAACTTGTTGATTAACCATTGCCACCTGAAATTTGAATATTTTAAGGGTTTCTCAGTGATAGGAGGATTGAAAATTTAATGTTTTAGCAGCTGATCTACATGGTATGATTTTGTTCTCATTGGTATAGTTTGGCCTGAGGTAGAATTGACTGCAAAGGTGTTTGCACCATGGTGGTGGGTGAAATGGCTACTCAAGTTGCATTGCAGTTAGAATTGCAGAAGGTAGACATGATGGGATTCTAGTCTCTTACATACCAGTCAGGGTTAGTGCCATCAATGAAGATCATTTTTGGATTTGATTACTTAGGATTACTTGGTTTCTCTTCCCTGCAGTAACTTCTTGATTGAATCTGGTTGGTAAGGTGGTTGAAACCCTAATTCTACCCTAGTCATTTGAAGCTTGATGCATCCTAAATTTTGGGATCCCAAGATGACTAGTGGATATATATTGATGTCTATAGTATGTTGAAGGGGTTTTTGATGGTCAATTCCAAAAATTGAGTAATGAGATCTTGGGCTTAGGGTTTTTTTTTCCTGAGCATTTTGTTATTTTGTAATGTATTGACTCTACAAGTTTTAATAAAAATTCACTTGAATCCCAGTCTCAAACTTATGTATGTCTTCTTATTTTGATCCTCCATTCTTATATATTAATGTCACAAAGTGAGTTAATGTATGGTATACAAATTTTCTTGTGAAAATATCTTTGATTTCTTTCCAAAGTTAGGATTAAATCCTTAAAGGTAGTTTCAGAGAATCCATGGTTGAATGAGAATCTGATGTCTAAGTGTGAGGTTGGAGAGGAATAATAGGCAAAGCACTTATTCTAGATTTGGGTGTGTTGGAGTTAGATTTTCAGTGATGTATGTTGTATTGTAACTTTGTGCCCTAGAAGGAGACACTGGTCCATTCTCATGAGGCATTTTTCCCATCATTAATCAAACAAATATAAATGATAAAATCTTTAAATCAGTTTGTAAAGGGCATGAATGTGTAATATTTTGGAGACTCCTTTTAAGAAGTGAGTTGAGGGTACACCTGCCTGAGTATTGGACTCAAAGTGTAGGAGGATCCTTATTGATCCTTGTTAATTGGCCCTTTTTGTTGTAGATTTTGGAGTGGTGATATAGTCAGTGACATTAGTTTATCAATCATAGTGTAAATCTGCAAGTGGAAAGAAAAGGAACCAACACCTCCTGCAATATATACTCACTGAATTCTACCTTGAATCCATGTCTAAACCTTTCACATGGCTCATAGGCATCCTTGAATTCTTTTTCCTCCTTGTAGAGATCTTTCAAGTCTTCCATACTCACACTTTGTAATTGAATTTCTTGAATAGTTAACACTCTTCTACTAAGAGCATTAGCAACCTTATTACTAACTCCCTTCTCGTGCTTGATCAAAAAGGTGTAGGCTTGTAAGGATTCAATCCATTTAAGATGTATTTGGTTCAACTTGTCTTACCCATTCAAGAAACTAAGGGCATGATTGTCTGTATAGACCACAAATTCCCTTGGTAGGAGATAATGTCCCAAATTTTTGAGTGCTTACACCATTGAATAAAACACCAAATCATAGGTGGAATACTTTTGCTCAGCCTCATTCAACTTCTTAGAGAATAATGCCATAGGGTTCCCTTCTTGACTTAGTACAACCCCAATGGATAGCTTGCTAGCATCACATTCAACCACAAATAATTGATTGAAATCAAGGAACCTCAAGGTAGGTAGCTCTACAATCCTCTTCTTCAAAATTTCAAACCTTTATCAGCTGCCTCAGTCCATTTGAATTGACATTTGATTCCACCCTTAATGGTGTTGAGGATAGGTGCACACACATGACTGAAATTCCTCACAAAATTTCTATAGTATGATGCCAAACCATGAAAACTTCTAATATCCCCTATGGACTTGGGTGTAGGCCAATCCAAGATTGACTTAACTTTATCAAGATCCATCTTCATGTAGCCATTAGCAACCACAAAACCAAGGTAAACTAGTTCAATTTTCAAGAAGTCACACTTATCCTGATTGATCATCAACTTCTCTTTATGAAGCATCCTTAAGACCTGCTCCAAATGCTCAATATTCTCCTCCTTAGACCTGCTAAAAATTAGAATGTCATCAAGATAAACTATTACAAAATTACCTATGAAGTTTGCCAATACTTCATTCATGAGCCTCATGAATGTGCTAGGGGTATTGGTGAGACCAAAGGGCATCACAAGACACTCATACAACCCTTAATTTGTTTTTAAGGTTGTCTTCCATTCATCACCAAGCCTAAGTCTGATTTGATGGTAGCCTAACTTCAAATCCACCTTGGAGAAGTAACATGAACCTCCCAAATTGTCCAACAAGTCTTCAATTCTTGGCATTGGAAATATGTACCTAATGGTAAACTTGTTGATGGCCCTAGAATTAGTGCACATCCTCCATGTACCCCCATTCTTTGGTGCAAGGATAGTAGGTACAACAAAAGGGCTCAAACTCTTCCTTATCAACCCCTTATCCAACAAATCTTGAATTTTCTTGGCTATCTCTACATTTTGGCTTGGTTTCATTTTGTATGCTACTTTGTTTGGAAAGTTTTCTCCAAGAATGAGGTCTATTTAATGGCTTATTTCCCTCATGGGTGGTAATGCACTTGGTAACCTAGTGTCCACTATCTCATGATACTTGTCCAATAATGTTTGTACCTTTAAGGGTATATTAACTTTCTCCTTAGCCTCCTCTTTTGGCTTCACTACCACTACACAATAGACCTCTTTCTCCTTCTTCATAACCTTAAGAAAATCTTTCCCACTCAAAATAATAGCACTAGCCCCTACATGCTTCTCCTCATTAGGTTATTGCAATGGATCCATTTGAAAATTTTTCCCTAACTTGGTGATCACATAACTATTCATCTCACCATCATGCATGGCTTTCACATCATATTACCATGGGCATCCTAGAAGAAGGTGGCATGCATCCATGGGAAATATGTAACATAGGACCTTGTCCTTATAGTCTCCAATCTCAAAATCAACCATAGTTTGTTCATCAAAAACTATCTGATGTCCCTTATTGAGCCATGATACCTTGTAGGGAGTGGTATGAGGTATCCTCCTAAGCTTTAGCTTATCAACCATCTCTTTGGACACTATGTTCTCAGTGGATCCAGAGTCCACTATCACCTTACATATCTTACCATGTGATCTACAAGTAGTTTTGAATAGGCTCTTTCTTTGAGGTGGCTCCTTGTGTTAGGAACTTTCAACAATGTCCTCAACATTAGATTTTATCCATCCTATACTAGCACTACCTTGGAGATAGGTGAAGTGACACTTTGGGTGTCCTCTTCTTGTACCACTGATTCCTCCTCTCTCCCATTGATGATGAAGAACCTTTTGCAGGACATCTACCCATGGTATGCCCCACTTGATTACAATTATAGCATCTACCAGTGAAGACTAAATTGGTTCTCTCTTGTGACTAAACCTACCTCTTGGTGGCCCTCTTCCTCTATATCCTCCTCTTTGAAATGAACCCCTATACCGATTGCTTCCATTTTTGTTATTAGATGGTGTCTCCTCCATCCTACTTGGGATTTATCCTCTACCAAAAGTGTTCCTACCCCTAAATCCTCTGTTATTATTGTTACCCCTACCTCTTGATTGAAAGTCACTTCCATTATTCCTCCTAGCTTTCTCCTCTACCCTTAAGGCCAACTAAAAGGATTTGTGCATGTTATTAGGTGACAACATGCTGATTTCATCTTTGATCCCTTTCCTCAATCCATTGAGGTAGCTTGCTACCTTCTCTACCTCTTCTTCCTACCTTCTTGCTCTCAGACTTAGCTTATTGAACTCCTTAGTGTAGGTGTTGATTGATAACTCCCTTTGTCTCAGATTCGGTAGACTTTGATACATTTGTATCTCATAATCAGTAGGCAAGAATTGTGCCCTCAACCTAATTTTCATCCTTTCCCATGAAACTATCTTCTTCTTCCCATTAGCTATCCTATCATCCTGCTTCATGTTCCACCACACCAATGCAGATCCCTTGAGCCTAGATTTTGCATAGTTGACTCTCTTCTCCTCTGCCATTTCTTTGTAATCAAATTGGTTATCAATGGCCTCTAACCAATCCAACAACTACTCACCATTCAAACTACCACTATAGTAAGGTATGTGTTCCATGATATCCTTGTTGATGGATTTTAATGCATCCAAGAACACCTTGTCTTTGTCATCAACTATTTCTTTCCCTTTGCTTCTCCCCTATTTGACTTTCATTTTCATCTTCACTCTCATCACCCCATTCAGTGATTCTCTTCCCTTTTGATTCTGTCAAGTTGGCCTTTGCCAATAGCTCTTGAACCAAGTCCACTATGGAACCTCTACTCATTTCCTTTGGAGGCAAGTTTTCAACCTCTTGAATCTCCCCCCCTTAAAACATAGACAACCTTCAAGGAATTTCCACTTTGATACCACTTTGATGTAGATGGTTTGGGTTCTAGTCTTTTCCCTAAGCTTCTAATATTTTCTAACCATCCAATGGTTAGTCCTTGTGTTATCTTCCTCAATGTGGATCTCCAAGATCCTCTCTATCAACTTCTCCTCCAAGGTATAGTTGATACTTAGAAGATTCACAACTTCCAAGACCAATTTAGGCCTTCAAATCACTAGGTTTCTTCACTAGAACTTCCCTATAGAACCCAAAAACCTTGCTTATAATCTTCTCACACATCACTATCACTCTTGAATAATTTAATTACACTTCAAGAGTCATTAGGAACCCTTCCCCACACTTCTAGTTACTTCCTTAGGTCTTTTAGTACCAAATTCACTAGGAGGCCTAATTGGCTCAATTCCTAGTAGGTCTATTTTGACTGATTTGGGCTCCATGCTTCCAAAATCTCCAAATACCCTAACAAAAGACCTTGAAAATATTTAGGGTATCCACTAGACCTCTCCAAATCTTGATTTGTGGCTTCTGGTCACACCCACAACACCAATTACTAGTAGGCCCTATTTTTAAGCCTATTAATTAGGCTGCTGGTCCTCTCTATACAAATGACCATCAAATTGGTCTCCAAACTTTGAACCACTTCATCTAACTTCTTGAATCTTAAAGGGTACTCTTCAATATTTTCAAAAATGCCTCTAAGTTCTTTCCTCAAGGTCATGGGTACATGTGCCAACTCCTTCTATACCATATCCTAGCTCACCTGCCTTCAACACTTAGCCATAGGGCTTCCAATATGACCATGAAATTTTTGTGCCAAAACAAAAATTAAAACAAGAATAATATATATAGACTCTAACCTCCCATCCCCTATGGTTTCAACCATTTCCACTAGTGGATGTCTATGTTAGAGCCATTTCAAGCATGGAGGCTCTGCTAATGGCTTTTATAGACCAGTACCTTGAAATGCCTGTAAAACTTGATTCCCCTAATCTACCAAAAAAAAAATAATGAAGAATGGAGATTAGAAACTACTCTAAACTATCATGGATCTTGTTCTATCTTTCCAATCTATACAGGCTGTACAAAGCATAAAGAAAGCCTGTAAATAGTAAGATCTAGAACATTACATCCATACATGAAAGTCTAAATTATTGAAATCAATCAAAAAATTTGTTAGTCTTTGAAATCCATCATTCTCATGCTCATATACCGATCATGAGTTGTTACAACCATCTTAACCTCCTTTTGAGAAACTTTTCAAAAAGTTGTGAAAGTTGCTTGAGCGAGTTTGCAAAGTTGCCTAACTTTTTGCCAAGTGTACCATTTGGCTTATTAGACCTACTCAAAGGCTAGGAATAAATCCTAAGTCCTAAATAAATAAATTTAAGGTTCTAAGACTTTATTTAGACCATTCCTAACTAAACCTATCTATTTGAGACTTTTTAGGCCATTTAGACCAAATGGATCACTAACTGTCCTTGAGCTCATTTGGATCTTACAATCACAAACATGGTTCCAATTAAATGTACCTTATTCTAAAAATTCACAAAAAACTCCTAACACAAATTTAAACACTCACTCACTAACTCATCAAGGTGGGAGGTGCCCTGCACCATTAACCTTGAAGGATAATCACCCTTTAGTTACTTCTATGCTTTCTCCTACACTTAGAAGGATCTAAGTGCCATCTTCACACAAACCTTCAAACTCATTGCAGGGGTGCCAAACATGTTGAAAAAATTCCATATGTTTCCATTAGGATCCATCTTGAGGCATCTCCAAGCCCTTTTCTACCATGTTGAAGATTTTGTCTTGAGGAGGCCTAATTAGAACTAATTCCTTGTAGCTCTTGACAGGGTCTTTTTCCACTTTCATGCCAAAATTTCCCAAATGACTTGAAAAAATAATCCCACATTCAAGCACCCTTTTGGATTTTTTGAAGGAGTCAAAATATTTTAGACTCCTAGGTCATCCATACACGGGGTTCCTATTATCTAGGTCAAATAGGGCTTATAGGCCTAGTTTATAGGACCTTACTGGTTTCTTGCTCAAATATCAATAAAATGGATTGATAGAATCTCAATCCTCCTAGCATGTTAAGATATTCTCATATCACACCTAGAACTATACTTATTCTGTAATGTACCTCTACCCTGGAAGAATTCTTCAATTCTCCACTATCAAACCTCTAACCAGGCACTTTAAGCTCGCCTAGGGCTTGATCTTAGAAATAGTTGCTCGAATCTTCATGACTCCCAACTATAAATATTTATAGACCAATGGATCCCCTAAAACATTCATCTACCCCTAGGAAGATCTCATGGCTAGATTTCATGGGGGAGCCATTAAAAGACAAATTAGTCAGGACAGGACCAGGAAATCTTCAAAACTTAAAACAATTTATTCAAGACACTAAATCAACTCAAATCAACTTTCTTGTACATTAAAAAAGTGTTATAACTACCCTATGAACACAAATCTATCACTAATTCACAACATTCAATCCATTAGATAGCACTATCACACTAAAATACTCGGTAAACTCTCATAACTAGAATTACAGAGGTCTTTTGCTATTCACAAACTTAGTTACAGTACTCTCTACCTTAGGATTCAAGCCTATGAGAGTCTTATATGCTAGTATCCATGTTTTTAGGAATTTTTAGTTTATCTCCCACTCCTATCTTTTAGGGGATTCAATGTTGCCGAGTTGCATGCAACGTTTGCAATATATTGCTAATGTTGTCATGACAACTTTTGGCATCTTTTACATTCATTAGCCTAGCAAGAATATAGGGCCTCTAAGACATTTAGTTTGAAGACCTAACCCCATAGATAACCTTAAATCATCTTTCTTACATCTCCCATGTTTTTAGAACACATTAATAACTCAAATCCACACTTTAGACTTCTAATCCTAAGCTAACCAAACAACAAACAAAGACTAATTGGTGACCTTAGTTCTAACACTAAATCACCTAGTCCACTTCTTGCAAGACCTTCTAATATCCAAAATCAAACACACAACTCTTTGACTTGGCTAATGTCAGATACAAGCCAAAATGATAAATAAATTGGAGGCTAGCCTAGGTGCTCTTGCACTAGTGTTGTAGGTATTTTCCTTGATCATTAGTACCCTCAATAGTTATGGCATTAGAATCAATGGGGTCTTGAATAATAGATTTCAAACATAAACATTTTTTAGTATCATGACCAGGTTGATGATGGTATTCACAAAAAAAATTGTGATCAAAGGATTTGGGAAATGGTTTAGATGTGTCAATTCATTAAATTGGAGGAAGAATTAAAAAATTATAGATAATCAACTTCAATATCATAGTTGTTAAACTAATAGACTTATAGAAGACACATGAAGTTGTTAAACCATGTCATCAACCATGACTTTTCTATAAATGCTAAGGATACCAAGTGCACAATCATTCTTTCTCACCATTGTAAAAATCCCCCCAGCTTAAGCACAAGGTTTAAACCTATGATCAAGTTGTGATACCACTTGTTACAACTAGTGATTGTCATTGCACCAAAAGAAAGACTTGTTAATGACCAACACAACTAATATACTTATAGAATACATGAGAGGTTTTTAAACCATGTCATGAATAACCACTACATTGGAAGCACCAAGGAGACCAAGAAAACAATAAGTTTTGAAAATTAAGAAAAAACAAGTTTTATAGGGACCTAAAAGCCAAAGAGTTAAAGATTTAGAAAAGTCAATAAGCATAGCAAGAAGGAAAAACTAAAAGAAAAAGGGGCTAGACAAAGAATACCCCAAACTAACAGTTACGAACAAAATAGGAACCCATAAAAAGGAGACAACAAAACAAATCGGGAACTACCATTCTCTCAAAGTCTGGATGGAGTCTTCCATCTTGTTCTCCATCTTTGTCATATTTTTAAAATTCTCCTTAAGCTTCATGATCTCCTCATTGGTAGAAGTGTTCTGATTCTTTTTTTCTCTGGTTCTAGCTCCTGGTCATTTTCCAGTACTGTTGGGAGTCTTCATGGCTTCCCACTCCTTCTTCTCTAGGATATCAACCAACACACAAAGATTATTGGTAGAAGATTTACAACATTTTTTCAATGCACTCAATTCTAGCCTGAAATTTAACAGTGTCAAAAAAGTCCTCAAAATAGTCCTTACTCCTATTATGAATTTTATCCCACAGATTTTGATACTTGGTCTCCAAATCCTTATTTTGGGTTTTAAGCTTCACAATTACCTTGATGAAAGTGCTTATTATTCTAATAGTTTAGAAGCATTTTAGTAGTTTACAAGATGTTGTAATATTCCCCTTCTAGCTTATCCTCTCCATTGTATTTTCCCTCATCCCTGTGACCATAACCCTTGGTTTGCTTTTAAAGGGTATCCATGTTGTCTTTCTAAAAAACTGTAGCCTTATCATTGTTATCAAGAATTTTTGCTCTTGGCTTCTTATTCTCCTTAGTATCCTAAATCTTCTCCCTAGAAAAAGGGTCAAGATCAATAATGATCTTACCATATCTATGGTTAGGATTCAATTTAGAAAGGGGTTCTATAATTTTTTCATTAGGATCCTCATCATTTCTAAAAATTTCCTCTCTACCTTCCACATCAAATATATTGGGTTTTTAATCCCCCATATCCTTGGTTTCCCCGTAATCTCTTGCCTAGAGGCCTCATAGTTATTGATTTAGGATGATCTTGGGTCCTTGGCAATCTTGTGTTACCAAAAACAATTTGGAGTTTTGTCTTTGTTTCTTGATTTCTACTTTGACCAAGTTGGTCGGTAGTTGGTCAGTTTCCTTTGGTTACAAAGTGTGGTTGGTTCTCTCCTGGGTGGTCGGTTATTTCATTGGCACTTGGCATTGCCTATCTGCTGCTCGATTATCTTGCTTACCGATGGGTTTAGTTTTTTTTTTCCTGTTGTGGCTGACTTGTACATTTATATTGGATCATATAATTAATGTTGGAATCCATCATTAGGAAGCATTTGGTCCTAGATTTGACCGTTACTTCTATTAATTATAGATCTGAAGGCTGACTCAGCTCGGTAGCTTCTTGTATAAATGTAGATGTTTGGTAGTAGTTTTAGGAGGTAGTTTTGATAGAAGATAGGAGATTTTAGATTGGATATTTCAGATAGATCCTCACATGTTTGAGGACTTTTGTAACTGTTTATAATATCAAGCCCTAACCGGGAAGGCCTTACAGCTCGACATGTATGATTCAAATTGATGATGATATATGAAAGGATCTGGCATTCTCTCTCTCACTCTGGTGTTTGTTTTCTTCTGCATGTGTGTTGTAGGCTTGGATCATTAGGGTACACCATCCTTTGGCCCCTCTTGACCCCTACCTTGTGTCAGGTGGTATCAGAGTGAGGTTAGATCTTGATCTAGTTTTGCAGATCTAGGTTTGCAGGTTCCTCTTGGAGCCCTAGTTGAATTGTTGTGGGGTATCAGATTGTGATCTGACCTACAATTACAGAGGGTTGTCAAGATGGTTCATGGGAGGCAAGATGCAGATCTAGGATTGGAAGATATGCTAAGGCAGATTGTTGCTAGGTTAGAAGCAGTGGAGATAGCCCAAAGAAGAGGTAGACATATTGAAGATGTTAGTGATGATGAAATTGAAGAAGAATAGGAGAATGCATAACCTACTCTTGTTATGGATCAAGGTGAAGAAATATTTTTGAAGACTTTGACAAATCTGATGTCAACACCATATTTCAATCTTCTTGAGTATGGTGGAAAGTTGGATTCTGATGAATTGCTGGACTGGATCACTGAGATGGAAAAGTATTTTGAATATGAGAATATCCCTGAGGATAAGAAGGTGAAGATTTCAAGCACAAAGTTGAAAAGTCATGCATCCTTATGGTGGGAACATCTGCAATTAGATCGGAAGAGGAAAGGCAAAGATAAAATCAAGGTATGGAGTAAAATGGTCAATAAATTGAAAGGAAAGTTCTTACGCTGTGATTATCAGATTAACCTAGTTCGGTGAATGCAAAGTTTGAGATAGAAAGATAGCTCAGTAAAAGAGTATACTGAGGAATTCTATAGATTAGATATTAGATCTGGACATGAGAAGATGATGTGGAAAGAATTGGCAGCTACCTAAATGGTTTGAGGGTTTCCATACAAGAGGAAATTACTATGGTCAAGTTGGAGAACATTGAAGAGGCTTATCAATTTGCTTTGAAAGCCAAGGAGAAATTGAACAAGAGACATGACCAGAGATAGAGAGGTCGAGGTGGTAGATTCCCTAGAGGAAGAGGTAGATTTGAACCAGAAAAGACAAATTTGGACAAAGGCAAGACCGAGTGGAAAGGTGAAAGTTCTAGAGGTAGAGGCAGTAGCTACTGAGGTGGTTATGGCAGAGGAAGTTTTTGAGGAACTTTTTATAACTATGGAGAGGAAGGACATAGATCTTTTGAATGTACACAGGCTAGTAAGAAGGCTGGTAGTAGTAGAAATGCTTTGGTGCAAGAAGAGTCACTGAATGAACTTGAGAAAGAAAATAACTTGATGGTAAGGAGAGCACTATGGAGTGAAAGAAAAAATGAAGATCTGGTAAGGAAAACTTTGTTCAAGACCAAATGTAGAGTTTCTAAAAAAGTCTGGAAGGTAATTATTGATAGTGGTAGCTTGGACAATCTGGCATCTGAAGAGATGGTCACAAAATTACAGTTGGAAAGGTTGGCACATCTGAAACCCTATCAGATTTCATGGATCAAAGATGAGCATACACTCTTGGTAAGTGAACAATTTTATGTGAATTTGAAGATTGGAAAATACTATGATAAGGTGTTATGTGATATCATGCCTATGGATTATTGTCATATTTTGTTGGGTGGACCTTGGAAATTGTTAGAAATAGGAAATATTGAGAGGGGGGGTGAATCAGTATTTCAAAAACTTTTTCTTTTTCCCACTTATGGATATAACAAATTACTTTAGTGCATACAAAGATTATCAAGCTGATTAACAAACATAGCAGTAAATAGAAAGAACTCATAACACATGATATGTTCTCAAGGAAACCCTAGCCAAGGAAAAACCCCGGTGGGGATGGTACCCACAAAGATCACTAATCAAAAGTATCCTGTTAGGGATATTGCACCCTATTAAGAGTCAATTTACAATATATAGTAGATCTGTCCTGGTTAAAGGACTTTAGGCCTTGTTAGAAGCCTTAACCCTGTTAGGAGTTAGATTACAAAACCTGATCACCAACTGAGCTCACTGCCTAAATAAGTAATACAAAATTTTTCTAACTATAGTATGGTACTGCTTACAACTTCACATCAATAGCCTTTGCTGCTATCACAATATACAGCTATCGCAAGTTATCCTTTTCTTTCTTTTTACACATCACACACTTTTTCATTACATTTCAAGTATGCCTAATATATGAGTTATTAGAGCTAATAAATTTATATGGTCAGCTTCCAAAGTCTTTATCCAAGAGTAAACATCTAGGATGTCATCCCTTCATAATGTTAAGTCATTATTTTGACAAGCAAAAATAATCCCTTAACTCTTTCGCTAATACTGTCTCCAGAACTGTCCTGTCTGCAAAAACTATCTTCGATAAACTTTGAATAACTTTGTCCGTACTACTCCAAACTTTATGCGCACTGAGATGGGGTATCCTCATACTCTATAGAAGCTTCAGTTAATTGTACAAACAAAAATATTTCTCCAGTGGACGTTGCCAACTAAATCTTCATTGGGTGCTCTGTCAGGATCACTGTATCCATACTTAGACAATTTCTTCCTTCAACTTGCCATACTTGCATTCTAGATTCTGTGCTCTCAATAGAGATCATATGTTGCCATCATGACAACATCTATGCATCCACATTAGCCAAATTGCCAACAGGCAATATGATAGACATGCTATATATGATGGGAGATTGCATAAGTATACTATTGTGGCTGATGGAAATAAACAAATCTTGTTACCTTTGATGGAAGAACCTATTAGTAATGCTTGCACATCTTTGAAAGTGTGCTTGATGGAAGGAAGAAATTTTGTTAACTATTTGAAGAGGAATAATGTATGTTTTGCTGTGATTCCTAATAAGTCAAGCAAGAAAATAGAGGATAATGTCCCCGAGGAGATTGATAAGTTACTCACCGAGTATAGTGATATCATTTCTAATAATTTACGTTATGGTTTTCCATCAAAAAGAAGCATTGATCATTGTATGGATCTAATCCCTAGAGCCATTTTACCGAATAAGGCACCTCATCAGTTGACACCTACCGAGAATTAGGAATTGAACCGATAGATTCAAGAATTGTTGGAGAAAGGTTTGATCAGATAAAGTTTGAGTCCTTGTGCATTACCTATTGTATTGACACTAAAGAAGAATGGAGAATGGAGAATGTGTACAGATTCCAAAGAAATCAATAAGATAACAATGAAGTATAGGTTTACTATACCGAGAATGGATGATATAATGGATAGTTTGACTGGAGCAAAGTATTTCACAAAGATTGATTTGAAAAGTGGGTATCATTGGATCAGAATCAGAGAGGGTGATGAATGGAAGATTGCTTTCAAGACAAAATAAGGTTTGTATGAGTGGTTGGTTATGCCTTTTGGTTTAACTAATGCATCAAGGACTTTTATGAGGTTGATGAATGAAGTTTTGAAGAAATTCTTGGGTAAATTTGTGATTGTATATCTTGATCATATTATGATATTTAGTAAGACTAGAGAAGAACATTTGTTACATGTTAGACAAGTTTTGAAGAGATTGAAAGAGGAGAAGTTGTTGATAAATCTAAAAAAGTGTTCATTCATGAAAGAAGAGATTTTGTATTTGGGATTTTTTTTTTCGGTTGATGGTTTGAAGATGGAGCCTAAAAAGGTTGAAGCTATTTTGAATTGGCCTACACCTATAAATGCTAGTGAGGTAAGATCATTTCATGGTTTGGCAAGTTTTTACCAAAAGTTCATAAGGAATTTTAGTTCAATTTGTAATGCTATGACTAAGACTATGAGAGGAGACAAAAGAGAATTCAAATGGACACATGGAGCTGATAGAATTTTTGAGACTCTAAAGTAGAAGGTTGCTAAATTACCTATTTTGGCATTACCTGATTTTAGTAAGGTATTTCAAGTAGAATGTGATGCAAGTGGAAGTGCAATTGGAGCTATGTTGAGTCAAGAAAGTAAACCTATTTCTTTCTTTAGTGAAAATTTGAATGATGCTAGAAGGAAATATTATGTGTATGATCAAGAATTCTATGCTATTGTTCAAGGACTGAAGAAATGGAGACATTATTTGATACTAAGTGAATTTGTGTTGTATACTGATCATAAGGATTTACAATATTTGGGTAGTTAGAATAAGTTGAATCAGAGACATATGAAATGGGTTAAGTATTTCCAGAGTTATACATTTGTGATAAAGCATAAGAGTGGAGTCACTAACCAAGTTGTTAATGCATTGAGTAGAAAAAGATCTTTGATGACCGAGATGAAAATTGAAGTTCTTGGTTTTGATGAGATGAGAGGTTTCTATGAAAATGACCCTAATTTTTCTGACCCATAGAGGAAGTGAAGAGCACCTATTCAAGATCAACAAGATACTAAATGGGATGAATATTTTATTTAGGAAGGTATGTTGTTCAAAGGTATTCAATTGTGTATACCGAGAGGAGTAATGAGAACTAATTTGATAAAATAGAAACATAGTAGTGGTTTGGTTGGACATTTTGGTATTGATAAAACATGGAATATGCTTAAGGAGAAGTACTATTGGCTGTAATTGTATAAAGATGTTCAAAAATTTGTGAAAAGTTGTGGAATTTTTCAAGTTGCAAAAGGAGTAAGTTAGAATACTGGATTGTATACACCAATTTTTGTTCCTGAGAAAACTTGGATTGACATCAATATGGACTTTGTTCTTGGCTTACTGAAGATAGTAAGAGGTAATGATTCAATATTTTTTGTTGTGGATAGATTTTCTAAAATGGCACATTTTATACCTTGTAGAAAGACATCAGATGCAGTACATGTAGTAGATCTTTTCTTTAACGAGATTGTCATATTGTATGGATTACCAAGGAGTATTATCTCTGACCGATCTAGTAAATTTGTTGGCTATTTTTGGAAAACACTTTGGAAGAAATTTGGCACTAAGTTGAAATATAGTTCTACATTTCACCCACAAACCGATGGACAGACTGAAGTTGTGAACAAAAGTTTGGGAAATCTTTTGAGATGTTTAGTTGGAGACACACCAAGTAACTGGGATTCTTCGTTGGCACAAGTAGAGTTTGCATATAATAATTCAATGAATAGGAGTACTAGAAAGACACCATTTGAGACTGTGAAGGGCACACAACCAAAAGGAATATTTGATTTGAGAGACATTGCTGATGAGAATAAGAAAAGTGTTGAAGGAGTAAATTTTTCTGAGTACATGAAGACATTGCATGAAGATGTGAAGCTGAAGCTGGAAGACAGTAATCAGAAATACAAAGATAGAGCCAATAGATCAAGAAGACATAAAACTTTCAATGTTGATGATGAAGTGATGGTTCATTTAAAGAAAGGTTGGTTTCCTACTGGAACATATGGAAAGCTGAAGATGAAGAAGTTTGGACGTTGCAAGATTCTAAAGAAATTTGACAATGGAAATGCATATGATATTGAGTTACCTGATGACATGGATATATTATTGATTTTCAATATTGCTGATTTTTCTAAGTATCATGAACCTGATGAAGAAGTGATAGTACCAAAAAAATATCCTAAGAAGTAGAATGATGAAGTTGAATAGATTTTAAAGGAAAGAGTTGGCAAAAGTACAAGAGGAAAATAGTACATGGAATATCTGGTTAAGTGGAAGAATAGACCGATGGAAGATAGTTCTTGGATTTCATAGTTTGAGTTGGATGTAGCTCGGACCAGACCTACCAAATGATTTGGAGAATTATTTCAAAATAACCCCAGGTGTCTGATGCAGTTGCATCTCGGGTCCTTGGCAATCCTGTGTCACCAAAAACAATTTGGAGTTTTGTCTATGTTGCTTGGTTTTTTCTTTGATTGAGTTGGTCGGTAGTTGGTTGGTTTCCTTTGATTACCGAGTGTGGTCAGTTCTCTCCTAGGTGGTTGGTTATTTCATTGGTGCTTGGCTTTTCCTATCTGTTGCTCAGTTATCTTTCTTACCGATGGGTTTAGTTTTGTTTCCTGCTATGGCCGGCTTGTGCATTTATATTGGATCATGGAATTAATGTTGGAATCCATCATTGGGAAGCATGTGGTCCCATATTTGATCATTACTTCTGTTAATTATGTATCTGAAGGCCGACTCAGCTCGGTAGCTTCTTGTATAAATGTAGATGTTTCATGGTAGTTTTAGGAGGTAGTTTTGATAGAAGATAGGAAATTTTAGATTCAAGATTTTTGACAGATCCTCACATGTTTGAGGACTTCTTTAACTCTTTGTAATATCAGACTCTAACTAGGAAGGCCTTACATCCTGGCATGTATGATTCAAATTGATGATGATATATGAAAGGATCTAGCATTCTCTCTCTCACTCTAGTGTTTGTTTTCTTCCGCATATGTGTTGCAGGCTTGGATCATTAGGGTGCACCATCCTTTGGCCCCTCTTGACCCTTGCCTTGCATCAGTTATCCATCTCATCCTTGGAATCTTCCCCTGAGGAGGATGTTCTCTTTCCATCAAAATTTGAAGCCTTAGTTTTCTTTTTACAATTTCTTTTTTACTTGAACTTGAGAACTCTGAATCTTCATCCTCAGTAGAGCCATCACTAGGTTCTTTCTCCTCATTTTTCAAATAGAAAGAATAGTCATCCATCACTTCCTTCTTCTTATTCAAAGACAAAGGAGGATCATCAACCAACTGAGAGTAAATTTTTTGTTCTTTTTCTGACAGGTGAATCCTCCTTTCGCTTACCAGGAGTTATGCTATTTCTCTTTTCCTTTAGGTTTTTCACAATGCTCTCAAGGATGTTATTCAACATAAAATCATGAATAAGAAGAATAATTCCCTCATGGAGAATTGGTTTATCAACATTCTTATGATTCACAACAAGGCTACGAAGGAGAGAGTTAAATAGGTAGTATAGAAAGGAAATGAAATCCTTGTGACAACAATGATTTAATAGAACCAAATGGTAAGACATAGCTATAGTAAAATGACCGTTTAGGGTTATATAATCCATCAAGACAATAAGGACCTTACGTCATAAACTCTTTATATCATTGACAACAAAAAAAACTTTAGTTTTAACTATAGAATCCCTTTCTTTAGAAGTCTTAGGGAATTTGATGGTATCCATTTGGGAAACTTTCCTGTTTCTATAAAACTTGAAACAAGACAAGGGTAAACCAGTTACCTTTGGAATATGTTCCACATTAAGGATAACTTTCCTTCCATCAATTTTGATTGTATCATCCCTCCATCTTGTAATGAACTTATGAGTAATATTCTTATCATAGCCATGCAATCTCTCCAGATAGGGTGTAATATTACCCTTCTCCAACTTCATAATCTAGAGTTCTTCTTAAGGTCATGGAATTAAATAAATTCCTCTCTTTGAAAATCACCACCCATTGTTTTATTTCTCTCAATCTTATAGTTTAGAAAAAAATTAGGGACCTAGAATAGAATAGTAAAAAAGTTGAGGCCACGTACCCAAAAAGAATTTTGAAAGAAAAGGTAATTATTGTTCATTAACATTGTGAGCCAGCTTTTATTATTAATGGTGTAACCCTTACTTCACAATCCTTTCATCATTTATGATGAAATTTTCCTCCTTACTACTTGTATTATCATAATTAATAAGAGTGACAACTTCTGTATCCAGGTCCTTCACATTATTCCCTGTCATTAGGGAGTTGAGATTAGCCCCTTTATTGGAAAACACATCAAGAATAGAATTAGATTCTAGAAAGGTATGGGACACATCGTAATTTTTAAAATAACCCAATAAATATTTATCCATTTCTATAGTGTTGGATATCGACCATGAATTTTCCAATTTCCCATTTAAACTATTTATAATGTTTAGAGAATCCCCTTCTAATCACACCATTTCAATAATAATTTGTTTGGCCAACCTTAGGGAGTAATAGGCTCCAAGGGCCTCAGCAACATCATTACTTTGAGAGCCAATAGGAATAGAAAAAATAGCAATTAAGTTACCATGAAAGTCCCTGATAACCCCTCTACAACCAACTTTCCTAGGGTTCCCTTTAGCTACACCATCGAAGTTAACTTTCACCCAACCCTCAGGAGGAGATAAATAGTAACCCTTTTCTCTACCTTTTTTCTTTTCATTTATCAAATTAATATTCCAACATTCAATTTACACATTTGAATCTCCAAATTTATTAACATGCAAGGAGTAATTCTCCTGAATACATTTGAAAATAGTGTTGGCTAGATTAGTGGGGTTTCTCTAGGTCCCCCTGAAGATTCTATTATTTCTTTCTTTCCAAATATTCCAGATTGGGTATGAAAAAAAAAAACCATACCAATCTAACTTTGTTATTCATAATGGGACAATTCCATTGCTAGAAGAAAACTTGGATAGTTCTAGGAAAAACCCAACATATATTCCATCTCTGAAGTAGCACTTTCTAGATCTCTAAAGAATAAGACCATCTAAGAAGGAGATGGGAGGATGATTTACAATTCTCATTGTAAAAGTTTTATATGTTAGGGAGATAAAATCCCATTTTTACCACATTGTCAATCGTGAGGATTTTGTTCTATAGGAAGAACCAGAGAAAGATCTGAACTTTAGGAGTGGAATGACTATTCTAAGATTTCACCCTAAAAGGAGCTTCATCATTAGGCTAATGTTGAATTTGAATCTTGTAAGAAGAAGCAATAGAGAATTTACCAAATGGTTGAATACCCCATATGAAGGTATCCTCCCTATTGTTAGTAATATGCAGTGCAAGAAAAGCTTTATTGAGATTTTCATGAAGACTGATCTAGCTATTAACTCTCCAATGATCTCCAACCATCTTTCCAATAGATACTTTTCATATGTTCATAAGATCCTGATACTCAGGGAAATTTCATAAGGGCTTTTCACAAATCCAAAAGTTCTCCCAAAATTTAATCTTCTTACAATCCCCAATCTTCCATCTAGCCCCTGGAGCAACCAACCCTCTAGGTTTCATCATGTTATTCCAAATTACAGAGCTTCTAATGTTGATATCCTCCTGGGTTATCTAGTCAAGAGATAGATTTTTGACATATTTATCTTTCTAGATAATGTTCCATTCTTTCTCCTTTCCATACAATCTCCATAAATATTTAGCTACAAGGGCCATATTCATTTTTTTATAGTTTTGATGCATGGACCTCCAAGATACTTAGTTTTACAAACTTTATCCCAAGCCAACAGAGGCATACATTTCCTATCTTTAGTTCCTAACCATAGAAAGTGTTTTTCAATGCTTTCCATCTTCTCAGCAAACTTTGAAGGAATTTTAAAAAGGATGAGAGCACAAATAACCAAAATTTGTAAGCAAGATTTGAGAAGAGTAATTTTTCCTCCTGAGAGAGAAAGATTCATTTCCATCTAGCTATTTTTTATTGAATTTATATATTAAATCCATCCAAAAAGTATCTTGCAATTTCTCCCCCAAAGGAAGGCACAAATACAAAGAAGGGAAGGAAGCAATGGTGCACTCTTGAATAGAACCAATTTTCAATTGTCTTTCCTTTAGAATATTAATGAAAATAAAAGAGCTCTTGTTCCAATTAATTAGCTGACTAGAGGCTCTGGAATAGGTGATAAGAACCCCTTTCAATTTTCTATCTTCTTGAATAGAAGCTTCATACGTATTTATAGTGTCATCGATAAATTGCTCATGTGAGAAAATTAAATTATCTGAGAAAGGATGCAACCCTTTTAGAGTCCTATAAAAAATTAATTTTTTGATGTGTCTTCCCAAAATTTTAGCCATAATAGTGAAAAGTAAGGGGTAAATTGAATTGCCATGCCTCAAACCCCTAGATTTGTTAAAGAAAGGAGATGAGGATCCATTGATAAGAACATCAATAGAGGTAGTGGAGATGAGTTGGTTAATCATCTAAATAATGTTTGGTCCAAAACTAAATTTCTCCAACACCTTAATCAGAAACATCCAGTCCACTCTGTCATAAGATTTAGCCATATCCATCTTCAAGAGAAAGCACCATTTCTTAGATTTGGATAGAGAATTAATATTCTCATGGATAGTAATGATAGAGTCCAGAATTTTCCTACTTGAAACAAAACCATTCTACCGAGGATAAATGATAGTCAGGAGGATTTTGAGAATTCTAACAATCAACACTTAGGAAATGATCTTGTAGAAGGAATTACATAGGCTGATTGGTCTAAAAGGATCAAAAGAATCAACACCTCTCTTCTTCAAGATAAGAGATAAGAAAGTAGCATTGATCTCCTTTAACATTATTCTAGACCCATAGAAATCTATAACTACATTAGTAATATCTTTTCCAACAATATGTCAAAAATTCCAGAAGAAGAACATCTTGAAACTGTTTGAGCCAAGGAGCCTTATCATCTTCAAAAGAAAAATGTGCATCCTTAACTTCCTTGATTGAAGAAATAGATCCCAACATTTTATTCTTCTCCTCAATGAAAATCCTAGGGATCCCACTCAACATTTTATCTTGCTCAAATTCTATGAGATTATGGTCAACAACTAAAAGGCTGAAAAAGTAACTGATAACTTCCTATTGCATATTTTCCTCCTTGACGAGTTTAGAATACCCTTTAAGGATGTCACTGATTCTATTAGTGTCCTTGTGTTTCAAAGTTGTAATGTGGAAATATTTAGTATTTCTATCTCCTTCCTTGAGCCATGAAACTCGAGATCTTTGTCGCCAAATAGATTTCTTCCTTAGAGATAACATTATGGTAAACATCAAGTGCCTCATTCTTATTTTTTTTAACTTCATCAGAGTAACCAAATAGCTGGATATAATGCTAAACCAATTTAAGATTACATTTGGCTACCTCTTTTTTCTTAAAAAATGTCTCCAAACAATTCCTTCTTTCACTTATTAATTTAAAATTTTATTATGCTTAATTTATTAGCCACTTTGAACATGGCTGAGCCATAAATGTCTATGTTCCACCACTCTAAGACCCTCTTTTCTAGTTCAGGGTGAAGGGTCCACATTTTTCAAAGCGGAAGGGAATATTTCTTTTAAAAGAAAGAGGGTTAGGAGAAAAAGAAATAGGAAAATGGTCAGAGCCAATTTTAGAGACTAAAGTCAAAGAGAAAGAATACTTACTGTACCATTGTCTGGAGATCATAGCTCTATCCAACCTCAATTGGATGCAATATTTTCCTAGTCTTCTATTGGATCAAGTTTAGTTGATTTCCTGAAGATCCATGTCAGTCAAGGCTTGGCAGTGGATAAAATTTTTAAGGTCAAATATTCTCTCCATCTGAGAACAAGTTCCCACAAACTTTTCCGACTCCTTTAGAGGGGTGTTTAAGTCCCTCATAATCATCCAAAAAATTTGTAAGGTCAAATCTTCTCTCCATCTAAGAACAAGTTCCCACAAACTTTTCTGACTCCTTTAGAGGGGTGTTTAAGTCCCCCATAATCATCCAAATTTCATCAAAGAAAATGATTCTTTGATCCTCTACCTTGCGCCAAAAGTTAGCTCTATTACTCTTTGAATTGGGAGAATAAATATTAGTCTAAACCTAGTAAAAATTATCTCTAATATGATGCATGAAAATTGACACCATATTATCATCCTCAAAAAGAAAATTACCTCTAATAATTCTTCTATTCCATAAAATAGGTGTGCCACCTGAAGACCTGATGCAGGAGCATCCTGGGTGTAAGAACAATCTTGCATCACCCAAAAATATTTATGTTTTTATTCAATAAGGGTTATTTTGTGCAGAGCTGCTATTTATGGAAAGTTACTATTTTTGGTAAGTTTTGTATGTGCTCAGAATGATATGATTTCTTTCTTGGAGGTTCATTTTGGTCATATAAGTCTGCCAGTAAAGTTTCATTGCCAGATCAAGTGTATATTGGAAGATATTGAAGATTTTCGGTATTGGCAGCAGGGTACAGAAACTTTGAACTCAGTTTTGAAGGCTTTAGAGGCCCCGGATGACGTCAAAAATTTGGGTGACGAGCACTTGCATGGATCAAGCCTGTAGAGCGCTTCATGGCGTTTCTAAAATGGGGTTATAATAGCCGATCGGGTCAACTGGTGATGACTTATGGTCTTCGGAAGTTGGGCCACCTGAAATGGCGAAAAATAATTTTCTTCAAAATTTCTGTTCGGGTTTCAAAGGTTATCTTGAGCTGACTATGATGTAATGAAATGTAAAATAAAAATAATTTTAAGTTTGGTCGGCCTTATTGGCTAAAATTCTGGAACCTTCCCAGGCAGTGGAAAATTGCCTATATAAGGAAGGCTATATTATTGTCTTAGGCAGTTCAGAATAGTTCTGGGTAGTAGATCTGGGTATTGATTCGAGGTTTTGTCCTACAGAATATTGTAAGGGAATGCCCATGTGGCTTTGCATATTGTAATTCTGAAAGTTTGTAATTCCACATTTGTGGAGATAATAAGAAGCCAATTTTCTATTCTTGCATATTGTTGTTGTTTCTCTATTTCTGTTATGTGTTTGTGGTATTAAGGGGAGCACCCTTCATCAAGTGGTATCAGAGCAGGTTTTTTTGAGTGTGTAAACAGATCGCTGACTGTGAGGTAGTTTGCACCAGGACCGTGGTTAGGGTTTCAGCGCGCATCACGAAAATACCTCCACGAAGAGAACGTGGTGGAAGACCTGGTGTTGTGACACCTGAGGTTAGAGAGTTGCAGAGACAAGTGCGAGCATTGCAAGAAGAGATTCGAAGAGGAATGAATCTTAATGTCAGAGATGAAAGTGAGGATGAAGCCGAAGAAGAATATCAAGAAGGAGAAGCCGAAATTGTGAACCAGGAGGAAGAAAGACTTTTTCGGGCGATTTCCAAGATTGGGAAAAGACCTAAGATTGAGGTTCCTACATTTTCTAGAAATCTTAACCCAGAGGAATTGATCGACTAGATCAATGAATGTGAAGAATATTTTGAGTATGAAGATGTTGAGGATCCTGATAGGGTCAAATTTGCGAAGGCCAGACTGAAAGGTCATGCGAAGATATGGTGGCAAGAGATTCAGTTGGAGTGAAATAGAAGGGGAAAGGAGAAAATCACGAGATGGGATCGGATGGTGGATAAGTTGAAGTGACAGTTCATTCCTGTTGATTATGAGCTTGACCTACTGAAAAAAATGCAGAGTTTGAAGCAAGCAGGAAGATCTGTTCAAGAGTATACAGAGGAGTTCTATCGACTCCTCATCAAAACAGGCCATGCCGAAGCTGATAAGGAGAAAGTTGCCCGATACCTTAATGGGTTAAGGCCAAGCATTCAGGAGGAGTTGAATCTGGTTTGAATGAACAGTATTGAAGAGGCATACTAGTTTTCCCTAAAAGTAGAGGAAAAGCTGAACAAGAAGTTTGAGAGCAGACAAAATGGAAGAGGTCGCGATGGACGATCTGGTGGACGGTCATATGGTGGCCGAAATGAAGATCTGAAAAAGAAGGATGAGGCTAGTAGTAGTTAGAATCAGTGAGGAAATAATTCCAATCGCTTCTAGGATCAGAATAATAGAGATCAGAGAGGAAGAGGAAGAGGACAAGGATTTGGAAGAGGTGGCTTCCATGGAACATATTTTCACTGTGGAGAAGAAGGTCATAGGGCATTTGAATGTCCTCAGTGCCAAGGCAGAACAAACAGAAGAAATGAAAGCCAGGCCAGAATTGCACATGTAGATGAAGATGCCAGATCATCAAATTTTGAAGATGCTAAAAGAAGAGAAACATTGATTAACAGAAGAGTCCTGTTGAGTGGTGAGAATGAACTTGAGCAAATGAGGAGCTTGTTTCGCACCAGGTGCAAGTGTGAAGGTAAATGTTGTGATGTGATTATCGATAGTGGAAGCACTGACAATTTGGTGTCAGAAGAGATGGTGACAAAGTTGAAGCTCAAGAGACAGAAACACCCACATCCATATCGGATTGCCTGAGTACAGGATGACCACAAGGTCATGGTCAATGAACAATGCCTAGTGAAGTTCAAGATTGGCGGATACCAAGATGAGGTATTGTGTAATATCATATCTATGGATGCATGTCATATGTTGTTGGGTAGACCATGACAGTTTGACAGATGTGCTATACATGATGGCCGTGCGAATACCTATTCCTTGACAAAGGATGGAGTGCGACATAAGCTAAAACCATTGAAGGAGACTGAAGAAAAGGTATGTGGTAATGCAAGGATAACTTTTGTTGATGGAAGAAATTTCCTAGATGGTATGAGGCATGAGCATGTATGTTTTGCTTTAATTCCAAAAGCTGGTAAAGAGGAAGTAGATAATTTTCCTGTAGAAGTTGCAGATTTGTTGAATGAGTTTCAGGATATTGTATCCGATAACATGCCTGATGGATTACCACCAGTCAGGAAGATCAGTCATCAGATGGACTTGATTCCATGAGCGAGTTTGCCGAACAAGGCAGCACACAGAATGACACCTGCAGAAAGTGAGGAGTTGAACAGACAAGTACATGAACTATTATAGAAAGGATTGATCCGTGAGAGTCTGAGTCCCTGTGCTCTACCAGCGGTATTAGCACCAAAGAAGAATGGAGAATGGAGGATGTGTAAGGATTCTAGGGCAATAAACAAGATCACAATCAAGTACATGTTTCCATTGCCACGAATGGATGATATTATGGACTGTTTGAGTGGAGCTGTGTATTTTTCAAAGATAGATCTGAAAAGTGGATATCACCAGATTCAGATCAGAGAAGGAGATGAATGGAAGACTGCCTTCAAGACAAAGGAAGGACTGTATGAGTGGTTAGTCATGCCTTTTGGGCTAACCAATGCATCGAGCACTTTCATGCGGCTCATGAACGAGGTTTTGAAAGAATTTCTGGGTAAATTTGTCATTGTTTACCTAGATGATATTTTGATCTTTAGTAAGACATTGGATGAGCATATGATGCATATTCGTATGGTATTTGAGAAGCTGAGAGAAGAGAAATTGTTGATTAATTTGAAGAAGTGCAGTTTTGTGAAGAAAGAGTTAGTGTATTTAGGATTTGTAGTTTCAGGAGAAGGTCTAAAAATGGACCCAGAGAAGGTACAGGCTATCCTTGAATGGCCTACTCCAAGAAGTGCTACTGAGGTAAGATCTTTTCATGGTTTAGCTAGCTTTTACAGAAAGTTTATCAGAAATTTTAGCAGTATTTGTGGACCCTTGACTGAAACAATGAGAGGGGATAGAAAAGAGTTTAAGTGGACTAATGGGGCAGAAAAGAGTTTTCAATTGTTGAAACAAAAAGTTACAGAATAACTTGTTTTAGCAATTCCAGATTTTAATAAGGTGCTTCAAGTAGATTGTGATGCTAGTGGTACTGCAATAGGAGCTGTTATGAGCCAAGAAGGTAAACCTGTTGTTTATTTTAGTGAGAAGTTAAATGATGCCAAGAGGAAATATTCTGTTTATGATCAGGAATTTTATGCTATAGTTCAGGCATTAAAGAAGTGGAGACATTATCTACTTCCTAAAGAGTTTGTTTTGTATACTGATCATCAAGCTTTGCAATATTTGAATAGTCAATGAAAATTGAATCAGAGGCATTTGAAATGGGTTGAGTTTTTGCAGAGTTATACATTTGTTTTGAAACACATGAGTGGAAAGTCTAATAGGGTTGCAGATGCTCTTAGCAGAAGGCAACTATTGATGACAGAAATGCAGATTGAAGTGGTTGGGTTCAAGGAACTCAAGAATTTGTATCCAGAGGATCCTGATTTTGGTGAAGCTTGGAAAGCTTGTACAGAACCTGTTACTCTAGATAGGATGAAATGGTTAGATTTCATCATCCAGGATGATATGCTATTCAGAGGGAGTCAGTTGTGCATTCCACGAAGTTCTATAAGGGAGAATCTCATCAAGGAGAAGCATAGTGGAGGATTGGCTGGACATTTTGGTCGTGATAAAACCCTTGGTTTGGTTAGTGAGAATTATTATTGGCCACAGTTGCAGCAAGATGTGAAGAAGTTTGTACAGAGTTGCAAAGTATGTCAGATGGCGAAAGGAGTGAAGCAGAATACAGGATTGTATCAGCCATTACCTGTACCAGAGAAGCCTTGGGAGGATATCAGCGTGGACTTTGTTCTTGGTTTACCGAGGACTCAGCGGGGACATGATTCAATTTTTGTAGTGGTTGACAGATTTTCGAAGATGGCACATTTCATTCCCTGCAAGAAGACTAATGATGCTGTTCATGTAGCAGAATTGTTTTTCAGAGAAGTAGTGAGACTTCATGGCTTGCCAAAGACCATAGTTTCAGATCGGGACACTAAGTTTGTTGGATATTTCTGGCGTACATTGTGGAAGAAGTTGAAGACAGATTTGAAATTCAGTTCATCACATCATCCCCAGACTGATGGACAGACAGAGGTGGTGAATAGGAGTTTGAGAAATTTGCTGAGATGCTTGGTTGGAGATAAGCCAACAGGATGGGATTTGATTTTACCACAAATAGAATTTGCATACAATAATTCTATCAATAGGAGCACTGGTAAATCACCATTCCAGATTGTATATGGAAGTAGTCCAAGAAATGCATTTGAATTGAGGAAGATAGATAAAGGAGAAATAAGTAGTGCTTGTAATACCCCAAAATTGGCACCTATTTAATTGCATCAATTTTGGTGCATTATCTCAATTTTACATCACCAAAGTCCTAGTTCCCTAGGCAATTTTCTCTCCTATTTGACTTAATTTGACTTGATGTCAATTGCAAAGACCATAAATTGCAATAATCAAATGCTAAATTAATTCCTAAAGTCTCTTTGACTTTATTAGCTAAATTATCTCTATGATAAGTTAATTTAATTATGAAGTCCTAAGTACTTTTAATTAAATTAAACTCCACCCCCTTTAGCTAAATACCCTTGAAAGGAATTAATAATTACTTGATATTCGAATGGACACACTTTTTTGAATTGATAATTCTTGATATTCGAAAGGTCACCTGTGTGGCATTTTCCATTCTTTTTATTAAGTAATTCTTGCATTTTTGTCTCAATATGGGAATGAAGAGTCCACCGTTTCAAATCAAGAAACTCTTCATTCCTCTCCCGAGCTTTTCTATTTAATGAACCTCTTTTTCTCATTCAAGAGAGCAATTTTTGAGAGCATCCTTACTATAGCATTTTTTAGTCTCATATCTCATTATTTTCAAAGCTCTTTTATTGCATTATCTAGTTTAATTTCTCATATTAGTGTAATTGCATTTCACATTTAGATTAAATTTTCTTACTTGTTCTTAATCTAATATCATCTTTATTTCAAAATCAAATAAAAATCTGCATTTCATATTTCTTTCAAAGTTTTCTAGATTAATTGCATTCATTCTTAGCTTAGTTTCATTTTGCTCATATTTTCTTTCAAATCCTCCATTGTTGAATTGGTCTCCCGGCTGTTGGCTCTCGTTCTGAGAGTATTCAAACACCCCATTCACATAGGAGGCAACAGGTCGCCTCACCATGGAATTTGGATTGAGTTCTTCATACTCTCTCTCAAATTCTATCAAGTGAATAATGACCATGTTGTGTTGTGCCTGATTTAGAGGTCACATTCAGTCACATACATTTTGGCGCCCACCGTGGGGCAGAAAGATCAATTTCTGGTCTCATTATCATTTTTTTCTAACAAAAAATTTTGCTCTGCTGTGCGTCTGTATTGTTTGTGTACAGATCCTCGCGCGAGAATCCAGAGCGTCCCGCGTGAAGTTTCACCCCTGTGGTACTCTCTCGTGCGAGATTGTAACTATCTCGCCTCAGACCTGCACTTTCTCGCACGGATTAGAGTACTTTCTCGCGCGAGCTTTCATACATTCTCGTGCGAGCCTTCATACATTCTCGTGCGAGCTTGTGCTTTCTCGCGTGTGGTTTGGTACTGTCTCGCACGAAATTCTGTGACAGACAGAGGTCAGGATTTCAGATTTGTTAGTTTTGTTTGCTGTTTTCATTTTTTTGAAATTTTTGAAATTTTTAGCATTTTCAAATCCGTGCCACTCTGGAAAACAGGCACCCATTTTTTTTTGAAATTTTCACAAATGGTCTCAAAAGTTTAAGTATGATATATTGTTGGAAAGGTCTTTCCGAGCCTATTCCAACCATGTTGGTTTCATTATCAGATTTTACCATTTGATGAGCTATTTTTCTTGCAGATTATCTAATTTTTGATTTTTCTAATCTTGTGGGTCTAACAAGCTATTTTGAAGGTGCTCTTCCTTTCATGGAAAATGTTTAAAATAAAGCATTGGACTTGAGGTACTTTGTTTCATCTCTACAACATTTGGACTTTGGGATTAAAATTGAACATCTCATGTGTTTGGCTTGAGTGTTTACATGCTTTCATAGAACACATTTCAATTGATGCTCTTAATGGGAAATGAATGAACATAGATTTTCTTTCATTCAAGTTTGTGTAAGTGAATGCTTGTGTTTAAACCTTAAGTAATTCTTGGTTCCAATATCAAATATCTCATTGAGTGATTAAGGGCATGGATTCATTCCTTGTTTACATAGGGAGTTAAATGCACCACTTTGTGGACTCACTCTATGTTTGCTTGGAAAGTTAAATATTCCATTGGTTCAACCTTTTTTCATTTGTGAGTAGTATTGATAAGCAACTTTAGATTACTTGTGATTGATCTAGATTGCTATCTTGGGTTATTGGACTCGCTAATCTGCCGGCCCCTCATTTCTGCCCTGTGGTTGCAATCCCAGTGCCACATTAAAGGGGAGGGGTCTAGAGGAAAGAAGCGTTAATTGTTCCACTTGGCAACCCTTTTGTGCTTTTTGGAACTCACTTGTTTTCTAAGGTGTGGACTCACTTTGAGTTTGTGTGAGGAGTTAAATGCACCACTTTGTGGACTCACCTCACATTTACTTGAAGGGTTAAATGCACCACCTTTAGTGCTTTTCAATACTTTTTGATAGAGAATTACTTACTTTTCATTTTTTAGAAGGCCTGCTTGGGGATTTCATCACCTCAAGGGATGACCTTAACTCCCGTGTTCCGGCGGAGTATAAATATCGGGAGGTGAATCCAAAGACACCTCTCTTGGGAATGAGTTAGATTTCACTCTTGGCTAAGCCTCAAAGAACTTTATACCTTTGAGAAGTGAAGGAGGAGATTTGGGTTACCGTCTCCCCCCGGCTGTGTGATTTCAAATTCTTCTCATCTACGGATTTGTGCCTCACGTACCTTGCGTATATCGAGGAATCCCTTTAGAAAAGCTATGTATATCCTTGTAGACAACTTGCTAGGATGTTGTTGTGTTTTAAGTGTCTGCTAAAACATTCTCAAGAACATACACAAGTAGAGTCCTTAGGGAGTAGAAATACTAAGTCACTATTCATGTTCATGCGCAAGGTTGCTTTGTCCCTTGCCCATTGCTTGAAGACTGTTTGCTTGAACTCCTTGATTGCTGTCTTATGTGCTTGATCAATGACATAAATCTAATCTGCCTTTTGTCCATGATTTGTTTTTCTATTTTCCTGTCGTTCACCGTCAGAAACTAGTTGTCTTGAGTTAGGAATCGATCGATCTTTGCTTTGACTCGTATTGTCTCTCATTAGTCTACCTTATCTCATTGTGCTCTTGTACCTTGTGTTGCGATTGTCTTATCTCGGCTGTTCTAGCCATCTCTTTTTGACAATTCGTACCAGGTTCATCTTGCATCTTGGCTGTTCTAGCCATTTATCTCCTTTCATTATCTTTGAGACAGAGTCTAGCTTTATCCTGAATCTTTGCTCGTTACATCTTTGTCTATGACTGTCACGACTCGAAGTGGCAAGACTTATCCCATTCAGAACGCTGATCAAGATCAAAGTAAACCTTGTAATCAAGACATAGGTCATCTTGAATTTTTTATGAAATCTAAACTTCGTGAGGAATTCTCACATTCTTCGTCATTCCAAGAGTATTACAATCCATTGTTTCAGATACAGTCTGACTTACTATTTCAAGAATATTATAACCCATTGTTTGAAGACCAGCAAGACTCTGAAAGGTCACTTTCTAAAATTAAACCTATTGATCCTTTTGAACCTATCAACTCTTTCACGATCTCTCATAATACTACCAACAAGATGGGAGATCCAAAACCTTCAAAGTTGGTTTTCAATCTCAGCTCTAACATGCCAAAACCTTCAAAGTTGGTTTTCAATCTCAGCTCTAACATGCCAAAACCCTCAAAGTCTGTCTTTAATCTTAGCTCTAGCATGCAAACAGTCAATGCCACTGAGAAGGCTACAACAAAAGCTCAACCGCCTTCTAGATTTGCTAGAAACAAACCTTGGATCTCTCACTGTGACATGATCATTGCTCCAGGGAGTGAGGATACTCCTAAACCCAAAACTCCCTTTGTCTTGTGAGGCCCTGCACCTCCCTCTTATAACTACACAAAATCTCCAGCTTGTGCGAACGCTATCCCTCGATCTCATGCAAAGATTGTGCTCAAAGGTCCTGAACCTTCAACATCCAAACCAAAAATATCTATGGATAAAGCCCTCACTAAGGAAAACATCCCCAAAGATCTTGATCTCAATCAGTTCCAATCTATGGTGGGTCATTTAACTTCGCCTCACTATTTGTGCTTTTCCAAAGAAGATGATCATTCCTTAAGCCATCCGCATGATGCTCCCCTGCACACTAAAGTTATGATAGGCCCCAAGAGTATCCCCCACATCCTCATTGACAATAGTCCTAGCCTAAATACTTGCTCTGCTAAGATGCTTACCCAAACAACAGACAGCTTTGTTCTTGCCAATAGAGAGTCCATTGAGTTCTATGATGCTAAGCTCAAAGAAATAGAAAAGACCTTGAAGATCAAAGATATTGGCATGGAGGAATATCAGATTGAATCTATCTTGTCTTTGACATCTCTCCCTCCATCTCCACATTCCTATGAGGAACCCTCTGAAGATAGGTTTGGTATTGGCTATCAGAGCTATGAGCTTGACCAACCTAGCTATAGCTTTCACTCATGCAAGGATTCAGATAATGAAGAAACACAGATTCAACATATGACATATGAAAGATCTTTGAATTTTCAAAATTCTGATTCAAACTACCAGAAAGAGTCTTATCTACCTTCTCAAGTGCTTCAGGAACATGATTTTGGTCCTCACCAGGAGGATTTTATACACTCTACTGAACAGATTTCTACTACTGCAGCTACTACTGAATATGTCACTGCCTCTAATGGCACACATACTGATTGGGAGCAACTGTTGGATGCTTCCCTTATCTTTGGTATGCCTCAAGGTATGCCTATTCTAGATTGTTCTACCACTTCTACTGTTGAACAAAATCCTACTACTGCTGATTCCAATGATACACATACTGATTGGGAGCAAATGCTGGATGCTTCCCTTATCTTGGGTATGCCCTAGGGTATGCCTACTCTAGCTTGTTCCACCACTTCTACTATTGAACAGACTCCTGCTGCTGCCGACTACAATGGCACATATACTGATTGGGAGCAACTGTTGGATGCTTCCCTCCTCTTGGGTATGCCTCAAGATATGCCTATTCCAGATTACTCTGCTGCTCCTACTACTGAACAAGATCCTGCTGTTGAAGAAACATTTCCTTTGACAGATGATAGTGATGAAGAAAATATTCCTCTGACTATGTCTCTAGTTGAATGGGACTCCATATCAGATGCTACTACAGAAATACCAATTGATGCTATGCACTTATATGCTAGTCTTAACAACTCAGAAAGAGGAGAAAGTTATGATCCTCTAGATCAAGCTATTGATGATGATCCTTTCCACCCTCCTGTGGAGATCATTCCTATGGCTCCTAGGCCATCTACTCCAAGCTATACTCCTACTACTCCAGCAAATCATGGGTATGTAAGACCCCATTCTGTTACAGCTTCATGGAATATTGGAAGATCCAAAATTGAAATGGTTCCTATTCGTGCACTCTTACCACCTGAAAGGGGACCTGACTCTTGGAATAGGTTATCTTGGTTAGGCTCACATAATATTCCTCCAAACTTATCTGACTCTTCTAAGATGACTCACAATCGACAACGCTCTATGGAAGATTACTTTCTTGATCTATCTGATGCATTCATGAATGATGAGGATGATATTGATATATTTTCACTTGAGCCCATCCCATTGACTTTTCTTCCCCCTTCATCTCCCAAAAAAGTGGCACGTCCACTTCCATCTCCATCTCTCCACCTAAACCAGTCATATAAGCCTCTTTCATCCACAATTCCTGAGTCTTTTGGAAGTAACTTGGATGTGCAACATAAAAACAAAAATAATGAGAATCCACTTATATCTCAAGGTCACCATGTCCCATCTAATCGACGTGTGACTATGAAGAAAGGAAAGAACCAAAGGTGTTCAAAAGACCGCAAAGGTCCTCAAAAAGAAGAAGACAATCAAAAGCCAGAAAATAAAATAAAAAATGGATCTCGAAATCCATTCTACAGGAATTGTCATCAAAAGCACCTCAAATTAAAGAAGAAAAAAGTCAAAAGCTATGTGGATTCCAAAGAAAGAAAAAATCAAAGTTGTCATTCGAGCTTCCAAAATTCTCATGCTTCCCTCCATTCCATCACCCTTGCCTCTCATACTTTACACTCTTCACTCCATCTTGCCTTTTCCCAAAGTGCATATCAATATCTCCTTATTGCTAATGACATGACTAAGAAAAATCTAGAATGTACTCTTCCTAAGCGTTTAGAGCATGGGAAATCTGACAAAGAGTTAAGGTGTGTCCATGAGGATATTTGTGGGTCTCACTTAAGTGATCTTTCCTTGACTATGGATCTCTTGACTGTTGGACACTACTGGTTGGCTCTCCTATTACTGCTACAACATCTGGTTCTGATTCTGCAACTTCTCAGCTGGCTACTACTACAAATGACTGTGTTTCCAGAGATCACCACTGAAGGAGAGAAACTCAAAGAGCCCATCAACGCTCTTCATCTAAGAAGTTCTATAGTTGACATTCTCTATGTGCTCATGTACATACTTATTGGTCCTGAAAAAATCCTAAAAATTGATATATTGCAAAAATCCTAAAAATTGCAAAATGTCCTGAAAAAATGATCATCTTAGTGAAAACCTGGCAAACAGGCGCTTTGATGTATCTATTATCCTGGTGAAAACCTGGTAAACAGGCGCCTTGATAATACCAAAAAAAATAGAAAATGTGAAAAATACAAAAAAAATGAAAAAATGAAAAATACAAAAAAAATGAGATATTCAAAAAAATACAAAAAAAGCAAAAAAAGAGAAAAGTACAAAAAAATTGAAAAAGAGAAAAATGTGCCATTGATGAAAACCTGGTAAACAGGCGTCATGGTAGCAAAAATAGAATCTCTGCCAAGATGGTGAAAACCTAGTAAATAGGCACCTCTTGTGTTCTTGAAGTAACATCTCATCTCAGCATCGCTTGGCTCTTAGTTTCCTGCTTTAGTTTCCTTCCTTTCCTGCTTTAGTTTGTTTTCCTGCTTTCCTGCTTTAGTTTGTTTCCTGCTTTGGTTTGCTAGCTCATGCGCTTGTCTTTGAGTTTTCCTCGACTCTTCATGGATTGGAACTGGTTCACACTTGGGGGCACCTGCCTGGTCTAGGGGGCATTGTCCTATCGCTTTCGAAAACTTTTTTTTGAGCATTGGTCGCCAGTGGTTCCCACTATGCCTGCCTGCGGATACCTAGCTTTCGTTCGATCTCTCTTCTTCAGGATTTCTCCCTTCTATCAATCACCAGTGATTCTCACTACATCTGCCTACTGTCATTATCTCATTGAGACTTCGAACGTTATCTTTCCGAATCGACTTCAATCCGCTTGAACACGAACTTGAACTAAAACTTAAACTAAATGTGTGTTCCTTTGAGGCTTGCTGAGCTTTGTTTTCTTTGAGTGTTTGTTTGTTTTCTTTCCTTTTACTTTCTGCTTGTTGGTTTAGTTCCAATGATCCAAAGAATTCATATAAGAGGGGTGTCCATCTGTAAGAGCCTCTATCTCGTATTGGATGGCCATGCGTACCTTGACTCCTTTTATATGGATGCTTTGGTGAGGTTGGTTCTTCTCCTTGTTTGTTTTGAGTGACTTCTTTTGCTACATTTGAAATTGTAAATGCTCATCCTGTTAAGTGAACGTAAGGGTCACTGCGAGCAATCTTTGGCAAAAGAAGGAACTCCTGCGTGCTTGGTGTGTTTGTTCGCAAGAGACATTCAGGTCATTCTAGCAAATGTGCTTTGATGCTTATGTTAACTTGCTAGATTAAAAGGAATAGGTGTTCAGGTCATTCTGGCTTCTTGTGCCTTAATGCTTACACCTCATTCTAACAAATTTAAGACTTATGTCATATTCATATTCTCATGTTGGGGAGAATTGTATGGCATCTTGCGATTGTCCCATGCTTAAACGAACTCAATGATGATAAATACGATGAGTCCAACAGCCAAGTTTGGAGGATTGCATTTGTTCATCCTAGGCCTGCATTTAGACTTGCATCTTTCATTCTAGGCTTGCATTTGGAGTGCTTTCTTGTTTCTCTCTTGATTGCTTTCTTTTGGATCTGCTCATCAAAGGTTCTCATCTTTTGTCTCAGTCTCATCTTGGCTGCATCCATTTTCGGGATCGAAATCGAAATCTGACATCTCTAAGTGGCTCAAAATCGTGTTTTAAATATTGGACTCCTTCTGGATCGGATGCTTGTGCAGTCAGCCTTCTGGTGTCATTTTCTTGCCAGATCCTCATCTTTGCATCATGTTCTCAAATCTTTGCTTCTTTTCATCAAGTCAATTCAAGTCAAATTTAGTCAACTATGGTCAAACTTGGTCAACAAGACCTCTTCTTTGCTCCGTTTCACTTCTATAGCTTCGCGAATCTAGTCTAATTGCTTTTTCTCTGCAATCTCTTGTTGTTTATCATCTTTCTGACATGTCATCTTTCAATTTTTCTCCCGAGGGGGCAGGATGATTACATCATTTGAATCTTGTCGAATCTATTCTTGAATCAGTCTGATTTGAATCATCAGTCCTTATTGCTAGGGGCATCTTCACGCCTCGCATCTTGTTATCTTATCATCTATCTTTTAGGTATCTGAGCAATCTAACTCGGATCCTCAAGGGCCAAACTTTGTTCTGGAGATGGTTCTTGAAATCTTTTGGGTATTGGGGCAATCTAACCCTAATTCTTGGGAGTCAAGCTTCGTTCTGGAGATGATTCTCAAAATCTCTTTTAGACCGTTATCTGGGCAATCTAACCTGGGTCTCGGAGGACTAAGCTTCGTATTGGGGCAATCTAACCCTGATTCAGAGATAGTCCTAAATCTGCATCTTCATCAATTGGTATTGGGGCAATCTAACCTCGATTCCAGTTCTCTTTTAAAGATCGTTGTCTTCGCAATCTAACTTAGACTTCAAAAAATTCATGCTTTGATCTTCTTTCATCTGTCACTTCAGACTATTCTTTGAATCAACGCGTTGTTCGCACATCAATTCAAAGAGGGGCAAATGTAATACCCCAAAATTGGCATCTATTTAATTTCATCAATTTTGGTGCATTATCTCAATTTTACATCACCAAAGTCCTAGTTCCCTAGGCAATTTTCTCTCCTATCTGACTTAATTTGACTTGATGTCAATTGCAAAGACCATAAATTGCAATAATCAAATGCTAAATTAATTCCTAAAGTCTCTTTGACTTTATTAGCTAAATTATCTCTATGATAAGTTAATTTAATTATGAAGTCCTAAGTACTTTTAATTAAATTAAACTCCACCCCCTTTAGCTAAATACCCTTGAAAGGAATTAATAATTACTTGATATTCAAATGGACACACTTTTTTGAATTGATAATTCTTGATATTCGAAAGGTCACCTGTGTGGCATTTTCCATTCTTTTTATTAAGTAATTCTTGCATTTTTGTCTCAATATGGGAATGAAGAGTCCACCGTTTCAAATCAAGAAACTCTTCATTCCTCTCCCGAGCTTTTCTATTTAATGAACCTCTTTTTCTCATTCAAGAGAGCAATTTTTGGGAGCATCCTTACTATAGCATTTTTTAGTCTCATATCTCATTATTTTCAAAGCTCTTTTATTCGCAAGAAACATTTAGGAACTCCTGCGTGCTTGGTGTGTTTGTTCGCAAGAAACATTTAGGTCATTCTAGCATTTATGCTCTGATGCTTATGTTAACTTGCTAAATTAAAAGGAATAGGTGTTCAGGTCATTCTAGCTTCTTGTGCCTTAATGCTTACACCTCATTCCGACAAATTTAAGACTTATGTCATATTCATATTCTCATGTTGGGGAGAATTGTATGGCATCTTGCGACTGACCTGTGCTTAAAAGAACTCAATGATGATAAATACGATGAGTCCAACAGCCGAGTTCGGAGGATTGAATTTGTTCATCCTAGGCCTGCATTTAGACTTGCATCTTTCATTCTAGGCTTGCATTTGGAGCGCTTTCTTGTTTCTCTCTTGATTGCTTTCTTCTAGATCTGCTCATCAAAGGTTCTCATCTTTTGTCCTAGTCTCATCTTGGCTACATCCTTTTTCGGGATCGAAATCAAAATCTGACATCTCTAAGTGGCTGAAAATCGCGTTTTACATATTGGACTCCTTCTGGATCGGATGCTTGTGCAGTCAGTCTCCTGGTGTCATCTTCCTGCTAGATCCTCATCTTTGCATCATGTTCTCAAATCTTTTCTTCTTTTCATCAAGTCAACCCTAGTCAAAATTTGGTCAACTATGGTCAAACTTGGTCAACAGGACCTCTGCTTTGCTCTGTTTCACTTTTGTAGCTTCGCGAATCTAGTCTAATTGCTTTTGCTCTGCAATCTCTTGTTGTTTATCATCCTTCTGACATGTCATCTTTCAATTTCGCTCCCGAGGGGGCAGGATGATTACCTCATTTGAATCTTGTCAAATCTATTCTTGAATCAGTCTGATTTGAATCATCAGTTCTCATCGCTAGGGGCATCTTGGTGCCACACATCTTGTTATCTTATCATCCATCTTTTAGGTATCTGAGCAATCTAACTCGGATCCTCAAGGGCCAAACTTCATTCTGGAGATGGTTCTTGAAATCTTTTGGGTATTGCGGCAATCTAACCCTAATTCCTGGGAGTCAAGCTTTGTTCTGGAGATGACTCTCGAAATCTCTTTTAGACTGTTATCTGGGCAATCTAACCTGGGTCTCGGAGGACTAAGCTTCGTATTGGGGCAATCTAACCCTGATTCGGAGATAGTCCTAAATCTGCATCTTCATCAATTGGTATTGGGGCAATCTAACCCTGATTCTGGTTCTCTTCTAAGATCGTTGTCTTCGCAATCTAACTTAGACTTCAGAAAATTCATGCTTTGATCTACTTTCATCTGTCACTTCAGACTATTCTTTGAATCAATGCGCTGTTCGTACATCAATTCAAAGAGGGGCAAATGTAATACCCCAAAATTGGCACCTATTTAATTGCATCAATTTTGGTGCATTATCTCGATTTTACATCACCAAAGTCCTAGTTCCCAAGGCAATTTTCTCTCCTATCTGACTTAATTTGACTTGATGTCAATTGCAAAGACCATAAATTGCAATAATCAAATGCTAAATTAATTCCTAAAGTCTCTTTGACTTTATTAGCTAAATTATCTCTATGATAAGTTAATTTAATTATGAAGTCCTAAGTACTTTTAATTAAATTAAACTCCACCCCCTTTAGCTAAATACCCTTGAAAGGAATTAATAATTACTTGATATTTGAATGGACACACTTTTTTGAATTGATAATTCTTGATATTCGAAAGGTCACCTGTGTGGCATTTTCCATTCTTTTTATTAAGTAATTCTTGCATTTTTGTCTCAATATGGGAATGAAGAGTCCACCATTTCAAATCAAGAAACTCTTCATTCCTCTCCCGAGCTTTTCTATTTAATGAACCTCTTTTTCTCATTCAAGAGAGCAATTTTTGAGAGCATCCTTACTATAGCATTTTTTAGTCTCATATCTCATTATTTTCAAAGCTCTTTTATTGCATTATCTAGTTTAATTTCTCATATTAGTGTAATTGCATTTCACATTTAGATTAAATTTGCTTACTTGTTCTTAGTCTAATATCATCTTTATTTCAAAATCAAATAAAAATCTGCATTTCATATTTCTTTCAAAGTTTTCTAGATTAATTGCATTCATTCTTAGCTTAGTTTCATTTTGCTCATATTTTCTTTCAAATCCTCCATTGTTGAATTGGTCTCCCGGCTGTTGGCTCTCGTTCTGAGAGTATTCAAACACCCCATTCACATAGGAGGCAACAGGTCGCCTCACCATGGAATTTGGATTGAGTTCTTCATACTCTCTCTCAAATTCTATCAAGTGAATAATGACCATGTTGTGTTGTGCCTGATTTAGAAGTCACATTCAGTCACATACAGTGCTGAAGTTGAGGATTTTGCAGAACACTTGAAGAACATCCATTGGGAGGTGAGGAAGCATATTACCAAGATGAACGCACAGTATAAGGCTAAGGTAGATGAGAAAATGAGGTATAAGGAATTTCAGGTTGGTGATGAAGTCATGGTTCATTTGCGGAAGGAGCGGTTTCCAGTTGGTACATATAACAAGCTGAAAATGAAGAAGTTTGGACCATGCAGGATATTGAAGAAATATGATTCAGGAAATGCATATGAGGTAGAATTGCCTACCGAGCTAAATATTTCACCAGTGTTTAACATTTCAGATCTGACAGAGTATCATGAGGGAGGTGTTGAAGATGAGATCACAGCGGCACAGTGGAGTATTCCAACAACTAGTTCAGACACTAAGGAGATTGAAGATATACTGGATAGTCATGTTGGAAGAAGCACAAGGAACAAGACATATGAAGAATATCTGGTCAAGTGGAAAGGATGACCTGTTGAAGATTCATCATGGCTAACAAAGGAGGAGGTTAACCGTCTTGATTTTCTTCTGCACACCTGAGTCATGATAGGGTCACTTCTCAAATTACCCCGGGTGTCTGATGCAGGAGCATCCTGGGTGTAAGAGCAATCTTGCATCACCCAAAAATATTTATGTTTTTATTCAATAAGGGTTATTTTGTGCAGAGCTGCTATTTATGGAAAGTTACTATTTTTGGTAAGTTTTGTATGTGCTCAGAATGATATGATTTCTTTCTTGGAGGTTCATTTTGGTCATATAAGTCTGCCAGTAAAGTTTCATTGCCAGATCAAGTGTATATTGGAAGATATTGAAGATTTTCGGTATTGGCAGCAGGGTACAAAAACTTTGAACTCAGTTTTGAAGGCTTTAGAGGCCCCGGATGAGGTCAAAAATTTGGGTGATGGGCACTTGCGCGGGTCAAGCCTGTAGAGCACTTCGTGGCATTTTCGAAATGGGGTTATAATAGCCGATCGGGTCAACTGGTGATGACTTATGGTTTTCGGAAGTTGGGCCACCTGAAATGGCGGAAAATAATTTTCTTCAAAATTTTTATTCGGGTTTCAAAGGTTATCTTGAGCCGACTATGATGTAATGAAATGTAAAATAAAAATAATTTTAAGTTTGGTCGGCCTTATTGGCTAAACTTCTGGAACCTTCCCAGGCGGTGGAAAATTGCCTATATAAGGAAGACTGTATTATTGTCTTAGGCAGTTCAGAATAGTTCTGGGTAGTAGATCTGGGTATTGATTCGAGGTTTTGTCCTACAGAATATTGTAAGGGAATGCCCATGTGGCTTTGCATATTGTAATTCTGAAAGTTTGTAATTCCACATTTGTGGAGATAATAAGAAGCCAATTTTCTGTTCTTGCATATTGTTGTTGTTTCTCTATTTCTGTTATGTGTTTGTGGTATTAAGGGGAGCACCCTTCATCAAGACCCATCATAATTACTACCACCGGTCCCATTATTTTTGAAAAAGATAATTTTTTCCACTCTCTCTTTACTCATCTTAGTTTCCTTAACCAAGAGGATTTATTTATTTAGTCCCTTACTAGATTTATGAGAACGTCCTATTTATGGGGCACATTTAATCCCCTTATATTCCATGAAATAATCTTCATTTCTTACTGGGAGTATTAAAAATTTCTAGGATGTTCTTTTGTTTTTGATGCAGGAGCATCTTGGGTGTAAGAGCAATCTTGCATCACCCAAAAATATTTCTAGTTTCTTTTTCAATAATGGCTATCTTATGTAGAGCTTCTATTTATGGAAACTTACTATTTTTAGTAAGTTTGTCATACAATCTCAGAATGTTTTGATTTCACAGTTGGAGGTTCATCTCAGTCATTTCAGCCTACCAGTTGAGTTTCATTGCCACATCATCAGTATTGGTGAAGTTATTGAGATTTTTGGGTACAAAATCTTTCAAGTCAATTTTGAAGGCCTTAGAGGTTCTAGCTCGTGATCGACCCCCAATTGACTAGCGCTAGTGCATGTTGGACACTGTAGATCTTGTCATGGTGTTTCCAAAAAGTGGCTACAATAGAAAAACAGAGCTACGGTTAAAAATTTATGGCCTCCGAAAGTTGGGTTATCTAAAATCATATTTTGTATTTCTTTTGAGCCGACCCTATTGTAATAATTGTAAAAATAAAATAATTCTATGTTTTGTCGGCCTTAGAGGCTAAATTTATGGAACCTTCTTGGGCGGTGGAAATTGCCTATATAAGGAAGGCCCGTAGTATTGTCTTAGGCAATTGGGGGTAGTTCTGGGTAGATCTGAGTAATGATTTGAGGTGTTGTCCTAAAAAATATTGTAAAGGGAATGCCCATGTGGCTTTGCATATTGCAATTCTAAAATTTGTAATTCCACATTTGTGGAGATAAGAAGAAGACCATTTTTTGTTCTTGCAAATTGTTGTTGTTTCTCTGTTTCTGTTATGTATTTGTGGTATTAAGGGGAGCACCTTTCATCAAGTGGTATCAGAGCAGGAGTTCCTGAGTGTGTAAATAGATCACCAACTGTGAGGCGGTTTACACTAGGACCGTGGTTAGAGTTTCAGTGTGCATCACGAAAATGCCTCCACGAAAGGAATGTGGCAGAAGAGCTGGTGTTGTAACACCTGAGGTTAGAGCACTCCAGAGACAAGTGCGAGCATTGCAAGAAGAGAATCACAGAGGAATGAATCTTAATGTCAGAGATGAAAGTGAGGATGAAGCCGAGGGAGAAAGAAATTCTGATCAAGAACAAGGCAAAATTTTGAACTAAGAGGAAGACAGACTTTTTCTAGGCATTTCCAAGATCGGGAAAAGACCTAAGATCGAGGTTCCTACATTTTCAAGGAATCTTAACCTAAAGGAATTGATCAATTATATCAATGAATGTGAAGAATAATTTGAGTATGAGGATATTGAGGATCCTGATTGGGTCAAGTTTGTGAAGGCCAGATTGAAAGCTCATGCGAAGATCTGGTGGCAAGAGATTCAATTGGAGTGAAATAGAAGAGAAAAGGATAAAATCATAAGATGAGATCGAATGGTGGAAAAATTGAAGTGATAGTTCATTCTTGTTGATTATGAACTTGACCTACTAAAGAAAATACAAAGTTTGAAGAAAGCAAGAAGATCTGTTCAGGAGTATACAGATGAGTTCTATCGAATCCTCATCAAAACAGGCCATGCGGAAGCTGATAAGGAGAAAGTTGCCTATTATCTTAATGGGTTGAGGCTGAGCATTCAGGAGGAGCTAAATTTGGTTCAAATGAATAGTATTGAAGAGGCATATGAGTTTTCCCTAAAAGTAGAGGAAAAATTAAACAAGAAGTTTGAGAGAAGACAAAGTAGAAGAGGTCATGATGGAAGATCTGGTGGACGGTCATATGGAGATCGAAATGAAGATCAAAAAAAGCCAGATGAGGCTGGTAACAATCAGAATCAGAGAGGAGATAATTTTGATCATTTCCATAATCAGAATAATAGAGATCAAAGAGGAAGAGGACAAGGATCTAGAAGAGGAGGCTTCTATGGAACATGTTTTCATTGTGGAGAAGAAGGTCATAGGGCATTTGAATGTCCTCAATGCCAAGGATAGATAGGAGAAATGAAGACCAGGCTAGAGTTGCACATGTTGATGAAGATGTCAGATCATCACATTCTAAAGATGCTAAAAAAGGAGAAATATTGATTAACAGAAGAGTCCTGCTGAGTGGTGAGAATGAACGTGAACAAAGGAGGAGTCTATTTTGCACCAGGTGCAAGTGTGAGGGTAAGTGTTGTGATGTGATTATTGATAGTGGTAGTACTAATAATTTGGTGTTAGAAGAGTTGGTGACAAAGTTGAAGCTCAAGAGGTAGAAACATCCACATCCATATCGGGTTTCCTAGGTGCAGGATGACCACAAGGTCATGGTTAGTGAACAGTGCCTAGTGAAATTCAAGATTGGCGGGTACGAAGATGAGGTACTATGTGATATCATATATATGGATGCATGTCATATGTTTTTGGGTAGACCTTGGCAATTTGATAGGTGTCTTGTACATGATGGTCATGTGAATACCTATTACCTGATAAAGGATGGAGTGTGACATAAGCTAAAATGATTGAAGGAAACAAAAGAAAAGGTAGGTGGTAATGTAAGAATAACTTTTGTTGATAGAGGAAATTTCTTAGATGGTATGCGGCATGAGCATATGTATTTTACCTTAATTCCAAAGGCTAGGAAAGAGGAAGTAGAAGATGTACCTGTAGAAGTTGCATAATTATTGAATGAGTTTCAGGATATTGCACCCAATAATGTGCTTGATGGATTACCACCAGTAAGAAAGATCAGTCATCAAATGGACTTGATTCCAGGAGACAATTTTTCAAATAAGGTAGCACATAGAATGACACTAGTAGAAAGTGAAGAGTTGAAGATAGATTTAAAGTTTAGTTCATCACATCATCCACATATTGTATATGGAAGTAGTCCAATAAATGAATCTGATTTGAGAAAGATAGATAAAGGAGAAATAAGTAGTGCTGAAAATGAAGAAGTTTGGGTCATGTAAGATACTGAAGAAGCATGATTCGGAAAATACATATGAGGTAGAATTGCCTACTGAGCTGAATATTTCACCAGTATTTAACATTTCAAATTTGATAGAGTATCATGAAGGAGGTGTTGAAGATGAGATCACAGTAGCACAATGGAGTATTCGAGCAACTATTTTAGCTACCAAGGAGATTGAGGACATACTGGATAGTCATGTTGGCAGAAGCACAAGGAACATAAAATATGAAGAATATCTAGTCAAATGGAAATGATGACCTGTTAAAGATTCATCATGGCTAACAAAGGAGGAGGTTAACCATCTTAGTTTTCCTCTTCACACCTAAGTCGTGATAGGGTCACTTCTCAAATTACCCCAGGTGTCTGATGCAGGAGCATCCTGGGTGTAAGAGAAATTTTGCATCACCCAAAAATATTTATGGTTTCTTTTTCAAAAAGGGTTATCTTATGCAGAGCTTCTATTTATGGAAACTTACTATTTTTAGTAAGTTGGTCATACTGTTGGTGCCCAAAAATGATGGATCACTTCTGGCCAATTGACAGGTACACACTGATACCTCTATAATTCTAGCTTAATCAAGCTAAGGCTGGTAGGCCTAAATTCACTTTAAACTATCAAATTCTCTATGTTGTACAATTGCGTAGATAAATAAACAAAGTTCCTCCCAAGGTGGTGAATGATCCTTGGAGGAAAGAAACAAATCCTCTAATAATCTCTATTCTATAAATCTTGACTAAAGTAGATTAAACTAAGGACTCAAAAGTAATATTTTTGAAATAATGATTATATAATCTACAAACCACAAAGTATGAACCAAATGATAATTTCAAAGTTATAGTTAGATTAGTGCCTTTTAAATACTTGGGCTATAGAGTCATAAAAATTTCAATCCTACATACAATCAAAGATGATTTTAAGGTAACTCACTCCTGTAAAGAGAGACCATCACTCTACAAGCTTCTATTGAAACAAAATTTAAAACTTATACAATAGGTCCTATGGTTTTTAACCCAACTTAAGAGCCCGAAAGGAAACAGTAATAGGTTCTCAAACAATGCTACCATTATTCAAATTGTACAAATTAGTCATAAATGAATGCATCAAATAGAAAAATATAGTACGATACCCTAGTTCACAGAGTAATCTGAAAGACTAATTGAAAATATATAACTTATAACCACAAATAAAAAAGAAGAGCACTTATCTTTATTAATGTTGAAAAAAATAGTACATTAGAGTTCATATTGTAGTTTTGATCGAATTATATCTTATGAAAATATATCTTGTATTGTCTTCTCTCTTTACATTTTACATTATGTATATATACATGTTTGAGTGGCTTTCACACCTCTTTAGGGTGAAAAGACACACCCTTATTACAAATTGTTTTGAAAAAATGATAAACTAACTAAAAAATAACTACCTAACTTTCAGATTTGGGCTTGTTTGAAAAACCAAAACATCTCGTGGAAAGCTGATATTTTTATTGGAGATAGGAAATTTGATTTTCCAAACTAGGTCTTTTTTAGATTTTTAAAATTCGATCATCTCTGCCTTTATTAACATCATCTTTGCAGCAGGTCGAAATTCCAACATTTTCTGAAGGCTTTGATCATAGAATTTTAATTGTTCTTGTCATAGAGCTTCCTTCCATAATATCTCAACTTTTTAATTGAAAATTAATGTAATATTTTATCCCATTTCATGTAATCCATCATTAATTATTGGGCATGGAGTTTAAGAGGCTATTTTTTGAGGTTTTATCACTATATAAGACACTAAATTTTACCCAAAATTTAAAGCTCCAACACATACAATCTCGGAATGTTCTGATTTCAGAGTTGGAGGTTCGTCTCAGTCATTTCAGCCTACTAGTTGAGTTTCATTGCCACATCATCAGTATTGGTGAAATTATTGAGGTTTTTTGGTACGAAATCTTTCAGGTCAATTTTGAAGGTCTTAGAGGCTCCGGGTCACGATCGACCCTTGGCTAATTGGCACTAGCACATGTCAAGCACTGTAGATCTCGTCATGGCTCCCCTTAATACCACAAACACATAATAGAAACAGAGAAACAAGAACAATTTGCAAGAATAGAAAATGGGCTTCTTATTATCTCCACAAATGTGGAATTACAAATTTCAAAATTACAATATGCAAAGCCACATGGGCATTCCCTTTACAATATTCTATAGGACAATGCCTTGAATCATTACCCAGATCTACCCAGATCTAGCCAGAACTGCCCCCAACTGCCTAAGACAATACTACGGGCCTTCCTTATATAGGCAATTTCCACCGCCCAAGAAGGTTCTAGAAATTTAGCCTTTAAGGCCGACAAAACATAGAATTATTTTATTTTTACAATTATTACAATAGGGTCGGCTCAAAAGAAATACAAAATATGATTTTAGGTAACCCAACTTCTAGAGGCCATAACTTTTTAACCGTAGCTCTATTTTTCTATTGTAACCACTTTTTGGAAATGCCATGACGAGATCTACAATGCCTGACACGCGCTAGCACTAGTTAGTTGGGGGGGGGGGGGGGGGGGGGGGGGGGGGGGTCGATCGCAATCTGGAGCCTCTAAGGCCTTCAAAATTGACCTGAAAGATTTCATACCCAAAAACTTCACCAATAATGATGATGTGGCAATGAAACTCTACTAGTAGGCTGAAATGACTGAGATGAACCTCCAACTGTGAAATCAGAACATTCTGAGATTGTATGACCAACTTACTAAAAATAGTAAGTTTTCATAAATAGAAGCTCTGCATAAGATAGCCATTATTGAAAAAGAAACCAGAAATATTTTTGGGTGATGCAAGATTTCTCTTACACCCAGGATGCTCCTGCATCAGTTTTCCATCTACCACATCTTGCCAACTTTCATTGTCTCTTCTCTTTTTATTTTAGGGCCTTCCTTTAGAGTCATTTTTTCCAACATCTACTTTTTTACTTTTAGTATTGATACCATCCAAAGAATTTAGGAATGAAGGACCATCATGTTACTATAACAGATAGTAATGTTGAACATGGATTATCTCATGGATTTCATGATGAAGACCGAACAAGCTAAGATGAGTACATGATGATAGTAGAAAGGTTATATCAATTATTGTCTTTTCATTGATGTCAAGAAATTGATCTCTAGTTTATATTATGTTTCCATATCATTCGGTAATGATATAAGATGAATGAGTTAAGGAGAAGAAGAAATGAGATGTTATGAAGTTGAAGAACATAAATGGGAAATTGATACAGATCAGACAATGTGGAGATCATTTTGATATGATTTTTTTTTATCTAACATATGATTATGTTAGGTCGGTAAAGCATGGTAATGAAGATTTGACAAGTTGGAAAGAAAAAGTTTTTTGTCTACCGAGTAGGTAAGGTTACTCTATAAGGTCAAGGAAAAAGGAAAGGCCACTTGGTAAATTGAAAGGAACTCAAGACACCAAAATAAAAAGAAAGGTTTAGGCACCGAGAGAAGTTAACCGAAACTCAAATGAAGGACACCAAGCAAGGGACAATTATTAAATTATAATTGAATCAACATTTAATGATTAGCTATGATGAGATGGATGATCATGATGATGATGAAATCTAGTTACAAAGATTTACAATTATAAAAATAAAAGGATAATATATACGATAAGATCTAAGGGGAAAAAAAATGAACAAGTTTCTAGAAAAGTTCAGGTTCCAAGGTGAAAAGGAAATGTGTTACCAAAATCCAAATTCTGAGTATAATGAATTGAACGGTCAAGATTGATTAAAGGAAAACGTAATAGAGGAGATTAAGAGGAAAAATTTGTCTATATAAAGCATGATCTTGTATAGAAAAATGGTTGGCAAAGTGATTAAAAAAAGAGTGACTGACTGATATAGAGAAAAAGGAACAAAGAGATTATGAGTGGGAAAAAAAGATTTGACGAAGTGTTGATGCCAGTGGATAATGAAGAATTGAAGTGAAGATTGAAGAGTACGCAAAGGATCTGAGTATGTAATGATATTTGCATATCTACAGGTCATTTTATTTATTATTTCTTATTAGCATTTTTAATAGAGAAATCTCTTAATAGAGTGGACTTAATAGTCTTATTATAAAATCCTTGAAAAAGGAAACATTATAAAGAGTGTTTGAAGTCCTCTACCAAGGCCACTTTTACCAGGGTGAAGATCCTAGCAGATCTGAGGTAAATCTCTCGACCAGGTGACACCTAAATGTGTTTATTATAATATTTAATTGGATTGTCTCTTAACCAAGTGTACTTCAAAAGAGTATGTTCTTAGTTGGTGGCAATTTTGATAGTGGTTTTTCCCAAAGATGGGTTTCTATATTAAATACTGGTGTTACATGTTGTGAATGATTTACTAATTGTTATAGTTTATTTACCATTTTTGGTAAATAAAGAACTGTATTTTTACCAGGCTTCTATAGATTTAATTGGTGAAATTTTTTAAAGATATTTAGGATCAGGGATTATTGATTCACCCTCCCCTCTCAATAATCCAAAAATTGGTATCATAGCTTCATACTCTGAAGAGATATGGTTAAATGACTTCAGTAAAAGATTTGAAGATGTATAGGAGAGAAGTACCTAGGTTGAACAAGGAAGGTTTCTCAACATGCCAAATAAAAATGGGATTGTATCTATCTGGGATTGGAGAATCTACACTACATCTATTGGATAACAATTACACTCCACCCATCAAACCTTTGACTGTTGGTCATATGAAATAAAAGTAAGAACACAACTTGAGTATGATATAAATTTTTCCTTCCCTCTCCGATGTTGAATTCAATGATATCAAGGATTGTGTTAATTCAAAAGAGATGTGGCACAGTCTTACACTTATCTATGGAGGAGATCAACATGTTCAAAAAAATAAGGTTGAGAGTCTGAGAGGAAAGTATGATGAAATGAGAATGAAGGATGAAGAGAACATCAGACAATATAACAACATAATCAAGGAAGTTGTTAGTGCCATTAGAGTTGCTAGTGAAACCTTGACAAATGAAGAAGTGGTAAGTAAAACCTTGAAAGAAATTTCTTCTAAGTTTCCTATTAGAGTATCTACAATTTAGGAATTGAGATCAATACCGAATAATGTTGTTACTCTTGAATCCCTCATTAGTAAGTTAGCTGCATTTGAACTCAGTGTTAGGAATGAATGCTAAATATATCCTATGGGATTATTAGTAGCCATTCTGTAGAAATTGTTGTTGCATTCATGACTGTGATTGTCATTGATGTCAACACAGTGATCTACTGAAGATTACTAAAGGAGCAGACAATGTTTGGATTAGTACACGTGGGATATTATAGATCATTTTATGTGATGTTGAGGACTTACTCTTTGATGTATTATATGTTCATGGTTAAGAGCGCAAATAGTAATTCATTTATCTATGGAAGTTATGAGCATTTCAGTGGAAGCAGTATTCAGGTAGTGTTCCTGAGTAGCGGTTTGTGGAAATTGGATGATATCTCCTAATCAGTATGGAATATGGTTATGCGTAGTTAGAGAGAAGTTGAAGACATGTTGATAGTACTGTGGATGACAATGCAAACTTTGAGGTTGCATGAGTAAAGAGTTATTCTAATTGAAAGCCGATAGCTTTGTGTAATTTTGATGTAATGTGTGGAAACTTTTATTTTGTAATTTGGTTGCCGACTCATTTATAATTACTTGAGTGTGGTATAAAGGAAGGAATGTTTTCCTTGTTGTAAAGAAGTAAAGTAAGAGTGAATGAAATTGTGAAAGTGAATTTTTGGAAAGAGGATATGCAAGGTACAAAGATTTGAAATTGAGATCTGGTGTAACAGTGAGTGCAGTTTGGCATAGTCAGAGAAGAGGTAACATATTGTTGAGATCAATAATATTTTGATATTATTCTATTGAATAATCTAGAGATCAATTGGATAGTGTGTTCAGTGATCTTTCCATTGAAGTTGTTTGGGCATTGGGTCCTTCTGTCTTCCATAACTCCTAATAGGGTTAGAATCTTTTAGTAGGGATTCAAAATCTCCTAACAGAGATTCATATGTACTGAATGTATTTCATAAGACTCCTAAAAAAGTCCATCCTTTCACAAGGAATATTCATATTAGTGCATCTTTTATGGGCATCATTCCCACCGTGGTTTTCTCTTTGATCAAGAGGTTCCCTAGTCAACATATCTTATGTCATTATGTTATTGTGTATGAATATCTTTCTATGGTTGTTGGTTACATTTCTTATATGGTTCAAATCTATTGAAGTTGATAAAGGTTATAATTATCTGATAACTGATTCACCCCCCCACCTCCTCTCAGTTATCTTGGTCAACTTTACTTTCTAAAAGTTGGTATCAGAGTAGTAGGTCCCTGAAAGAAAAGTTTAACAACTTAAGGAGATCCATGAAAAATTTCAAGAAAGAAAGCCCTAATTTTGATAGAGTGAATTTTGACAGCTGGAAAGAAAAGATGAAGACACATCTACTGTGTTTAGGACCAGGTTATTGTTTGATTACTAAGAATGAGAAGACTATCATTGATGAGGATAATATTGAAACATGTACTAATGATGAAAGAGATCTATTCATGTGTAACATACTTTCCAGAGAATCACTTTTGTCAGCCCTTCTGGAGAATTAGTACAGTCAAGTAAAATATTTTCAAACATCTCATGAAATTTGGTTAGCTTTACAGTCTACTTTTCAAGGTGATGAACATACAAAGAAAGTCAGATTACATAATTGGATATGTGCATTTGAAGATATAATAATGATGGAAGATGAATCTGTTAGAAGCTATATTGATAGAATGTCAGAGATTTTTGCAAGTAAAAAATCTTGTGGAGGAAAAAACACAGAGAATGAAGTGATATGGAAAATTCTGAGGACATTAACTCCTACATTTAAGTAGACAACATGGATGATTGAACAAGTTATACCTTGTACTATGAAATTTACAAGAGAAACTCTTCTTGGAAGATTGGAAGTATTAGAAATGAACCTAAGGTTATCAGGAGACTTACTTAGAATGGAGACAACATTCAGTGCTCTTAGTGTTCGCCCTACTTTGTTAAGAAGCATCAGTGTGAGTGAAGATTATGCTAGCAATAGTAGATCTAGAAATGAAGAAGATAGGAAGATTGAGGAAGGTATTTCCTTTCTTGTGAAGAGAGAACCAGATGGTAAGAAAAATTTTAAATGTTGGACATGTCAATAATATGGTCATTTTGCATCTAAATGTACTAAGAGAGTTAAGAAGTACAGAAACAATTTTAAGCCTAGAAGATCTAAGGAATGTTATTATGCTAATGATGAAGAACTTGAACCTAGTATAAAGAGAACATTAAGTTAAATTGATACTAAGAATAATGATGATATAGGATTTGTAGCAATTAAAGAAGAAAATCTTGAAACATAGGTTAAGGAAGAAAAAGCTCTAGTTTCTCAAGTTGAAAAGAAATTTTATTGGATTATAGATAGTGGTTGTTCACATCATATGACTGGAGACATGAAAAAGTTCATAAAGTTTAACAATTATGATGGAGGAGTTGTTAGAGTTGGAAACAATGCACCTTGTTTGATTAAAGGTATAGGATCTATTACTCTTAATGCAAAGACTAATACTGATGATGTTTACTTTGTAGATGGTTTGAAACATAATATTTTGAGTGTTGGACAGTTAGTTGATAAGGGATATCAAGTTTAGTTTACTGAGAAAACTTGTGTGATAAAAGACAAAGATAGAAATTTGTTTGGTACTGGATCTAGAACTAGAGGTAATGTATTTTAGTTGAATCCTACTAAGATGACATGTTGGATTACTAAGATTGATGATAATTGGTTATGGCACAGAAGATTTTGTCATATAAATTTTGATAACATTGTGAAAGTGAGTACTACACTTGCAGTAAGAGATTTGCCTAGAATTATGAAGCCTACTAACATGATTTGCAAAGAATGTGTGATGGCTAAACTGAAGAGAAGCTCATTTCCCAATAATAAGTTTACATCAGTAGAGAAGCTGGAGATTGTTCATATATACTTGAGAGGTCCTACAAGGACTAGAGGATTCTATGGAGAAAGGTATTTTATGATTTTTCTTGATGACTTTACAAGAATGATGTGGATTGCATTTCTCAAAGAAAAATATGAAGCATTTGATAAGTTTAAGACCATTAAGAATAAAGTTCAGAATGAATCTGGAATGAAGATTAAATGTTTGAGATCAGATAGAGGTGGAGAATTTACTTCTAGAGAATTTAACACCTTTTGTGAAGTGAATGGTATTAAGAGACAATTTTCAACCCCTAGGACACCTGAATAAACTGGTATTGCAGAAAGAAAAAAAAGATTAGTGACTGAAGTAGCAAGAGCTATGTTATTTGAGAATGACTTAGAAATGATATTCTGGAGAGAAGCAATGAACACAACAATGTATACAATGAACAGAGTACAAATCAGAGCAGACACAGACAAGACACCCTATGAACTATGGTTTGGACATGCACCCTCAGTTAAGTATTTTAAAATTTTTGGAAGCAAATGTTATATAAAGAGAGATGATGACATTGGAAAGTTTTATCCTAGAAGTGATGAAGGTATGTTTCTTGGATATTCTTTAAAAATAAAAGCTTATAAATTTTACAATAAGAGAACTAAGACTATTGTTGAGAGCGCAAATGTTAAAGTTGATGAGAAGTTCAAAATTCAAGAAAGAATGATTGATTATGAATCAGATGAAGGAACTCATCCTAGATCTAACATTGAGACTACTGAATTATTCTATGAAACTGACAATGATTTGTTGAATGAAAGCTAGAGTGAGATTAGTGAAGAATCAACACCTAAAGTGAGATTTGAGATAGTGACACCTAACAAGAATTTATCAAGGAATCATCCTATTAAGAAGATTATTGGAAGCATAGACAGAGGAGTTCTAACTTGAAATAAGGTACAAGAATAATTATGTTTGATTTCTCAAATTGAACCTAAATCTACTAGTGAAGCTTGTGAAGATGAGCATTGGATTAAAGCTATGAAAGAAGAACTAGATCAGATTGAAAAGAACAAAACATGGGAATTGGTCCCTAGACCTAAAGATAAGAATGTTATAGGAACAAAATAGGTATTCAGAAACAAGATGAATGAATAAGGAGAAGTAGTAAGGAATAAAGAAAGATTGGTATGTAAAGGATACTCACAGCAAGAAGGAATTGACTATGAAGAAAATTTTGTACCAGTAGCAAGAATTGAAGTAGTAAGAATGTTTTTGGCTTATGCAGCTTACAAGAAGCTCAAAGTATATCAAATGGATGTAAAGTAAACATTTTTGAATGGAGAGTTGGAAGAAAAGGTCTACATTGAGAAGCCTGAAGGTTTTCCTTTAACTCAAGAAGGAGACAAGGTATGTAAACTGAAGAAATCTGTATATGGACTAAAGCAAGCACCTAGAACTTGGTATGAAAGATTGGACAAGTATTTGATAAAATTAGGATTTACAAAAGGAATAGCTAATAGAAAAATGTACACAAAATAAATTGAAAATGGTTTGTTGGTTGTAGTTATTTTTTTTTATGATATCATTTTTGGAGGAGAAGATGAAGCCAGTGATAAATTTGCAGATGAAATGAAGACTAAATTTGAAATGAGTATGATTGGTGAAATGAAATATTTTTTGGGAATGTAGATAACATAGAATAGTGATGGTATCTTTGTAAGTCAGACAAAGTACTTGAATGATTTGTTAAAGAGATTTGGAATGGAGAACTAAAAATCAGTTGGAACACCTATGGTATTGGACATAAGTTATCTAGCACAGATGAGACTCCTATAGTCAAAAAGAAGAAGTACAGATCTATGATTGGAGGATTGCAGTACTTGATACATACAAGACCTGATATAGAACATTCAATTAGAATTGTAGCAAGATTTCAAGCTGGACCTAGAGAATCACATTATGCAACAGTGAAGAGGCTACTAAAATATTTAAGAGGCACAATTGAGTATGGATTGTGGTATGAAAAATCTGATGATTTTACCCTATGTGCATATATAGATGCTGATTGGGGAGGCAATGTTGATGATAAAAAGAGCACTAGTGGTGGAGCATTTTTTCTTGGAGGAAGATTGGTCTCTTGGCTAAGAAAGAAGCATAATTGTATTTCACAAAGCATTGTAGAAGTAGAGTATGTAGCAGCAGAAAACAATCGTAACCAGATAATTTGGGTGAAGAAAATGCTGAGGGATATTGGAATAATTTTTTTTGAGCCTGTTGTTATACATTATGACAACACTAGAAAAATTAGTATGTCTAAGAACCCTATATTACATTCTAAGAAAAAGCATATAGAGATAAAGTATCATGTAGTAAGAGAGAAAGTTGCTGAGAAAGAAGTCAGACTTGAATACATAAGCACAAAGCAGCAGATTGCAAACATATTTACAAAACCTTTTCCTAAGGATACATTTGAGTATCTGAGAGGTATGCTTGGGGTTATGCCCCAGCCTACTTTTGAGAAGTGATACAGATTATTGCATCCATCTAGTGGTATATGAGCCCTATCTTTCTTCTAGACTAGATGTTGGTACTTCCTCAATGGAGGAGTATGTGTATCTGAGATGAGACATGAGGACTCTAGTGAATGTATTTTCTGAACAATGTCTTTTGACATTGGAGTTATTGTTGACATAATGATTAAATTTTTGTCATTGATGTCAATGGGGGAGAACTGTACATGAAAAACCATTTGTACCATCTGTTGGAGAGAACTGAATAGGAAAATGAAGCAAGATTTGACTAATGAAGAGGACTTGAAGTATTTTTTAGAGTAGCAGTGTTGCAGTGTTGGATTTATGGAACATTGGATGTTTTTCATCTATGTTACCATCAATGCCAATGGGGGAGATTGTTAGGAATAAATGCTGAATACATCCTATGGCATTAGCAACCATTCTCTAGCAATTTTTTTTGCATTCATGATTGTGATTGTCATTGATGTCAACATAGTGATCTACTGAAGATTAGCAGAGGAGTAGACAGTGTTTGGATTAGTGCACATGGGATATTAGAGATCAAGCTATGCAATGTTGAGGACATACTCTATGATGTGTTATATGTTCATGGTTAAGAGTGTAGATAGTAATTCATTTATTCATGGAAGTTATGAGCATTTCAGTAGTAGTGTTCATGAGTAGTGATTTATGAAAATCAGATGATATCTCCTAATCAGGATGTAATATGGTTATGTGTCATTAGAGAGAAGTTGAAGACATGTTGATAGTGACATGGATGAAAGTGCAAACTTCGAGGTCACAGGAGTGAAGAGTTATTCTAATTGGAAGCCAACAATTTTGTTTAATTTTGATGTAACATGTGGAAACTTTTATTTTATAATTTGGTTTCCAACTCATTTGTAATTACTTGAGTGTGGTATAAAGGAAGAAATGTTTTCCTTGTTGTAAATAAGTAAAGTAAGAGTGAATGAAATTGTGATGAAGGGTGCTCCCTTTAATAGCACAAACACATAATAGAAATAGAGAAACAACAACAATATACAAGAACATAAAATTGGCTTCTTATTATCTCCACAAATGTGGAATTACAAACTTTCAGAATTACAATATGCAAAGCCACAGGGGCATTCCCTTATAATATTTTGTAGGACAAAGCCTTGAACTATTACCCAGATCTACTACCTAGAACTATTCTGAACTGCCTAAGACAATAATACAACCTTCCTTATATAGGCAATTTTTCCACCGCCTGGGAAGGTTCGAGAATTTTAGCCAATAAGGCCAACCAAACTTAGAATTATCTTATTTTACATTTTATTACATCATAGTCGGCTCAAGATAACCTTTGAACAGAAATTTTGAAAAAAATTATTTTCTGCCATTTCGGGTGGCCCAACTTTCAAAGACCATAAGTCATCACCAGTTGACCCGATCGGCTATTATAACCCCATTTCGGAAATGCCACGAAGTGCTCTAAAAGTGTGATTGGCGCAAGCGCTTGTCACCCAAATTTTTGACCTCATCCGAGGCCTCTAAAGCCTTCAAAACTGAGTCCAAAGTTTTTGTACCCTACTGCCAATACCGAAAATCTTCAATATCTTCCAACATACACTTGATCTGGAAATGAAACTTTACTGGCAGACTTATATGACCAAAATCAACTTCCAAGAAAGAAATTAGATCATTCTGAACACATACAAAAATTATCAAAAATAGTAACTTTCCATAAATAGTAGCTCTGCACAAAATAGCCCTTATTGAAAAATAAAAACAAAAATATTTTTGGGTCATGCAAGATTGCTCTTACACCCAGGATGCTCCTGCATCAGACACCCAGGGTAATTTGAGAAGTGACCCTGTCACGACTCAGGTGTGCAGAAGAAAATCAAGACGGCTAACCTCCTCCTTTGTCAGCCATGATGAATCTTCAACAGGCCGTCCTTTCCACTTGACCAGATATTCTTCATATGTCCTGTTCCTTGTGCTTCTACCAACACGACTGTCCAGTATATCTTCGATCTCCTTAGTGTCTGAACTAGTTGCTGGAATACTCCACTGTGCTGCTGTGATCTCATCTTCAACACCTCCTTCATGATACTCTGTCAGATCTGAAATGTTAAACACTGGTGAAATATTCAGCTCACTAGGCAATTCTACCTCATATGCATTTCCTGAATCATGCTTCTTCAGTATCTTACATGGCCCAAACTTTTTCATTTTCAGCTTGTTATATGTACCAACTAGAAACTGCTCCTTCCGCAAATGAACCATGACTTCATCACCAACCTGAAATTCCTTATACCTCCTTTTCTCATCTGCCTTAGCCTTATACTGTGCATTCATCTTGGTAATATGCTTCATCACCTCCTCATGGATGTTCTTCAAGTGTTCTGCAAAATCCTCAGCTTCAGCACTACTTATTTTTCCTTTATCTATCTTTCTCAATTCAGATGCATTTCTTGGACTACTTCCATATACAATCTGGAATGGTGATTTACTAGTGCTCCTATTGACAGAATTATTGTATGCAAATTCTACCTGTGGTAAAATCAAATCCCATCCTGTTGGCTTATCTCCAACCAAACATCTCAGCAAATTTCTCAAACTTCTATTCACCACCTCTGTCTGTCCATCAGTCTGTGGATGATGGGATGAACTGAACTTCAAATCTGTCTTCAACTTCTTCCACAATGTACGCCAGAAATACCCAACAAACTTAGTGTCCCAATCTGAAACTATGGTCTTTGGCAAACCATGAAGTCTCACTACTTCTCTAAAAAACAATTCTGCTACATGAACAGCATCATTAGTCTTCTTGCAGGGAATGAAATGTGCCATCTTTGAAAACTGGTCAACTACTACAAAAATTGAATCATGTCCCCGCTGTGTCCTCGGTAAACCAAGAACAAAGTCCATACTGATATCCTCCCAAGGCTTCTCTGGTATAGGTAATGGCTGATACAACCCTTTATTTTGCTTCACTCCTTTCGCCATCTGACATACTCTGCAACTCTGTACAAACTTCTTCACATCTTGCTGCAATTGTGGCCAATAATAATTCTCACCAACCAAACCAAAGGTTTTATCACGACCAAAATGTCCAGCCAATCCTCCACTATGCTTCTCCTTGATGAGATTCTCCCTCATAAAACTTCGTGGAATGCACAACTGACTCCCTCTGAATAGCATATCATCTTGGATGATAAAATTCAGCCATTTCGTCCTGTCTAGAGTAACAGGTTCTGTACAAGCCTTCCAAGCTTCACCAAAATCAGGATCCTCTGGATACAAATTCTTGAGTTCCTTGAACCCAACCACCTCAATCTGCATCTCTGTCAGCAATAGTTGCCTTCTGCTAAGAGCACCTGCAACCCTATTAGACTTTCCACTTTTATGTTTCAAAACAAATGTATAACTCTGCAAAAACTCAACCTATTTAAAATGTCTTTGATTCAATTTTCTTTGACTATTCAAATATTGCAAAGCTTGATGATCAGTATACAAAAAAAACTCGTTAGGAAGCAGATAATGTCTCCACTTCTTTAATGCCTGAACTATAGCATAAAATTCTTGATCATAAATAGAATATTTCCTCTTGGCATCATTTAACTTCTCACTAAAATAAACAACAGGTTTACCTTCTTGGCTCATAACATCTCCTATTGCAGTACCACTAGCATCACAATCTACTTGAAACACCTTATTAAAATCTGGAAGTGCTAAAATAGGTTGTTCTGTAACTTTTTGTTTCAACAATTGAAATTTCTTTTCTGCCCCATTAGTCCACTTAAATTCTTTTCTATCCCCTCTCATTGTTTCAGTCAAGGGTCCACAAATACTGCTAAAATTTCTGATAAACTTTCTGTAAAAGCTAGCTAGACCATGAAAAGATCTTACCTCAGTAGCATTCCTTGGAGTAGGCCATTCAAGAATAGCCTGTACCTTCTCTGGGTCCATTTTCAGACCTTCTACTGAAACTACAAATCCCAAATACGCTAACTCTTTCTTCACAAAACTGCACTTCTTCAAATTAATCAACAATTTCTCTTCTCTCAACTTCTCAAATACCATACAAATATGCATCATATACTCCTCCAATGTCTTACTAAAGATCAAAATATCATCTAGGTAAACAATGACAAACTTACCTAGAAATTCTTTCAAAACTTCGTTCATGAGCCGCATGAAAGTGCTCGGTGCATTGGTTAGCCCAAAAAGCATGACTAACCACTCATATAGTCCTTCCTTTATTTTGAAGGCAGTCTTCCATTCATCTCTTTCTCTGATCCGAATCTGATGATATCCATTTTTTAGATCTATCTTTGAAAAATACACAGCTCCACTCAAACAGTCCATAATATCATTCATTCGTGGCAATGGAAACCTGTACTTAATTGTGATCTTGTTTATTGTCCTAGAATCTGTACACATCCTCCATTCTCCATTCTTCTTTGGTGCTAATACCGCTGGTACAGCATAGGGACTCAGACTCTCTCGAATCAATCTTTTCTGTAACAACTCATGTACTTGTCTGTTCAACTCCTCACTTTCTGCAGGTGTCATTCTGTGTGCTGCCTTATTCGGCAAACTCGATCCTAGGATCAAGTCCATCTGATGACTGATCTTCCTGACTGGTGGTAATCCATCAGGCACGTTATCGGATACAATATCCTAAAACTCATTCAACAAACCTGCAACGTCTACAGGAACATCTTCTACTTCCTCTTTACCAACTTTTGGAATTAAAGCAAAACATATATGCTCATGCCTCATACCATCTAGGAAATTTCTTCCATCAACAAAAGTTATCCTTGCATTACCACATACCTTTTCTCCAGTCTCCTTCAATGGTTTTAGCTTGTGTCGCACTCCATCCTTTGTCAGGGAATAGGTATTCGCACGACCATCATGTACAACACATCTGTCAAACTGCCATGGTCTACCCAACAACATATGACATGCATCCATAGATATGATATCACATAATACCTCATCTTGGTATCCGCCAATCTTGAACTTCACCAGGCATTGTTCATTGACCATGACCTTGTGGTCATCCTATACCCAGGCAATCCGATATGGATGTGGGTGTTTCTGTCTCTTGAGCTTCAACTTTGTCACCATCTCTTCTGACACCAAATTGTCAGTGCTTCCACTATCAATAATCACATCACAACATTTACCTTCACACTTGTACCTGGTGCGAAACAAGCTCCTTCTTTGCTCAGGTTCATTCTCACCACTCAACATGACTCTTCTGTTAATCAACGTTTCTCCTCTTTCAGCATCTTTAGAATTTGATGATCTGGCATCTTCATCTACATGTGCAACTCTGGCCTGGCCTTCATTTCTCCTGTCTGTTCTTCCTTGGTGCTGAGGACATTCAAATGCCTTATGACCTTCTTCTCCACAGTGAAAACATGTTCCACGGAAGCCACCTCTTCCAGATCCTTGTCCTCTTCCTCTTCCTCTCTGATCTCTATTATTCTGATCATGGAAGCGATTGGAATTATTTCCTCACTGATTCTGACTGCTACTGGCCTCATCCTTCTTTTTGGGATCTTCATTTCAGCCACCGTATGACCGTCCACCAGATCGTCCACCACGACCTCTTCCATTTTATCTACTCTCAAACTTCTTGTTCAGCTTTTCCTCTACTTTTAGGGAAAACTGGTATGCCTCTTCAATACTGTTCATTCGAACCAGATTCAGCTCCTCCTGAATGCTTGACCTTAACCCATTAAGGTATCGGGAAACTTTCTCCTTATCAGCTTCTACATGGCCTGTTCTGATGAGAAGTCGATAGAACTCATCTGTATACTCCTGAACAGATCTTCCTGCTTGCTTCAAACTCTGTATTTTCTTCAGTAGGTCAAGCTCATAATCAACAAGAATGAACTGTCGCTTCAATTTATCCACCATCCGATCCCATCTTGTGATTTTATCTTTCCCTCTTCTATTTCGCTCCAACTGAATTTCTTGCCACCAGATTTTCGCATGACCTTTCAATCTGGCCTTCGCAAATTTGACCCTATCAGGATCGTCAACATCTTCATACTCAAAATATTCCTCACATTCATTGATCTAGTCAATCAATTCCTCTAGGTTAAGATTTCCAGAAAATGTAGGAACCTCAATCTTAGGTCTTTTCCCAATCTTGGAAATGGCTCGAAAAAGTCTTTCTTCCTCCTGGTTCACAATTTCAGCTTCTCCTTCTTGATATTCTTCTTCGGCTTCATCCTCGCTTTCGTCTCTGACATTGAGATTCATTCCTCTGTGAATCTTTTCTTGCAATGCTCGCACTTGTCTCTGCAGCTCTCTAACCTCTGGTGTCACAGCACCAACTCTTCCACCACGTTCTTGTCGTGGAGGCATTTTTGCGATGCGCTGTGAAACCCTAGCCACGATCATGGTGCAAACTGCCTCACAGTCGGCGATCTGTTTACACACTCAAGAACTCCTGCTCTGATACCACTTGATGAAGGGTGCTCCCCTTAATACCACAAACACATAACAGAAATAGAGAAACAACAACAATATGCAAGAACAGAAAATTGGCTTCTTATTATCTCCATAAATTTGGAATTACAAACTTTTAGAATTACAATATGCAAAGCCACATGGGCATTCCCTTACAATATTTTGTACGACAAAGCCTCGAACTATTACCCAGATCTACTACCCAGAACTATTCTGAACTGCCTAAGACAATAATACAGCCTTCCTTATATAGGCAATTTTTCCACCGCCTGGGAAGGTTCAAAAATTTTAGCCAATAAGGCCGACCAAACTTAGAATTATCTTATTTTACATTTTATTACATCATAGTCGGCTCAAGATAACCTTTGAACAGAAATTTTGAAGAAAATTATTTTCTGCCATTTCGGGTGGCCCAACTTTTGAAGACCATAAGTCATCACCAGTTGACCCGATCGGCTATTATAACCCCATTTTGGAAATGCCACGAAGCGCTCTAAAGGGGTGACCAGTGCAAGCGCCTATCACCCAAATTTTTGACCTCATCTGGGGCCTCTAAAGCCTTCAAAACTGAGTCCAAAGTTTCTGTACCCTGCTGCCAATACCGAAAATCTTCAATATCTTCCAACATACACTTGATCTGGAAATGAAACTTTACTGGCAGACTTATATGACCAAAATCAACCTCCAAGAAAGAAATTAGATCATTCTGAGCACATACGAAAATTATCAAAAATAGTAACTTTCCATAAATAGTAGCTCTGCACAAAATAGCCCTTATTGAAAAATAAAAATAAAAATATTTTTGGGTCATGTAAGATTGCTCTTACACCCAGGATGCTCCTGCATCAGACACCCAGGGTAATTTGAGAAGTGACCCTGTCACGACTCAGGTGTGCAGAAGAAAATCAAGACGGCTAACCTCCTCCTTTGTCAGCCATGATGAATCTTCAACAGGCTGTCCTTTCCACTTGACTAGATATTCTTCATATGTCCTGTTCCTTGTGCTTCTACCAACACGACTGTCCAGTATATCCTCGATCTCCTTAGTGTCTGAACTAGTTGCTGGAATACTCCACTGTGCTGCTGTGATCTCATCTTCAACACCTCCTTCATGATACTCTATGAGATCTGAAATGTTAAACACTGGTGAAATATTCAGCTCACTAGGCAATTCTACCTCATATGCATTTCCTGAATCATGCTTCTTCAGTATCTTACATGGCCCAAACTTCTTCATTTTCAGCTTGTTATATGTACCAACTGGAAACCGCTCCTTCCACAAATGAACCATGACTTCATCACCAACCTAAAATTTCTTATACCTCCTTTTCTCATCTGCCTTAGCCTTATACTGTGCATTCATCTTGGTAATATGCTTCATCACCTCCTCATGGATGTTCTTCAAGTGTTATGCAAAATCCTCAACTTCAGCACTACTTATTTCTCCTTTATCTATCTTTCTCAATTCAGATGCATTTCTTGGACTACTTCCATATACAATCTGGAATGGTGATTTACCAGTGCTCCTATTGACATAATTATTGTATGCAAATTCTGCCTATGGTAAAATCAAATCCCATCCTATTGGCTTATCTCCAACCAAACATCTCAGCAAATTTCTCAAACTTCTATTCACCACCTCTATCTGTCCATCAGTCTGTGGATGATGGGATAAACTGAACTTCAAATCTGTATTCAACTTCTTCCATAATGTACGCCAAAAATACCCAACAAACTTAGTGTCCCAATCTGAAACTATGGTCTTTGGCAAACCATGAAGTCTCACTACTTCTCTGAAAAACAATTTTGCTACATGAACAACATCATTAGTCTTCTTGCAGGGAATGAAATGTGCCATCTTTGAAAACTGGTCAACTACTACAAAAATTGAATCATGTCCCCGCTGTGTGCTCGGTAAACCAAGAACAAAGTCCATACTGATATCCTCCCAAGGCTTCTCTGGTATAGGTAATGGATGATACAACCTTGTATTCTGCTTCACTCCTTTCGCCATCTGACATACTCTGCAACTCTGTACAAACTTCTTCACATCTTGCTGCAATTGTGGCCAATAATAATTCTCACCAACCAAATCAAGGGTTTTATCATGACCAAAATGTCCAGCCAATCCTCCACTATGCTTCTCCTTGATGAGATTCTCCCTCATAGAACTTCATGGAATGCACAACTGACTCCCTCTGAATAGCATATCATCTTGGATGATAAAATCCAGCTATTTCATCCTGTCTAGAGTAACAGGTTCTGTACAAGACTTCCAAGCTTCACCAAAATCAAGATCCTCTGGATACAAATTCTTGAGTTCCTTGAACCCAACCACCTCAATCTGCATATCTGTCAGCAATAGTTGCCTTCTGCTAAGAGCATCTGCAACCCTATTAGACTTTCCACTTCTGTGTTTCAAAACAAATATATAACTCTGCAAAAACTCAACCCATTTCAAATACCTTTGATTCAATTTTCTTTGACTATTCAAATATTGCAAAGCTTGATGATCAGTATACAAAACAAACTCGTTAGGAAGCAGATAATGTCTCCACTTCTTTAATGCTTGAACTATAGCATAAAATTTTTGATCATAAACAGAATATTTCCTCTTGGCATCATTTAACTTCTCACTGAAATAAGCAACAGGTTTACCTTCTTGGCTCATAACAGCTCCTATTGCAGTACCACTAGCATCACAATCTACTTGAAACACCTTATTAAAATCTGGAAGTGCTAAAACAGGTTGTTCTGTAACTTTTTGTTTCAACAATTGAAAACTCTTTTTTGCCGCATTAGTCCACTTAAATTCTTTTCTATCCCCTCTCATTGTTTCAGTCAAGGGTCCATAAATACTGCTAAAATTTCTGATAAACTTTCTCTAAAAGCTAGCTAGACCATGAAAAGATCTTACCTCAGTAGCATTCCTTGGAGTAGGCCATTCAAGAATAGCCTGTACCTTCTCTGGGTCCATTTTCAGACCTTCTGCTGAAACTACAAATCTCAAATACACTAACTCTTTCTTCACAAAACTGCACTTCTTCAAATTAATCAAAAATTAATCTTCTCTCAACTTCTCAAATACCATACGAATATGCATCATATGCTCCTCCAATGTCTTACTAAAGATCAAAATATCATCTAAGTAAACAATGACAAACTTACCTAGAAATTCTTTCAGAACTTCGTTCATGAGCCGCATGAAAGTGCTCGGTGCATTGGTTAGTCCAAAATGCATGACTAACCACTCATATAGTCCTTCCTTTGTCTTGAAGGCAGTCTTCCATTCATCTCCTTCTCTGATCCGAATCTGATGATATCCACTTTTCAGATCTATCTTTGAAAAATACACAGCTCCACTCAAACAGTCCATAATATCATCCATTCATGGCAATGGAAACCTGTACTTGATTGTGATCTTGTTTATTGTCCTAGAATCTGTACACATCCTCCATTCTCCATTCTTTTTTGGTGCTAATATCGCTGGTACAACACAGGGACTCAGACTCTCTCGAATCAATCCTTTCTGTAACAACTCATGTACTTGTCTGTTCAACTCCTCACTTTTTGCAGGTGTCATTCTGTGTGCTGCTTTATTTGGCAAACTCGCTCCTAGGATCAAGTCCATGTGATGACTGATCTTCCTGACTGGTGGTAATCCATCAGGCACATTATCGGATACAATATCTTGAAACTCGTTCAACAAACCTGCAACTTCTACAAGAACATCTTCTACTTCCTCTTTACTAGCTTTTGGAATTAAAGCAAAACATACATGCTCATGCTTCATACCATCTAGAAAAAATTTTCCATCAACAAAAGTTATCCTTGCATTACCACATACCTTTTCTCTAGTCTCCTTCAATAGTTTTAGCTTATGTCGCACTCCATCCTTTGTTAGGGAATAGGTATTCGCACGACCATCATGTACATCACATCTGTCAAACTGCCATGGTCTACCCAACAACATATGACATGCATCCATAGATATGATATCACACAATACCTCATCTTGGTATCCGCCAATCTTGAACTTCACCAGGCATTGTTCATTGACCATGACCTTGTGGTCATCCTGTACCTAGGCAATCCGATATGGATGTGGGTGTTTCTATCTCTTGAGCTTCAACTTTGTCACCATCTCTTCTGACACCAAATTGTCAGTGCTTCCACTATCAATAATCACATCACAACATTTACCTTCACACTTGCACCTGGTGCGAAACAGGCTCCTTCTTTGCTTAGGTTCATTCTCACCACTCAACAGGACTCTTCTATTAATCAACGTTTCTCCTCTTTCAGCATCTTCAGAATTTGATGATCTGGCATCTTCATCTACATGTGCAACTCTGGCCTGGCCTTCATTTCTCCTATCTGTTCTTCCTTGGCACTGAGGACATTCAAATGCGCTATGACCTTCTTCTCCACAGTGAAAACATGTTCCACGAAAGCCACCTCTTCCAAATTCTTGTCCTCTTCCTCTTCCTCTCTGATCTCTATTATTCTGATCCTGGAAGCGATTGGAATTATTTCCTCACTGATTATGACTGCTACTGGCCTCATCCTTCTTTTTCAAATCTTCATTTCGGCCACCGTATGACCGTCCACCAGATCGTCCACCGCGACCTCTTCCATTTTGTCTACTCTCAAACTTCTTGTTCAGCTTTTCCTCTACTTTTAGGACAAACTGGTATGCCTCTTCAATACTGTTCATTCGAACCAGATTCAGCTCCTCATGAATGCTTGGCCTTAACCCATTAAGGTATCGGGCAACTTTCTCCTTATCAGCTTCTGCATGGCCTGTTCTGATGAGAAGTCGATAAAACTCCTCTGTATACTCCTGAACAGATCTTCCTGCTTGCTTCAAACTCTGCATTTTCTTCAGTAGGTCAAGCTCATAATCAACAGGAATGAACTGTCGCTTCAATTTATCCACCATCCGATCCCATCTTGTGATTTTATCTTTCCCTCTTCTATTTCGGTCCAACTGAATTTCTTGCCACCAGATTTTTGCATGACCTTTCAATCTGGCCTTCGCAAATTTTACCCTATCAGGATCGTCAACATCTTCGTACTCAAAATATTCCTCACATGCATTGATCCAGTCAATCAATTCTTCTGGGTTAAGATTTTCAGAAAATGTAGGAACCTCAATCTTAGGTCTTTTCCCAATATTGGAAATGGCCCGAAAAAGTCTTTCTTCCTCCTGGTTCACAATTTCGGCTTCTCCTTCTTGATATTCTTCTTCGGCTTCATCCTCACTTTCATCTCTAACATTGAGATTCATTCCTCTGTGAATCTCTTCTTGCAATGCTCGCACTTGTCTCTGCAGCTCTCTAACCTCAGGTGTCACAGCACCAACTCTTCCGCCACGTTCTCGTCGTGGAGGCATTTTTGCGATGCGCGCTAAAACCCTAGCCACAGTCCTGGTGCAAACTGCCTCATAGTCGGTGATCTGTTTACACACTCAAGAACTCCTGCTCTGATACCATTTGATGAAGGGTGCTCCCCTTAATACCACAAACACATAACAGAAATAGAGAAACAACAACAATATGCAAGAACAGAAAATTGGCTTCTTATTATCTCCACAAATGTGGAATTACAAACTTTCAGAATTACAATATGCAAAGCCACATGGGCATTCCCTTACAATGTTTTGTAGGACAAAGCTTTGAACTATTACCCAGATCTACTACCAAGAACTATTCTGAACTGCCTAAGACAATAATACAGCCTTCGTTATATAGGCAATTTTTCCACCGCCTGGGAAGGTTCGAGAATTTTAGCCAATAAGGCCGACCAAACTTAGAATTATCTTATTTTACATTTTATTACATCATAGTCGGCTCAAGATAACCTTTGAACAGAAATTTTGAAGAAAATTATTTTCCGCCATTTCAGGTGGCCCAACTTCCGAAGACCATAAGTCATCACCAGTTGACCCGATCGGCTATTATAACCCCATTTCGGAAATGCCACAAAGCACTCTACAGGCATGACCGGCGCAAGCACTTGTCACCCAAATTTTTGACCTCATTTGGGGCCTCTAAAGCCTTCAAAATTGAGTCCAAAGTTTCTGTACCCTGCTGCCAATACCGAAAATCTTCAATATCTTCCAACATACACTTGATCTGGAAATGAAACTTTACTGGCAGACTTATATGACCAAAATCAACCTCCAAGAAAGAAATTAGATCATTCTGAGCACATACGAAAATTACCAAAAATAGTAACTTTCCATAAATAGTAGCTCTGCACAAAATAGCACTTATTGAAAAATAAAAACAAAAATATTTTTGGGTCATGCAAGATTGCTCTTACACCCAAGATGCTCCTGCATCAAATTGTGAAAGAGAATTTGTGGAAAGAGGATATGTGAGGTACAAAGATTTGAAATTGAGATCTAGTGTAGCAGTGAGTGATGTTTGGCATAGTCAGAGAAGAGGTAACATATTGTTGAGATGAATAATATTTTGATATTATTCTGTTGAATAATATAGAGATCAGTTGGATAGTGTGTTCAGTGATCTTTCCATTGAAGCTGTTTGGGCAGTGGGTCCTTCTATCTTCCATAACTCCTAACAGTGTTAGAGTATTTTAGCAGGGATTCATATGTATTGAACATATTTCATAAGACTCCTAACAAAGTCCATCCTTTCACAAGGAATATTCATATTAGTGCATCTTTTGTGGGCATCATTCTCACTGGGGTTTACTCTTTGATCAAGAGGTTCCCTAGTCAACATATCTGGTGTCATTTTGTTATTGTGTATGAATATCTTTCTATGGTTGTTGGTTACATTGCTTATATGGTTCAAATCTATTGAAGTTGATAAAGGTTATAATTATCTGATAATTGATTCAACCCCCTCCTCTCAGTTATCTTGGTGGACTTTACTTTCTAACACTTTGAAACTATGATAATAGTCTACTGACCATTGAAACTACCTTCGAGTCATCTGTGAGCATTGGACCATCAAGAAGAGAAAGAGAAAAGCATAGTAATTCACATGAAAATGAGTATGACAGTATTCTAACCGAAGATAAAAAACAAGAATAATTAGAAGCACTACTAGATAACAAACTACCTAGAGCAAAAAGAAAGTACAAAGGCAAGTTACCATTGAAATGTTTCAATTGTAATAAGATTGGACGTATTGGATCTAGATGTCTTGATAATGAAAGGAATGATAAGAATGAAAAAAGAGACAACCAACACTAAAGATTTAGATATTTAAAGGACAAAGCTAAAATGTCTTTCTAACTAGCTGAGGAAGGTATAACTGATGATGAATCTGATGATACTAAGAATCAATATGAAGTTTTATTTGTCACAGTAAAGGAAGACTTAGGTGAATAAAAGTATGGAGATGATAAAGCACTTTTTTCTCATGTAAGTAAGTTTGACCCTTGGATTATTGATAGTGGATGCTCACATCATATGACTGGTGATATTGACAAGTTTGAGAAACTAACAGAGTATGATGGAGGATTTTTGAAATTTGGCAATGATGATCCATGTCTTGTGAAAGGTAAGGGATCCATTATATTGAATAAAAATATGAAACACAATGATGCATTCTAGATTAGAGGAGGGAACAATAATCTATTGATTATTGTACAACTAAATAATACAAACCACTGACTAGAATTTTAGAATAGAAAGGTAAAGATCTATGGTGTTGATGGAGACCTAATTGGAACTGGTGGACCATCAATAAATAATTTATTTTATCTTGATACTTATGCAAAGAGTTTCTTGTTTGTTAAAACTAAAGATGTATGGCCATGACATAAGAAACCCAGTCATGTAAATTTTGATAACTTGATCAAAGTAAATTTTGTAAGAAAATAAGAGTAAGAGGTCTACCAAAATGAGAAAACCTAATAATGTGATGTGCAAATAATGTCAAGTTGGAAAGATGACTAAGTCAAGTTTTCTAAGAAAATCTTACTCTACTAATGGTATTTTGGAATTGGTTCACACTAACCTTTGTTGTCCTATGAAAGTTCAAAGCTACTATGGAGATTAGTTTCTAAAAGAAGAAATATGATGCATTTAAAACATTTAAGTGGTACAAGGAAAGATTTGAAAAAGAAACATGCAAATAGATAAAGTGTTTGAGATTTAATATAGGAGGTGAATTTATCTCTCATGAATTTAGTGTCTTCTGCAATGAGCATGGAATCAAGAGATAAGTATCTACACTGAGGAGTTCATCACAAAAGGTGATAGATGAGAGAAGGAATAGATCCATTGTTGAATGTGCTAGACATTTTTTGATTGACAAAAAGGTTTCACAAATAGGCTAGAGAATAGCCATAAGTACTGCAGTTTATACTTTCAATGCAGTATAGTTGAAGAAAGGTACAAACAAGACACCCTATGAACTTTGGTTTGGTCACACACCAAATGTAAGTTACTTTATAAATTTTTGGAAGTAAGTGTTATACACAGAATGATGCTATAAATGGAAAGTTGTAATCTAAAGGAGATGAAGGTATATCCCTTGGTTACTCATCAAAGAGAAAAGCATTTAAATGTTTGATGAAAGATACTAACAAAATTATTGAAAGTGAAAATGTGAGAATTGATGAATTTTTTGAAAGTAACAAACAGGATAGCAAAAAGGAACCTCAAGATTAAAAATATTTTTTTATGTTCAGGAGGGTAATTTGGTTGATTAAACTAAGCAGTAACAAGAAGGTGTTAGGAATAATAGTCCATAGTACAACTGAGAGGTGGGGAGGGTGAATCAATTATATAATAGAATATTAAACTTTAAACTTTAAGCTCCACAATATTAGATCTAATGAACATGATGAATGCCAACACAATAACACAATATTCTAGTTTTGGGGAAACCCTATTAAAGGTAAAAACCCTAGTGGGAATTAGCACCCATAAATGATGTACTGAGAGTATAGTTATCCTTGTTAGAAGATATAGACCTGTTAGGAGCTTATTAAAACATTACAGTACATAGTCCTTGTTAGAGGACAGAGCCTATTAGGAGTCAAGAACAAAAGGGAGGGTTCACTGCCCAAGGCTCACTACCCAAAGAAGGTTAAATCCACCTTCAAAATTCACTAGTTCGCAATAGATGTATATAAAGAAATACACAATCTTTTGAACTATTTTCTAGTAACTGTCTTTGCTTGATTAGTTCCAATGAAGTCCACTAGTAAACCTATGCTCTACATATAGCAGACACAAGCTCACATCTTTTTCAACTTCTTTATATCACATATACTCCATCCCTATCTTTTCCAAAGAAAAGACTCTACATATATACCTTATTACAATTTACCATGATCAGGTCGGTCCATGAGGCTTTCCTAATTACAAACAATTACATAAACCCTTTCTAAGATACACATGTATCTAGGACAAGTCTAAAATGATTACATTACAACAATTAAGGACCGACATCCTTACTTTTTGTTTGCCAAACAAAACACACGCTTCATTTCTTGAGGTGACTTCACAATAAGCCATCTCCAAAACACATTCCATAGATGATGTCACCAATCATTCCATACCTTGTGCTAACCAATGGACATCCTTCAGTACCATGTCTATGATCCTTCAAGATCACATACCTTGAATCCAAATCCTCTGAAAGATATATCAAAAACCCAGAGACTAACTCTGTCAATTCTCACTATCACAGTCTAGTGACCAGTCTTCATTAAAACATATGTATCTCTCTCACTATGAAACATCTAATGATGCGATCTTAGATATAAGATCACAATATCCACTTGAACTCTTACCTAACTTCATAGTATCTGAAACATCCATATAATGTCCATACACTGTGATTAGCAGTCTGGTTCCTTCATAGCAACATATGTTGACATAAGTGACAAAACAAAAATGACAACAGTATGAGTGCCCATTTAGAAACATAGTGATTAAACATATTAAATGTCTCAATCACCTCCCATGCATTAGAAATATCCAACAATCTCCCCCTTTGGCATTGATGTCATCATATGGGAGAATCTTATCCCAAAGTTATATCAATCCAAAGTCCTTCAACCAAACAATCTTCCCATAGAGTAGGGATTTTCTCATTGCAACACTCCCCCTTTGAAAACAATGGAAAAGGGTGCCATGAGGCTTTGGCTTCCTTCAGAGATAAAATTTCATCCATGATCACTCCCCCTGAGGAGTAGATCCCTGCATCTAGTCCAGAAAGTGATAAGACTTTGAATACCTCTGGACTGATGCAACTCTACATCATTTAGTTCTGACTAGGAGGGGCCTGAATTCCTAGCATACCTCTGGCATATTCAAAGGTATCTTTTGGTAGTGGTTTTGTGAAGATGTCTGCAATCTTCTTTTTTGTACTGATATATTCTAGTTTTATTTCCTTTTTGTTGGAATTAGGAGATATGGGTACTGAGAGGGGAGGGGTGAATCAGTGCTTTCAAAAACTTTACTTGTAAACCTTTCAGATCTATGACTATAAATAGTGATAACCTTTGCAAAATAGCTTGTATCTAATTGCACGTATCAATCATTAATTTAACTTATGAAAGTAAACAACATGAAATCAAATAGAAATCACATAACACAAGTATTTTGGTAATGCAAAAACCCTTGTTAGAAGGTAAAAACTATGGTGGGGATGACACCCACAAATTCTTCACTACTATAGATAGAAAAGGTTTGCCTATTAGGGCTACAAGTTTTGATCACTTCTGGTGATCTTACCCTATTAGGAGTAACCTATTAGATCAACTAGATCTACCTAGTTATAGGATTTTAACAACACTAATGAAGTGTTCACTCGGTTAAGAGATTTACATAAGACTGTTAAGTCTACTCTGTTAAGAGATTTATCCAAAACTCTACTACAATTATCAGAAAAAAATAGGCAATTATCTGCTAATTGAAAACTCAATTTTCTAATATAGATCTATAAGTTATGAAAAAATATCACCTTGACTATGATGAATCTCTACTTTGAATCTACTCAGTAGCCTTTTTAGATTCTGCTTAATCTGATATCCTCTACGATCTTCTTTGTTAACTGATAGACTTGAAGTTAGGCAAATTCTTCAAGTTCTCCTTGATTCATCTATCTATTCTTGCATCAGTCCACACCAAAAATGATGTAAAAATACATTTATACAATGATCTACTTTTTTCGCTTTAACAAAATTAGGTTACACAACATAGTCATAACCCTAAGATCTATGGTGTACAAAAATGACCTAGATCAAACTATTACATAAGATATACATTGCATTTAATGAATATCATAACATTAAATATTCCTCGATCTTGGTAAAATGTTTTTTGATCTATTGTAACCATTTTCATAGAAGAATGTGCCATTTTAGATTATGATGCCATTTTCTACGATCCTCAGTAAACACTGTATAAAATACTTAGTGTATACTGCGACGCTTAGTGTTTATTGTCTGTTGGTATTGGTGTCTACTAGTGCTCGATAAACTATCTGATGCTCGGTGTGTAAGCTTTACCGACTAGTCTATCTTGCTTCTAGTTACTGATTTTCTCAATGTAAGTGACAGACCAATATCTTTGATAACCTTTGATACTAATGACAACCTTGAATTCTCAATAGGGATAACAATCTCCCCCTTTGGCATTAGTATCAAAACTCAAATGTGTATAGAAAAATTTTTCTATATATACCTTATATCTTTGCCATATACATATACTTATCAAAATTTCTAGAAATACTCCCCCTCAGTGCATGCTCTCGGTAATGTGTAGTATATGTAGCATCTATGTACTTATTTGGCATATGACATATACATTACTTTCCCCCTTTTTGATAGTAATGCCAACTAAAAAAAATTAAGTAGTATACTCACATCTTGTCAAAAATATGTTGGTGGGTTTTCTTGATTGACTCCAAGAGGTTTTCCCATTCCTCTTTCAAGTTGGTGAGAGAAATATGCTCAAGACTGACTTGTGCATGCATGTCAAATATGTTCTCCAACACCAAAATCTCAGGTATTGCAACAAGTTTCTTTGCTTTGATAATGTGTGCCTCAAAAATTTTTAGGTATCGCAAGAGTTATGTCTGTAACTCAGTGACCTGATCTGTTATGTGCTCTTCTTGTTTCTTTAAATATGCTATTAACCACTAGATTTCCTGAACTCGATGAATGTGCTTTGAGAAAGCATTTGGCTTGGTTATAGCTACAGTTGTACTGACCTTGATTTCTACTTCCAGTCCTTTTATCTTTTCACTGACTACAACAGTGAATGTGTCTACAGTACAAAGCTTGAGTTAAAAATGACAAATTAACTAGGTGATATATTTTATCTCAGTTATTACCTCAGATAATTTGACCTTGTTTATTTCCACTTCTTGGCTTATTTTCTCTGCTAGTTTATTTTTTATCCTTGACTCTGCCCTTTCTTCAATCCATTTGTTTGCATCAGTATCTGGGGCATTGATCTTCTCAGTAAGTATAGCAAGTTGATCTATGATGGGAGTATCTTCATCAATATTAACCTCAGGTACTACCTGTTGTAAGATATCCCAAACATCTATTAAGATTTCTTTTCATTTTGTTTCTTGCTTCAACTTCTCTTGTGCTACCTTTCATTGACACAATTCCCCATATTTACTTAGTTCCTCTGGGCTCAGGGTCCTCGAGTCACACTCAGGAATAATTATCACTTCATCTAGAGTGACTAGCCCTTTTCCTTTCTTTTTCTTCTTCTTCTCTAATACTAATGGTGATTTCTGCTCAGTAATGACAAGAGACTTGTCTCTAGTCCTCATAGTATCCTTCCCAGTTGACACACTTTCTTCCTTCTTCTGTTCCTTGGTAGCTATTGTCTCAGTTGATAGAGTGGGAGCCTCAGGTGTGGTGTTAGATGGGATTACCTCGATTTCCTTTGTTTCATCTATTACCTTTGTCTCGGTGGAAGGTGCCTTTTTTTGTTTAGGCTCATCTATCTCTGTAGGTTTCTCAATGTCTAGTTCCCCCATGATTTCTTTGTGATGCTCAGGGTTTGAGCCATCGAGTTGTTCCTATGAAAGAATTTCTATTACTTCTGCAAGTACAAGAAGCTCACCTAGTAGTGATGTAAATTCACATGCTATGACTTTTTCTTCATCTTGAGTGTTTAGGAGTGCAATATTTACATCCTCATCATCCTTGTCATCAAAATCACCATTTTTTATGTCCTCAATGAGTACATCATCATTAGTTTTCTTCTTCATTTGGATTTCTACTGTATCGGGTGCATCCTGTGAGATACTTATTTCCTCCTTTTTCTCGGTGATATAAATTGCCTCGGTAATTGATATACTAAAATCCTTTGACTTCTCTAGTATGCTGTCATCAATATAAATACCTTTTCCTTTGGAATTTTGTCTCTTCTTAGACAGATTTAAGTATGCTTTTTTCTCAACTTTTTCTTTTTCTTTAATGATTTGTCTCCATAGGGCATCGCCAGTCTCCTCTACATCTGCCTCATTCTCATCCAATATCATCATGGCTCAGTTTTTTACAGAAAATCTCTGTTAATGATTAGCCATGAGTTCATCAAATTCTACTAGGCTTATATGTGGAGCAGCCTGAACTAGAGATCTTTCTCTCTTTCTTTTCTTGATTTCAAGTGCATAGCCCCATTTTTTATTTATCCTAATGTCCAAATCCTTCGGTAATGAACATGCAAATTCCAATGGAACTCGCTTAAATTTTATCATCATCTAGATGACTACCTCTTCCATCTTGGTTTGGTCCTCATTTGACATCTTGTTAAATCTACCTATTTCCAGATCAGTAAGGTCTTCATTCTCAATTATCTCTTCAATGAATTCATCTATGGACCTTACCTTGTTGCTAACCACCTTGAATTGATTTGTGTCATCTTCAATTTTAGTATCTTCAAAGTCTTCTCTTCCTCTTATCAGTCTTCTCCTTTTCTTTGGTGCTTCATCTGCAACCTTGGATCCTTTCTTTGCATAAGTCTTAGTTGGTGTAGTTTCCTTTCATTTTATTACCTTCTCTACTTCTTTCTTCTTAGGTGGTGAAGCTACAATTGATGATCTTTTCCTCATACCTTCTTGTACTGGTAATTGCTTCTTCATAGGAACTTCAGGTGGAGGAACCGGTCTGGGATCTTTTTCTTCATCAGACTCGATTTGCTCACTATCATATGACTTGTTAGCTAACATTAACTGAACTTTGGTTGCCTATTCAACTGGTGTCTCCTCAGTTATTTCAGAGAGATCTCCATATCTAGCAGTAAGATCTTTTGTCATCTTCTTTATCTTTCTAGACATTTTACTGATCTCAAACCTGTAGTGATTCTAGATTTGGCCTCTTCATATGTTACAAACCTAGTCACAATGGGGTCTTTTGGTAATGCAAGCAGTGGATTAATAGATTTTAGTGTGAAATCATGGTTCATTTCATAACCCATCGGTGCCAACCATTTTGATCTAGGTTCAAATGCTTTTATCATACAATGATCTATGTCTACTACAAAACAACTGTCCATCTCAAATTTTTCAACAAAATCCCTTGGAATTCTACTTCTTTGATGCATTTTGGTCTAAAATTCTTTGAAGTATGCATCAAATACTATATTTAGTTTATCTCCTACCTTATTTATCATCTTGATAATCTATATAGTTATAGGTTTTTTGTTGTCCAATTCACTTTACCGATGCCAGGTACAAACTTTTCTATGAAGAAAAATATACACACAAGTAGTGAACCAAACCTACATGTGTTTGAATTCTTTGACCTTATTGCCTTAATGTTTTCTTGTAGTTGATGTAACAGTACCTCAGCAAGATCAACCTGGTGACCTTTCTCCATAATTTTGTACGCCATGTCTACTGCGTTGCAGGGTACATTGTTGAGTCTGATCGATTGAAATATCTTATACCCGATTACATGTGCTACAAACTTAACTGTTGGGTCTCTAATTATTGAAATATTTAGTGCCCAACCATCCCATTGTGCTCTAGTGTTCTTCTCAAAATCAGGTCATGATGAACTACGGAAGGCTTTTTGTCACTTGTAGGGAGCGCAGTAACCCTACTAATCATTTTCTTAGTGACCTCTATCAGTTTATCTAGCCAAAATTTTCCATCATGGTACCTAATTAATACGATTCTAATCCAATCTATCTTAAATGATTACGGATAGTATGTGATACATGACAACCCTGACTCCATAATATTCTTGTATTCTAGTTTCAATTTTCCATCTGTGCCACAAAGTAGTGAATGTGCTGCAACAGTTTCAAGGTCTCCTACTTCTCCACTTTTGCAATGAATATATGATCTTACATCTTCTTTCAATAAAACCCTATCTGGTATGCTCGAGAAAGCACCCATTAAATTTGTTTGTGCTACAACCTTGGGATGTGGCTTGAACTTAGGTTCATCAAAATTTTCCCTTACAATTAGATTAACTTCTTCCTCAACACTTTGTGATTTTCTAGTGGACGATGTAGATGCCATAAATTGATTTTAGGGTTTCGGCTAGCAACAGGTAAATAAAGTGCTCGGTAGAAAATAAACTTACTCAAAATTGTCAAAGAGTGATGTTGGTTCAATCTACAGTAGCCTTGAATTCTTCTGAAAATATTTTAGCTCAAACTCTTCTCTATGAAATCTTCGCTCTTCAAAATTGCAATGTAAAAATGAACTCTGTTTCTTGTATATTTATAGACTTTTCAATATTACCACTCAAAATTTCATGCAATAAATGCTTGACCTAACTTTTGGTATGAAATAGCTGTCAGCTTGGTGACAACTAAAATTTTATTCACTCAGTTAACATAGGATTTCTCTTATCAGTTTTCACTATTGTCCGGTTAACCTTGTGTAGTGATTACCGATGGGTAACCAACTCTTGGTCTCTCTTTTACTGACTATATAACATTGTTAGCTCATAACACATAAACCATAATGCATCTTTATTTATGTTGATTTGGTATTTGTACATCATATATAAGGAACTCTATGTAAAATGTGATCAATTTTGAAATGTCAGTTCCATACATACCTATATCACCTTAAGTGGAGGTACCGATGTCACCCAATCTAGTAGACAAGGTTTCATCGACATCATTACTTGACTCAACATTCTCATTAGATGCCTTCTTCCACATAGTGTTCGTTAACTTTGTGATATCTACAATAGTATATCCACTCTCAAATACATGATTTTCATCTGGTGCTTGGTCTCTGTAGTTCTTGCTTAAATGACTGACCCTATGATAGTGCATACATGCCATTCCAGTGCTTGTCCAACTTCTTGATTGTCCAATCCGACTATTTATGTAACAATTTTCTATAATGTGTCCATATCTACCACAAGCAGTATAGTTATCCCAAGTGTTATAATCCCAAACATAAGAATTACCTTGTCTCTTTGGTTGATAGGGAGTTCGCTATGTTTTTTGCTTAGGATTCCATACTTGCTTCATCTTAGCCTTACACTCTTGTGCAGTGTGTCCATGTTTATTAAAAGTATAGCATATTTTCTCCACAATAGTATTGTTAGCAATATCATTCTATTTAGCTCTAAACTCATAAGATGGATGTCCAAACTTACCACAATAATAACAATATCCATTAAACTTAGGAGTGATAGGAGGTTTACCTTGTGCTTTTCTTCTACACACATGAGATGTATGTCCCTATTTGCCACAGTGATAACATGCCAACACTTTACTCCCAAATCTTCTTTGATTAGTCAGAAACTCATCAATCTTCTTAGAACTATCCTCAGCCAATTTCATCATCTCATTGTGTTGCTGTTGATTTTTCACTTCATTCCTCAGCTTCTCATTCTCCTCTCTAAGTCTTGCAACATCTTCTAGTCTTCTTGACAATTCTCCATTCACTTGGTTTACTTCTTGATTCACATTCATCATTTGATTAGATACTTGGAAGTGATGATCAATGAGTCTCTGTATTTCATTCTCTTTAGCTTGAAATTGTTTAGTCATCTATCTTTGGTCATCAATAGCTAGATTCCTTTCTTGCTCGCCTTGTCTAGCATTGTTCATTGTTTCTACCATTCTCACCATCTAAGATTCTTGACCAATTTGTAGTGCTTTCACTTGATCAGTTAAATGTTGATTCTTTTCAGATAAATTAGTGATTATACTTTCAGATCCATCAGAGATGCTTCCAGAACTAGATCCAATATGCTCAAACATTTCATCAATAGATTCTTCATGGTAATCGATCTCATTTTGTAGAATAGCTAGGTTCTTCCTTTAAACCAATAATTTCTTCAGTCCTTCCTTAGCTTTCTTGTATTGTTCAATAAACATCTGCATTTGTATCTTTTAATTCTCAATAGTCTTATCAAGCTTATATCTCTCCATGGCTTATATCTTTACCCTTCAGTGGTTAAACTATTGAACAAGAGAACTGTGCTCTTATACCAATTGTTGGAATTAGGATAGATAGGTACTGAGAGGGGAGGGGTGAATCAGTGCCTTCAAAAACTTTACTTGTAAACCTTTCAGATCTATGACTATAAAATAGTGATAACCTTTGCAAAATAGCTTGTATCTAATTGCATGTATCAATCATTAATTTAACTTATGAAAGTAAACAACATGAAATCAAATAGCAATCACATAACACAAGTATTTTGGTAACATAGAAACCCTTGTTAGAAGGTATAAACTACGGTGGGAATGACACCCAAAAATTCTTCACTACTGTAGATAGAAAAGGTTTTCCTGTTAGGGCTACAAGTTTTGATCACTTCTGGTGATCTTACCTTGTTAGGAGTAACATATTAGATTAGCTAGATCTACCTAGTTATAGGATTTTAACAACTCTAATGAAGTGTGCACTCAATTAAGAGATTTACATAAGACTTTTAAGTCTACTCTATTAGAGATTTATCCAAAACTCTATTACAATTGTTAGAAAGCAATATGCAATTATCTGCTAATTGACAACTCAATTGTCTGATATAGATCTATAAGTTCTGAGAAAATATCACCTTGACTATGATGAATCTCTTCTCTAAATCTTCTCAGTAGCCTTTTCTGATTCTACTTAATCTGATATCCTTTGCAATCTGCTCTGTTAACTGATAGACTTGAAGTTAGGAAAATGCTTCAAGTTCTCCTTGATTCATCTATCTGTTCTCACATCAATTCACACCAAAAATGATTTAAGCATACATTTATATAGCGATCTTTTTTTTCTTTAACAAAATTAGGTTACACAACATAGTCATAACCCTAAGATCTACGGTGTACAAAAATGACCTAGATCAGACTATTACATAAGATATACATTGCGTTTAATGAATATCATAACATTAAATATTCCTCAATCTTGGTAAAACATTTTTTGCTCTATTGTAACTATTTGCATAGAAGAATGTGCCATTTTAGATTACTATGTCATTTATTGTGGTCCTTGGTAAACACTATATAGACTACTCGATGTATATTGCGATGCTCGGTGTTTACTATCTGTCGGTGTCAGTGTCTGCTAGTGCTCGATAAACTGTTTGATGCTCAGTGTGTAAGCTTTACTGACTAGTCTGTCTTACTTCTAGTTACTAATTTTCTCAATGTAAGTGACCGACTGATATCTTTGATAACCTTTGATACTAATAACAACCTTGAATTTTCAATAGAGATAACACTTTTTAGCCACCTTGTCTCTCAAGAAGTGATACTTGATAGAAATGTGTTTAGTTTTGGAGTGCATCACTAGATTCTTTGACATATTTACTGTACTAGTGTTATCACAATGGATAACCACATGCTCATTGAAATTTATTCCAATTTCTTTCAGCATTTGTTTAATCCAAACAATCTAAATGTAGTTTATAGAAACATCAACATACTTTGATTCAATAGTAGATTGTGCTATACAATCTTGTTTCTTACTTAGTCAAGAAACCAACTTTTTCCCAAGGAAAAATGCACCACCACTGGTACTTTTTCTATCATTAATATTTCCTTCCCAATCAACATCAGTATAAGCATTAATTTCAAATCTATCATTTTTGTCATACCATAAGCCATAATCTATGGTTCCTCTTAGATACCTCAGTATCCTTTTCACAGTAGCTAGATGTGTTTCTTTGGGTTCTACTTGATATCTAGCCACAATACCAACAACATTAGCAATATCTAGTCTGGTGTGAGTCAGATATTGTATTCCTCCAACCATTGATCTATACAAATTCTGAAAAATACACTTTGATTCATCATCAATTTTTAGCTTGTTGCCAGTCACCATAGGTGTTCCTACTAGTTTACAATCTTCCATTCTAAATTTCTTAAGCAATTCTTTGAGATACTTGGTCTGAGAAATAAAAATACCATTCTCATTCTGAGTTATTTGCAATCCAAGAAAGAATTTCATTTCACCTATCATGGACATCTCAAATTCACTTTCCATTTCTTTAGAAAATTTCTTACATAGATCATCATTACCTCCAAAGATAATGTCATCCAAAAATACTTCTATTATTAGGATTCCATCTTCACTAGTTCTTAAATACAAATTACTATCTACATTACCTTTTTTAAATCCAAGCCCAAGTAGATACTTCTAACCTTGTATACCAAGCCCTAGGAGCTTGCTTCAACCCATATAGAGATTTCTTTAATTTTCACACCATGTCTTTATCTTCGCATAGAGGAAATCCATCTGGTTGTTCTATATAGACTTCTTCTTCAAGATCTCCATTCAGAAATGTAGATTTAACATCCATCTAATACACTTTGAAGTTTAATGTGTAGCATAAGATAGGAACAATCTTACTACCTCTATTCTAGCGACAAGAGAAAATTTTTCTTCAAAGTCGATGCCTTCTTTCTGTGAGTATCCCTTACACACTAGTCTTGCTTTTTTCCTTACAACAGTTCCCTCTTCATCGATTTTGTTTCTAAAAACCCATTTTGTTCCTTTTTTTTTTTTTTTAGGTCTAGGAACCAGTTCCTAGTTATTCTTTTTCTTTATCTGATGCAATTATTCTTTCATATCTTTTATCCAAGATTCATCTTTAAAGGCCGCATCTTTAGTTTTTGGCTCAACTTGAGAAATCAAACAAATTTATTCTCTAACTTTTGATCTAGTTAGCACTCCCTGACTGGTATTTCCAATAATTTGATTTTTAGGATGGTTATTTTTTACATAACTTGGTGTTTTAGGAGTCTCAATAGCCTTTCTTGTACTAGCATCACAAGCCTCTTTTTCACTTTCTTCCTCAATAAGTTCTTCTTCTTCTATAGCAGTAGTAGTTTCTTTTATCTCTAAAATCTGATTACTGTCATACATTCTTTCTTGTATCTAAAACTTCTCATCTATTTTTACATTGTTACTTTCAATAATCTTCCTCAATCTTATATTGAAACATTTTTAAGCCTTTCTTTTAAAAAAGTAACCAAGGAAGATCCCTTCATCACTTTTAGCATCAAACTTCCCTATCTCATCATCCCTCTTGATATAACATTTACTACCAAATATTTTGTAATATTTTACATTAGGAGTATGATCAAACTATAGTTCATAGGGAATCTTACTTGTACCTTCTCTGATTTGAATTTTGTTCAATGTGTACACTGTTGTTCCAACAACCTCTCTCCAATATACATGAGATGCTTTTCCTTCAATCAACATTATCCTAGCAACATCAAGTATAGTCATGTTTCTTCGCTCTGCTATCCCATTCTATTGTGGAGTCCAAGGAGAAGATGTTTGTCTCTTTATCCCATGCTCTTCGTAGGATGAATTGAATAAATCTAAAGTAAATTATCCACCTCTCTCTGACCTTAAACACTTGATCTTTAAACCTGATTCATTTTCTACTTTTTCTTTGAACAACTTGAATGTATCAAATGTTTTTGATTTTTATCTTAAATAAGTAACCCACATCATTCTAGAAAAGTCATCAACAAAGAGTATAAAATACCTTTTACCATAGTATGAATTTTTTCTTGTAGGTCCACATAGATCTGTATGTACTAGATCCAACTTTCTTTTTGATGTATGTGTTTTTATTTTATGACTGCTTCTAGTCTTCTTTCCCATAACACATCCTCAGCATATAGTGTTAGATGGTTTCAAAATTTTTGGTAGATCTCTTACTGCATTAGCCATACTTGCCTTCATAATGGTATCAAAATTAACATGACAAAATCTCTTATTCCATAACCAACTGTCATCTACCTTCGCAACAAAACAAGAGGCTCTAGATGTGTTTAGTTCAAATATATTACCTCTAGATTTTGAATTGGTAGCAATCAGTTTTTCTTCATTGCTTCTAATAAAACATTTACCATTAACAAAACTTAACTAAAAATCTTTATCCATTAACTGTCTGACACTCAACAAATTATGTTTCAGTCCTTCAACAAGTAGTACATTTTATGTATTAGTCTTTCCATCTAGAGTAATGGATCCTGCTCCTATGATAGATTTAAGGAGATTGTCCCCAAACTTCACAACACCTCCATCATAATTTACTAATTTAACAAACTTGTTCTTATCACTAGTCATATGATGAGAACAACAACTGTCAATTATCCATTTAGTTTCTTGTCAACATGAGATACTAAGGATTTTTCTTCATGAACTGGTTCATCTTTAATAGAAACAAATCCAATCTCTTCATAATCTAAATCATTATCATCAAAGATTCCTTCACTAGCATAATAACATTCTCTGTCTCTTTTAATCTTTGCATAATCAAGTTTGTACATAGAAAATCTTGTAGGAAATCTAGATGCAAAATGACCTACCTTATTGCATGAAAAACATTTCAAGGGTAATTTGCCTTCAAACTTTCCCTTACCTCTTTTTTATCTTCTAGAAATTAGTACAAAAAGTTCATCCATCTTTCTTTATTTAGCCATTATTTGTTCCCATTCCTCAACATACTCATCAAGCTCTTCTTTTAGGTCTTCTTTGCTGGTGCTTGGAAGTGCAGATAATTTCTTGTATGTAGATGCCTTGAATGCAGTTTCAACTTTAGGTACAACTTCTCCTAATTCCATAGCTTCAAAAGTAGTTAGCTTTCCAATCAACATCTATTTGCTAAAAGTTGGAGTTAGGGGTATAGTCTCTTGGATAGACATTTCCTTGAACTTTTATATAGGAGTCAATGATCAGAGGATCTTCGTAATGACTTCCTCTTCATCATAAGTACCTCCACAATTTCTGATTCCAACTACTAATTTTGTGACCCTTTGAACATAGGCTCTAATGCTTTAATCCTCATTCATTTGTAGCTTTTCCATCTTTTTTTTCTAGTTTTATAACTTTTCCTACTTGGTATATTTATCACCTTCATATAATGCTTCTAATATATTCCAAATTTCATGTATCAAATCTAAGTCTTTAACTTTAGTGAACTCACCTTCAAATAGTATGTTAATCAAAGCTTCCCTTGCAACCATGTTATATGAGAATAAGTTCTTCTCATCATCAATAGTAGATGGAAAATAATTCTCAGTCTTCAAGGCTACCTTCTTCTTTGTAATCATCTAGTAGTCTATGCCTAAACACAACAAGTGTGTTTGTATCTTGTTCTTCAAACTATCAAAGTTCTTAGGATCAAATTTAGGACCATCCTTCCTATAGAGTGTCATCTCCAAGATCACCTCAAGCTATTAAGATTTCTCTCTAAGGACCAGAGGCTCTGATACTAATTGTTAGGAATAACAGTCCACAGTACAACTGAGAGGGCGGGTGAATCAGTTGTATAACAAAATATTAAACTTTAAACTTTAAGCTCCACAATATCAGATGCAATGAACATAATGAATGCCAACACAATAACACAATATTTTGGTTTTGGGGAAACCCTATTAAAGGTAAAAAACCTGGTGGGAATTAGCACCCACAAATGATGTACTGGGAGTATAGTTATCCTTGTTAGAAGATATAGCCCTATTAGGATCTTATTAAAACATTACAGTACATAGTCCTTATTAGAGGACAGACCCTATTAGGAGTCAAGAACAAAAGGGAGGGCTCACTACCCAAAGAAGGTTAAATCCACCTTCAGAATTCACTAGTTCACAACATGTGCATATAAATAAATACACAATCTTTTAAACTATTTTCCAACAACAATCTTTTCTTGATTAGTTCCAATGAAGTCCACCAGTAAACTTCTGCTCTACATACAATAGACACAAGCTAACAACTTTTTAAACTTCTTTATATCACATACACTCCATCCCTATCTTTTCCAAAGAAAAGACTCTACAAATATACCTTATTAAAATTTACCATGATCAAGTCAGCCCATGAGGCTTTACTAATTAAGAAAAATTACATAAACCCTTGCTAAGATACACATGTTATCTAGGAAAAGTCTACAATGATTACATTACAATAATTAAGGACCGACATCCTTAATTTTTGTTCACCAAACAAAACACATGCTTCATTTCCTGAGTCGGCTTCACAATAAGAAATCTCTAGAACACACACCATAGATGATGTCACCAATCATTCTGTACCTTGTGATGAAAAATGAACATCCTTTAGTACCCTATCTATCATCCTTCAAGCTCGCATACCTTGAATCCAAATCCTCTAAAAGATATATCAAAAACCCAGAGACTAACTCTGTCAATTCTCATTGTCACAGTCCAGTGACCATTCTTTATTAAAACATTTGTATCTCTATCACTATGAAACATCTAATGATGTGATCTTAGATATAAGATCCCAACATCCACTTGAACTCTTATCTAACTTCATAGTATCTGAAACATCTATACAATGTTCGTACACTATGATTACCAGTCTGGTTTCTTGATAGAAACATTTGTTAACATCAGTGACAAAACACAAATGACAACAATATGAGTGCCCATTCAGTAATGTAGTGATTAAACATATTAAATGTCTCAATCACCTCTCATGCATTAGAAATATCCAACAGAAGGAACCAATGAGAAAGATGAGCCTCCACCGAGAGATGAAAACATTGATCAATGATCAATCTGTTGAACCTATATTAGAAAAATATGTGAGAAGACAATACTCGCCAAGTATAATAATTGGAGACAAGAATGCAGGAGTCATCACAAGAAGGAAGTTGAAAGATAACACATGTTTTATTTCTTAATTTGATACAAGACTAGTTAAATATGCACTTGAGAATGAATATTGGATGAATTCTATGAAAGAAGAAATTGATCAGATTGAAAAGAATAACACTTTGTCACTAGTACCAAGACCTAAGGACAAGAATGTGATTGGAATAAAGGGTATTTTCAAAAATAAACTCAATGAGAAAGGTGAATTGATCAGAAAAATGCAAGATTATTCTGCAAAGGGTATGCACAAGAAGAAGATATTGACTATGGTGATATATTTTCCCCTATTTCTAGATTAGAAGGTGTAATAATATTTATTTCATATGATTCCAACAAACGATTTAAAGTTTATCAATTAGATGTTAAGTCTGCATTACTGAATGGAATTCTTGAAGAAGAAATGTACATAGAACATCCTAATGGATTTGTTGACAAGAGAAATAAGAATATGGTCTACAAACTACACAAAGCTTTATATTGACTTAAGCAGGCACCTCGAGCATGCTATGAAAGGCTACACTCTTACCTAGTTAATATTTTATTTGAAAGGACAAGTGATACCAAAAAATTGTATTTGAAATGTAATAGTTCTATTGAAATTTTGATTGCTGAGATATTTTTTGATGACATTATATTTTATGGTAATGAGATAATGTCTAACTCATTTGTTAAGGAAATGAGAAAGGAATTTGAGATGTCTATGATTGGAGAGATCAAATTATTTATTAGACTTCAAATTAAACAAGTTAAGGATGGGATGTACATAACTCAATCAAAGTATATCAAGGAGATCATAAAGACTTTCTATAATACCCTCTCCTAAGGTGAAAGTTGGACTTTCTGATTTGGATATTCTATTATGATGGTTAGAACTATATGTTTACATTTATGTTTTGTGGATGATCATATGTGTATCAGATGATTTATGGTTATCATTTATATGTTTATGAAATTAGAAAGCCATCTATCTTTATATGTTCTATGGAGCTAACCCAAGGATTTGAATCTAACCATTATCATGATGTTTTATGTTTCATGGATATGTGTCTAATGTGTTTTCATGACTAAGGATGGAGTCATAGTTACTCACTTAGTTGAGGTCCACACGATGTATCGATCCTGGTCATCTATTTGCATATATCTGATTTGTATGTATATCCATATGTATACATGTATCTCTTCTTGGTGATGCAGGGTTGCAGGTACCGGGTATCATCTCCACCTAGCTTCATAGGTCTAAGTGATCTCTCAAAATCCTTGATCATTGTTATTGTTACGGAGATATCACCAGGTTCCACAGGAAGGAACTCTACCTCTGATCCTTTTACCTTTAGGTGGGGAGTTCCTGAGTCAATCCCTCATGTGGATGATGTATTTTTGTGTTATCTCAGTTTGTTAGTTTTGTGGACCCTGAAGATGGTTTCTTGTCTTTTGCATTCGTTGAGAATGAGGTTTTGAGTATGGTAGCTCTAATTGTCTTCATTGTATGTTTAATTTTTATTAGTGGATTACTAATGTGAATTATTGTTGATATGAGGGTATGATTTAGTAAGTTATCTTTACTAGCAGTTACTTATATGTACTAGAGTATCTTATATGTACACATATGCATATGCATACATATATTTATATAATTGTTGGTGAGTAAGTAATTATTTCATTATATTAATAAGAAATTAAATAAGTTAATGGTATGCTAAATGGGTTAGAAATAATAATTACTATTGTCTTCCTTAAATAAAAGAAACATAAATTAGATTATTGTAATATGTTAATATAGATATATCCCTTCAGGAAATGCTTTTGGTAAATTAGCATAGTAAGTAAGTTAGTAAAATTATTCCTAAAATCTTTATTATCTATTATTTTCATCCTTAAATTAAGGAGATAGATTTAAAACATTGTTAAATAATATTTGTTAATCCCTTCATGGGAATGGTTCTACAAACCATATTATTAACAAATAACTAATATAGATCAGATGGTTGCATTGGTTGGATTACCCGTGCAACCACCTCCTCCAATCTATATACAGGAGAGATTTCCTATGTGTGAGAGAGTTGGCAGGAACATGGATCTCGGAGAAAAGTGGATAGGATAGTTTTTTTTAGAAGTGTGTTGGCATAGGAGTTTGGGTTCGAGAAGAAACATTATTTTGTTGGGAATATTGCTTGTAGGAAAACCATAGTTGTGAAGAGAGAATTTATTATTCTCTACGATTGTCATTTGGTTTTCTCTCAAAAGAGGCTAGCATTAGTGCTTGTAGAGGGAGTCTGAAGAGGTGATTGGATTGGGCTAAGAGCACTTGGATCCTCCTCTCTACAATAGTTTCTCTTCGCAAGACTCTAGGTAGGATCTATTCTACAAATGATCCTTTTGTTGGTTAAATGTTTGTAATGTTGTTGTATTATGGTTGTTTTTCTATATGCTTGTTGTTTAAGAGATGAACTATGCTGTTGTATTGTGTAGAGAAGGATTTTTGTGATGTTACTATTATAGATATTAGAAGCTTCTGTAAATTATTGCTATGTATTTTTTTACCTTCTATCTTATTAGTGAGTGTTCTTAGATGCCCTAGGATCCTTTTGATATATTCCCATATGTCTCAGGGGTCTGTAGGATCATCCAAGCCTTTGGAAATGGTGTTTTTCCCTTTCTTAGAAAGAGGTTAGTTTTATACCACATTTCATCATTCAAATATAGGGTAGGTTTAGATGGTTATTAATCCTAGTTGGAGGGCCATTTTTGGATGGAAATTGGGAGATATCAAATGGGTCTTTCCTAGATTTGGCATACACAGTCCCTATAATGCCCAGTTTTAACCGCAAGCTGACAGTCATTTTTGTAGTTTCTAGCAATCAGTGTCAACCGAGTTGTTAGTGTTAACAAAGTAGCCAGTATGAACTAAGTGTTAGTGATAACCAAGAAGCCAATGTCAACTGAGCAGTTAGTGTCAACCGAGAAAGTATATGCCGAGTGTTGTTAGTGTCAACCGAGGAAGACAGATGTTAGTATCAACCGAGCAATCAGTGTCAACCGAGTAAGACATGATTTATACAAGTATAACATTGAAGTATAAGGTTGATACTTGTATAAAGAAATTTGGAGCCTATCAGGATGTTTGAGATAGATTTCAACTTCAAAGGAGATAAGATGCAACTTCTAGGTTTTAGAATTTTCAAAAAAATCAGACTTAGCCAAATTTCAGGCACGTAAGATTTTATGAAGTATTGTTTTTTGGCATATGAAATTTTGTGTAAACTTTATATATGTTTAGTTCTTTTTGGGTAGAGGTTATATAGTGCATTTAGATGCTTTAATAGGGTTAGGATGTGTGTAGGAAGTAGGGTTAGGGTTTAGGATTGTCTGGAGGATTAGGACTATCCTAGGTCTCCCTAAATGCTCCTAATTTTCCTAAACATCCCTAAACTCTGCTATTCTTTTCTATTCTTTGATGTAAGTTCTCAAAAGTTTTTATGATGTGTTTTATTTCATGTATGATGTATTTTTGATGTGTGGGTTAAGGGTTGAAAACCTAAGAACACTAAGTGAGTGGCTCTTAGTGTGGGGTTGGGGCCCTAAGTGGATAGTACCAGGATAATCGACTGAAGAGTTATTTTAACAAGTGATAATTTAATTAAAACTTATGGGAATGGGTTCAAATACTAAAAAAATTAATGTATGCCTCACCCATGCCATTATTTCTAGTAAAGGCTATGGATGGGAGTGGGAGAAGGTGCCTATGCGTAGGTACGATTGAATGACATTTGTCTGGATGAAAGGCATTCAGTTCCGCATGTGCCTACTTGTGGGCCAGGGCCTAGAGTGGCTAGTAGCAGGACAACCCAAGGGGTGAGGGCTATGCAATGCCACTCACTTAGGTTGTTGCTTAGAGTTTGTACAAAGCCTTAGAACCTTTGTGAAAAGATTTATACTTTGATCTTCTTTTCATTTTCTATTTGGGAAAGGTTACCCAACCCTAGGTATGGCCTAGCTATCCCTTCTTTGTGGACCTTGGTATTTATCTCCTAGCATGAGGGATTGGGCCTTTTGGTATCCACGTGGTTGGGTGGTAAATATTTTTATCAAGGTATCTTTTGCAAATGTTGTGCTTAAGGATTTGTGCCTTCTTATGTTCCAGTTTTTGAAGATTGAAGACTTGTATTTATCTTTCATGATGTAAAATTATTGTTACCTCCCAAGGGGAGATGAATGTAATGTAACCATTAATGTATTTCAAAATGATGTATTTGGAATAGGTTGGCTTAGGAAAAATGAAAAGGGAAGAGCATGAATTTTATGTATATGATGTATGTTGGAAAAGAAAAGGATTATGTAACATCTCAAGTAAAGTAGTATGTTTCTCGTTATTGTTGATTAATGGAAAAGCTGGTAAAATAAATGTAATATTTGTAGTGTATCAAGTGGTTGGATGATTCTATTATATGGTATTAATGCTTTAAATGTTATATCATTCATAAGGGACACTTAGGAATATAGATGGATTTAAATGGAAAATTGAAATGAAAGTACTATATATTTCTTTATAAAGAATCTACAATTGTTGGGATGTAGTTTTCTTAAGAAGTAAATCAATTTGTTAGTACACTATATGGACTTAATGATTTGTACATTAAATGAAAAGGAAACCTTGGAGGAATCTAATTTAATCTATGTTTTGTTTATATAATTCTTTTTAAAATTCAAATTTTTTCATAAATCTTTACTTAGGTTTTCTTTTACAAAGAGAATGTTTGTTCTCTTCCCTGGTTCCCTTGTGAGACATGACATCTTTGGTATCAAAGTGCTAAGTTGATACACTAGGGCCCAGGGAATTTGGCCCATGCTTCTTAAACTTTTTATTCATCTTAGGAAAACTTAAAACTAAAAGGTAACTAAGACCCTTAAAACTTATTCTTGTTACCTATGGCAGGATGCCTCATATAACCTATGATAGAAAGGGAGGTTCCCAAAACACCCCTCCTAGATCTCAACATGAAATTTCTCAAGAAGAAGAACAATATGAGGGAAGAGGGGATCAATCTAATAACCAATCTGGAGGTTCTCAGGAGGCTTAAGTACAAGAGCTCCTACAAAAGATACTACAAAGGTTAGATGCAGGGCCGTATAGAGGTCACCATGAGGAGACTAACACTCACCATGAGGAAAGGGAACAAAGTCCTAGGAGGAGAGAACAGGTAGTGGAAGAAGATGCTTTGAGTGCTTCTCACATGTGAGACCTCCTTAGGACTAAGACTAACCCCTTTAAGGGAGCTCAAGGTGGATCTACTGCTGAAACTTGGCTACTAGACTTAGAAAGGCTTTTCTCCATGCATCCTTACAACAGTAATACCAAAGCCTAATTTGTAGTCATTCACCTTAGAGACTTTGCATCCACTTGGTGGGAAACAAAGAAAGAGAAACTTCACATATATATTACCACTCTTTCATGGGAACTTTTCCTAGAACTCTTTTGAGCCAGATTTCTTTCTGAACACTGGAGACAAGAAAGAGCCAAAGAGTTTCACAACTTAAGGTAGCTAACTATGTTAGTTGATGACTACGAGTGAAAGTTCTTTGAACTCAAGCCATACTCAAGATATAAGGATGATGAACCCATGTTGAATCAACACTTTCTTAGAGGACTCAACAGTCACTTGGTCGACAGAGTATGAATGTTTGAACCTCAAAGAGTTAATGATGCAGTCATCAAGACTTGTCTTGAGGAAAAAAATATAGCCTTGGGGTTAGGAAGTTAGATAGGTGGCCAAGGGGGTAATTCCTTCCAGACCGGGTCAGGTTTCAAAGGGAATCTATCTCAAGGAGCACTTGGACCTAAAAACTATCCTCCCAAAGGAAGTCAGAACCACCAGAAAAGAAAATTTCATAGCAACAACAACAACAATTACAATGGCAATAACAATAAAGATGGGGGTTCTAAACCAGAATATTCATGCAACTGGAAGCATGCTAAGAAATTTTTGAACCATCAACCATTTCAGAGTATGCATCGGAATTCTAGTCGGGGAAGCTATCATCAATCTAGTGCACCCTCAGCAGGGAGGAATTTTGATGGGAATACAAGATGTTACTCTTGTGGTCAACATGGGCACATTACAGTTAATTGTCCTCAGAAGTCTACCCCAGCAGCTAGCTATAGACAAGCCACTTTAGAACCCACCGTAGGTGATGCAGGTAGACCTCATCGAGCATTTTCCTCTTTAGACCTCAGGCAGGTCAAATTGTAGAACCCTTCCCATAGTTCATTTTTAGGTTTCTTTCTATTTCAGTGGTTTGACCAAATTCTTTTAGGTCACTTTTGATGTGATCGATTATTATGTTAATAAATGATGATTATGGTTTTCTATTTATTGAATGTGTATCAGGTTATTGCATAGATTAGATGTTGATATCATTTGATGTTATGTTTATGTTTTATGATGATTATGGTACTAATCCCATATTGGCATGTGTATGGTTATCATGTGTTTGTATATGTTTGACATGTTTATTTGGTAGAGGATGGAGGTGTAGTTACTCACTTAGTCGAGATCCACATTACTGACCATACCCTATCATTGTTTTCTATATATTATTGTATGTACATGCTTCATCTTGTGGTGATAGGTTCACAGGTACAGGGCATCATCTTTCTTGAATTGGCAGGAGTGAGCGTGCCCACAAACATTCATCTCAATGGTAAAGAGGGGAGATAATACACAGACCCAAAAACCTAAGCCTTATTGTCCTAGGATTGGACAAGTGTCAGGCTTACTACCCTACCTGAATTCATCTGGTTGGCATGAATTCATGGATCCCTTCTCCTAAATTTGTTTGATTTATTGTGTTTGATTTTTACCTTGCATGATTTAGTTGATTTATGATTATGTGGGTGATTATTAATTTATTGATTATAGTTGAATTATGTTAATTTAGATTATTTTATGTGAATATCAATGTCAGGTGCATAGTTGAATTTAATGTTCAATTATGCTTCTAGGATTTAATTGAGGAAATTAAATTAGAGTTAATTATTTTAGTATTGGAAATTAATATGGATTATGTCCTAAGTTTATTATGATAAAATTTAATTAAAATCAAATAATTGATTATTTGGATTTAATTGAGTATTTTATTGAGAATTGGATTTTATTATGTTTGTGAGTATTATTAAATGATTAAATAATTAATTGCATGAATTCATCATGCATTAAGTATTTAATTTATTTAATAATAGATTTTATTATCAACATGTGCTTTATTGAGTTTGAATTTGTCTTGTTTGAAAAGGTGAAAACTTGTCTTTAGGAGACTAAGTTGAGTTGTGCACAATTATATTTATTTTTAATTATTAATTAGTAATTTCTCCCAACAAAAGTGGGAGAGTTTGATTAGGAGTTCTTTGTGTGAGTCATCTAGGGTTTTGCATGTTTAGTGGAGTTAAATCCCTAATAGGGGGATTTTGCATTCATTTTGATTCAATCAGGTTGTTGGAGCATTTTTGGAGAGGGAGAGCTTTTGGGGTTTTTGTGCTTTCTTGTGTTCTTGAGCTTTTGGAGATTGAGATTGAATTCTGGTTGAAGGTTGCTTGCTTTTGGAATGGGATTTGTATGCTTTATGAATCAGAATCTGCAAGTTGAGCTTTCCTATTGTTAGATCTGGGAGATTCAACATTCTATAGGCAATTTTATTCAGTTCTAGCATTGGAATTGAGGAACTTTCCTATAATTTCATTTGTAGAATTTTCAATATTTAAATGTGCTTGATTTGATTTAAGGATGTAGATCTGTTTTCTATTATGATTTTATTTTGGGTGATAGAAAAACCCTTAGAATTATATTTTTTAAATTATTTTATGATTTGGCATGGTAAGGTTACTCTGTCAAAATTTTGAGAAGAAATTCACATTAGATGCCTTGGAAAACATAAAAAATAATTTCTCTATAGTTAGTTTTATAGTATGAATGAATTAAATAATTGGGTTGTCTTCAAAAAATCAATTTAAGTGGAAATTTATCATTTTGGGTGAAAAATACAACTCTCTGTCAAAAATGACAGTCAAAAGAAAAATTACACAGTAAAATCTTTAATTTACTATTTAATTTTTTAGTAAATTGTATGTGGTTGCAAACAAAATAAAACATTGGTGAAAAACAAAATAAAGAAAAGACAAAAGAAAATATTCATGTGTAAAATTTAGAATTTTCCAATTCTGGAAAAATTCTCCAGGCCTGTGTAAAATCCATTTTTGGAAACAATGACTATTAAATTATATTATGAGCTTTCAAGTATACATATATATTTTTTATTAACAAGTTATAAAAATATATATAATTTCATGTGTAAAAAATAAATAAAACAAAGTTAAGAATAAAGAAAGTTTGTATTGGATTTGAAAATGTTAAAAAAAACTTTTTAAATAAAAATTTGTTTATGAAAATTTTTGTTTTAAAAAAAAATTGATTAAGTTTGGGGTGGGGACCACCTATCCCCTACCCCTTCCCTCACTTCTCCCCGTGCGGTGTACCTGCCGCACATGACAGTCTAGAGCTGCTGCCAGCAGGGCTAGGCCTGCTGTGTGGACAGGGGTGGTGGGTGGCTGCGGCCCCCCCCACGCACTTTGCTATTTTTTTTTAAAAAACTTCATTTTCTTTTTTATTATTAAATTTTATTTATTTATTTACTTTTATTTATTATTTAAAATGCACTGATTTAAATGGTATTTAATAATATTAATAAATATGTGTGTAGGAAGTAGGGTTAGGGTTTACGATTGTCTGGAGGATCAAGACTATCCTAGGTCTCCCTAAATGCTCCTAATTTTCCTAAACATCCCTAAAATCTTCTATTCTTTTCTGTTCTTTGATGTAAGTTCTCAAAATTATTTATGATGTGTTTTATTTCATGTATGATGTATTTTTGATGTGTGGGTTAAGGGTTGAAAACCTAAGAACACTAAGTGAGTGGCTCTAAGTGCGGGGTCAACACCCTAAGTGACTAGTACCAAGATAACCGATTGAAGAGTTATTTTAACAAGTGATAATTTAATTAAAACTTATGTGAATGGGTTCAAACAATAAAAAAAAATGTATGCCTCATCCATGCCATTAGTTCTAGTAAAGGATATGGATGGGAGTTGGAGAAGGTGCCTATGCATAGGTTGTTGGCAATTTGGCTAATGTGGATGCATAGATGTTGTCATTATGGAAACATATGATCTCTATTGAGAGCATAGAATCTAGAATGCAAGTATGGCAAGTTGAAGGAAGAAATTGTCTAAGTATGGATACAGTGATCCTGACAGAGCACCCGATGAAGATTTAGTTGGCGATGTCCACTGGAGCAATATTTTTGTTTGTACAGTTAACTGAAGCTTCTACAAAGTATGAGGATACCCCATCTCAGTGCACATAAAGTTTGGAGCAGTACGGATGAAGTTATTTGAAGTTTACCAAAGACAGTTTTTGCAGACAGAACAGTTTTGGAGATAGTATTAGCGAAAGAGTTAAGGGATTATTTTTGCTTGTCAAAATAATGACTTAACATTATGAAGGGATGACATCCTAGATGTTTACTCTTGGATAAAGATTTTGGAAGCCAACCATATAAAGTTATTAGCTCTAATAACTCATATATTAGGCATACTTGAAATGTAATGAAATATAGTGTGTGATGTGTAAAAAGAAAGAAAAGGATAACTTGAGATAGTTGTATATTGTGATAGCAGCAAAGGCTATTGATGCGAAGTTGTAAGCAGTACCATACTATAGTTAGAAAAATTTTGTATTACCTGTTTGGGTAGTGAGCTTAGCTGGTGATCAGGTTTTGTAATCTAACTCCTAATAGGGTTAAGGCTTCTAACAAGGCCTAAAGTCCTTTAACCAGGACATATCTACTATATATTGTAAATTGACTCTTAACAGGGTCCAATATTCCTAACAAGATACTTTTGATTAGTGATCTTTGTGGATAACATCCCCACCGGGGTTTTCCCTTGGCTAGGGTTTCCTCGAGAACATATCATGTGTTATGAGTTCTTTCTATTTACTGCTATGTTTGTTAATCAGCTTGATAATCTTTGTATGCACTAAAGTAATCTGTTATATCCATAAGTGGGAAAAAGAAAAAGTTTGTGAAATACTGATTCACCCCCCCCTCTCAGTATTTCCTATTTCTAACAATTGGTATCAGAGCGCAGTTACTCGGAGAAGGAACATTCAAGGAAAGCTTAGTAGCTTGAGTAAGATCTCTATGGATATGGATCAAATTCAGAAGAATCTTGGAGAAGCTCTTGAACAGATTGATATGCTTACTGATGAAAGAAACTCCTTAAGAAGAAAGTATGAAGATGCAAAGAATGCTATTAACAAATTAAAAGGTAAGATTGAAGATCTGAAATCTGAAAAGAAATCTGATATGCTTGTTGAAGATTGTGATGAATTAGAAAAAGAAAATGAAATCCTTAAGCATGAGCTGAAGATAGTAAATCTGAAGCTTAGTATGAAAGATGGAAATTTGAGATCTGATAATGAAAAATTGAAAATTGAGAATGAAGATCTGAGATCAAGACTTGAAAAGGAAACATCCGAATTTGAAAAAGTAAAAGTGCAATATGTGGAACTTGAGAAGTATAATAAAATTGTGAAAGGTGAATTAACTCAATCTAAACAACAACTTGAAAGGCTATATTCAAATGGTGATAAGACTAAAAAAAAAATTTCTTTTGAAGAACCATTCTTTGATAGGACTGGATTTAGATTTAGTATGTTTAGAACAAACCATGAAAGTAAGAAGCCAGATCTGAAGACATCTGAAAGTGTGGAGGAAATAAAGCTAGATGAGAACACATTGGAAGATCCACCTAAAGAAGAATCACCTAGAGAGAAAGAAGAATCAAAGCAAGAAGAATCAAAATAGGAAGAATCATCTAAAGGTATGCAAAGATAATTCAAAGGTAGATGTTTTGCTTGTAATACTATTGGGCACATGAAGAGAGATTGCACAGGTAAGCAATTTAAACCTCTTAATGGATATTGTTATAATTGTCATAGTTTTGGACATAGAGCTAATGAATGTAGAAGACCTAAAGTAATTTTGAATAATTATGATAGAATGATTGGGAATAATAACAATGTAGATAAGAAATCTATTGAAGAAATGAATCAAAGAAAAGTGGTAGTATGTTTTAGATGCAACAAAGTAGGACATATTGCTAGAAATTGTAGGTCACAGATTAACCAGCAAGGACAAAGATTTGGAAACAATGGAATCATTTTTCAGATATGCAACAAGTTTGGACCCTCAACAAGAGTTTACAGAATGAACAATGGAGGTTATCATCATAACCCTAACCCTAGGAACAATGCAAGAAGGAATGAAAATGCAGGAAACAAAGAGAGAGGTTGCTGTAGCAATAAAGATAAAGTAAAATTTGATAAAGGCACATTTCAAGGAGGTATATTCAGCACTAAAAGTAGTCAGGAAGGTAATGTAACTAATGGTAAGGATGAATCTTCACCTGACCCTTCTTTAAGTACTTAAATTATGTAAGTTTCTGCAGTTTAGGACTTAGGATTAGTGTAGATTAGGAATTTGAATGAGTTAAGTTTTGTGCAGTTAGATATAGGTTTCTTATGTTGTACTAATGCTATGGTTAAGTGCGCAAAAGAAAATATCATGTTTTGCGAGGTGGCAAAAATTTTTATGGTTGCAGGTTTGCAGAATCAACTTTTTGAGGTTTTAGTGGCAAAATGAATGAATGCGATGTCAGATCGAGTTAATGTGAAGTGTTATAAGGTTGAAATAAAATTTATCATGATTACAAAGTGATTGAAAAAAGATTTGAAAGAAGAAAAAGCGAGTTGAGGATGATTTGAAGAAGTTTGGAAGCAGTTTGCAGTGACAATCATACTAAAACCCTAGATTTGCAAAGTTGAGGTATTTTTTGATCTTTAATTAGTTGATAAGATGGATATTTCTATGGTTCATAATGTTAAGGATAAGAATAGACCTAAGATTAAGAAAGAACCAGTAGAACCAGCTGAAATTGATAACAGACTAACACTATCATCCGTACCAGACGAAGTATTGCACATTGAGAATGTTAAAGGACATTTAGGTTGCAAGTTTGAAACTTTGGGAGATGCAGATTTTAGTGATGATTACAGGAAATTGTATAATCAAGACATGTCAGTTAAACTAGCTTATGGGCACCTAGAGAATAATGAAATTATCAATTATTCCATGAAGTATGAATTTAATGATGAGGAATGTACCAAGATCATTTCAAGTAGAATCCACAATGGGAAATTTTGGATGGAGGATAGAGTTATTGATATAACTGCCGACCTAATTCATGATGTTACTGGATTATCAAAAGTTGGAGAGATTCCACTGAATGAAAAGAACATGAGAAAGATTATTTTAAACAACACTGGATCTAGTTATAATGGTAGAGGAATTGCGATAAGTAAGATTAAGCAAGATGATGTTAGGTACCTTTGCAAGATCCTAACAACTAAATTCTGTGGTAGTTCAAGGGAAGATGACATGGCTGTAGGAATGGTTCATGTAGCTTATCTTATGTGTATTGAGAAGAAACAAGTAGACCTATGTGAAATTTTGAAAATTTAGTTATTTGAGAACTTAGAAAAGATTAAGAAGGCTAAGTACACATAGTTTAGGTTTTCATCTCTGATAACCTATATGTTTTTCCATATTTTGAGAATATTTCCTTACACAGTTGATTGGAGTGACAATGTGAACACAATGGAAAGAATAAACTCAATCTACATGAAGCACCTAATTGATAAAGTCAATGACAGTGTGAAGCTTGTATTGAAGACTTTTCAGAATATTGTTAAGAACAAATCAAGGATTCCTCAATCCTTAGTTGAAAAGCATAAAGATGAAATTTGTTTTATGGTAGACACTGATTTCACCTACATTGAAGCAGTTGAGCCTAGAATGGAATTCATAGACCCTCTTGGCTATGAAATATCTGAAGCAGAAACAATAGGATATGTGAATAGATTGTTAAAGTGTGAGTTGGATGGTCATGCAAATATGTTTGGAACCTATGAAGAGAATTTCAACTCTGCAATAAGTTTGAAAGAAAAGAAGCAATCTAGTAGGAGAGTTGAATCTAATATGAAGAAAATACTGAAAGAACCAGGTATGTCAATTCATGAGTTTGACATAGCTAAGAAGACTGCAGAAGCCTTGAAGCAAAGTGAAAATCTTGTAATTCCACCTAAGGCATCTAGTGCAGACCCTGTTGATCCTATTGCAGTAAAGGTAAAAGTTGAAGTACCTGAAAAAGATGAAGGAGATTAATCTTTTTCTCCTATTTCTAGCAAAAGAGTAAAAGTGAGTGCAACAAGACCCGGTAAGAGACAGAAAGTGATTGTACCACCTATACCTAGAAAAGTAGTAGAAATTAAAGATGATGATGAAGTTTCAATCAAGAAGAAAACTTGGAAACCAAGAATTGAAAGAGTTAATGAAGATATATTGAAGCATGGAGACTTCACTAAGATAAAGAAATTCTATGTTCTATATGGATCATTTGACAGATTGAATTTTGAAAATGCAATGATTACACATATGATTGTGACAGATAAGAAACTTAGCACTATTCATGGTAAGATCCCAGAAGATTTGTATAACAGACTTGTGAATAGAAAACAAAGAGCACAAGAAGAGGACATAAAGATGAGAGAACATGTAATCAGACAGTTCTGTAAAGTTGAGGATGAAGATCATTTGAAAATATTCTTGAAGCCTCTTGGAACTTTATTGAGAACTAAGAGAAGAACAATCCTTATAATGGGAGGCAAAAAGGAGGAAGTACAGAAAGAGACTGAGCAAGTAGTAATGCAAGTTCTTGTAGATATAGTTGCAGGAAAGCATGTTGAATCAGATCCTCAGCAGAAGTAATCAGAGGAACTGCATGCAGAGGAAGTTGGTATTGAAGAAGTCCCATCTTCTTCACATATCAATATTGGCAAAGAATCAATGGACATTAAAGGAACCAAAGTGACACTAGAGTCAGATGATACAATATTTCATGATCTAGGAAAAAATGTTGACAATTTGGCTTTAGAAGAGCAAGAGAAGATTACTAAATCAGAAAAGGATACAAAGGTAGTGGAAGCACCAGCTATATCAAAATCAGTTCCAGCAGAGCAGATAGTTAAAGGTAAACAAATTTTGACAGAGGTCACTACCCCTAGTGCACTTGACAGTAAGAAGAGACAAATTGGTTCAATTTTTGAAGACCTTGGAAAAGAGGTTGAAGATGATGATCAGCTTGAGTTCATCACATCTCTTAATAAAATTATTGGAAAGAATAAGAAGGTGAAGGACCTTGAAGGAAAAGTTAGAGTTTTGATAGAGAAACTTGAGAGTGTGATCAGCACTAAGGTATTTGAATCAGATCCACTTGAGAAAGCTAAAATAGTAATAAACTCTTTTGACTCTGAATTTTCTAACTTAAAGGATATTGCTAGAATAAAAGTTCAGGAAGCTTTTGAAGTAGAAATGCAATAAAATTTAAGTGTAAACATTCAAAATGATATTGGTAATTTGGATGTATGCATAAAGAATTTGAGGAAACATTTTGAGACTAGAAAGATTTTGTATATACAATGCACAAAATAAGAAATCCTAACAGCTGAAGAAGATAAGAAGATCAGAGAGAAGATAGATGCAATTACAGCTAAAACAAACACCTTGACAAGCCCGAATGTAAAGATAAGTTTTGTAGAGAAGAACATAAGGAAGTTAAATGATGAAATCAGAATGTTAGCAAAGGAGAAGAATAGAAAGATGATCAAGATTAACATCTTGAGAGAGCATATCTCAATCAAGACCTCAATTGTTGAAGACCAAATTGAGCAGTGTCTTTCAGCAAAGACATCTTTTCAGAAGTTTAGCTTTAATTCCCTACAAGCTTGTCAGACAGCAGCATACAGATTGAGTACTCTACTCAATGTTGCTGAATCCATTAGGAAGATATGGGAGAAAGATTTTGAATCATGGAAGGCAGATTTTGGTGACTGTGTTGCAAGCCTACCGGCTTTGCAATAGCTGATAACAAGGTATAAAGTTTTTTTTGAAATTTTTGTACACCCTATCTTTGTCATTGTTGTCAAAGGGGGAGAGATAGCAAAAAATTGATAATATGTTGAGGAAGGATACTCATAGGGGGAGCTATTCTATGGAGTACAATATTGTATATGTTTTGTATAACATTTGGCCACAATTTTGTGTAAATACTTTGAAGTTTTGTTTGCACACTTAGCCAATTTTCCCATATGTTGCCACCAATGAAAAAGGGGGAAATTTTTGGCAATTTGGCTAATGTGGAAGCATAGATGTTGTCATTATGGCAACATATAATCTCTATTGAGAGTGCAGAATTTGGAATGCAAGTATGGCAAGTTGAAGGAAGAAATTGTCTAAGTATGGATACAGTGATCCTGACAAAGCACCCGATGAAGATTTAGTTGGCGATGTCCACTGGAGCAATATTTTTTTTTTATAGTTAACTAAAGATTCTAAAAATTATGAGGATACCCCATCTTAGTGTGTATAAAGTTTGGAGTAGTACGAATGAAGTTATTCAAAGTTTACCAAAGACAATTTTTGCAGACAGAACAGTTTTGGAGACAGTATTAGCGAAAGAGTTAAGGGATTATTTTTGCTTGTCAAAATAATGACTTAACATTATGAAGGGATGACATCCTAGATGTTTACTCTTGAATAAATATTTTGGAAGCCGACCATATAAATTTATTAGCTCTAATAACTCATATATTAGGCATACTTGAAATGTAATGAAATATAGTGTGTGATGTGTAAAAAGAAAGAAAAGGATAACTTGCGATAGTTGTATATTGTGATAGCAGAAAAGGCTATTGATGTGAAGTTGTAAGTAGTACCATACTATAGTCAGAAACATTTTGTATTACCTGTTTGGGCAGTGAGCTCAGCTGGTGATCAGGTTTTGTAATCTAACTCCTAACAGGGTTAAGGCTTCTAACAAGGCCTAAAGTACTTTAACCAAGACAAATCTACTATATATTGTAAATTGACTCTTAACAAGGTCTAATATCCCTAACAGGATACTTTTGATTAGTGATCTTTGTGGGTACCATCCCCATCGGGGTTTTCCCTTGGCCAGCATTTCCTCGAGAACATATCACGTGTTATGAGTTCTTTCTATTTACTGCTATGTTTGTTAATCAGCTTGATAATCTTTTTATGCCCTAAAGTAATCTGTTATATCCATAAGTGGGCAAAAGAAAAAGTTTGTGAAATACTGATTCACCCCCCCTCTTAGTATTTCCTATTTCTAACATAGGTACGATCGAATGGCACTTGTCTATATGAAAGGCATTCAGTTCCGCATGTGCCTACTTGGGGGACGGGTCCCAGAGTGGCTAGTACTAGGAACCCAAGGGGTGAGGGCTATGAGATGACACTCACTTAGGTTGTTGCTTAGAGTTTCTACCAAGCCTTAGAACCTTTGGGAAAAGATTTATGCTTTGATCTTCTTTTCATTTTCTATTTGGGAAAGGTTACCCAACCCCAAGTATGGCCTAGCTATCCCTTCTTTGTGGACCTTGGTGTTTAACTCCTAGCATGGGGGAGTGGGCCTTTTGGTATCCACATCGTTGGGTGGTAAATATTTTTATTGAGGTATCTTTTGTGGATGCGGTGCTTAAGGATTCATGCCTTCTTATGTTCTAGTTTTTGAAGAATGAAGACTTGTATTTATCTTTCATGATGTAAAATTATTGTTACCTCCCAAGTGGAGATGAATGTAATGTAACCATTAATGTATTTTAAAATGATGTATTTGGAATGGGTAGGCTTAGGAAAAAGGAAAAGGGAATAGCATGAAGTTTATGTATATGATGTATGTTGGAAAAGAAAAGGATTTTGTAACATCTCAAGTAAAGTAGTATGTTTCTCATTATTGTTGATTAATGGAAAAGCTGGTAAAATAAATGTAATATTTGTAATGTATTAAGTGGTTGGATGATTCTATTATATGGTATTAATGATTTAAATGTTATATCATTCATAAAGGACACTTAGGAATATAGATGGATTTAAATGGCAAATTGAAATGAAAGTACTATATATTTCTTTATAAAGAATCTACAATTGTTGGGATGTAGTTTTCTTAAGAAGTAAATCAAGTTGTTAGTACACTATATGGAATTAATGATTTTTACATTAAATGAAAAGGGAACCTTGGAGGAATCTAAGTTAATCTATGTTTTGTTTATATAATTATTTTTAAAATTCAAAATTTTTAATAAATCATTACTTAGGTTTTCTTTTACAAAGAGAATATTTGTTCTCTTCCCTGGTTCTCTTGCGGGGCATGACATTTTCAATATGGAAGACTCAAAACTAGTTGGAACATCAATGGCTACTAGTTGTAAATTATTAAAGAAAGATGACACAAAAGAAGGGAATGAGACACTTTACTGATACCTGATTGGTAAGTTATAGTATGTTTTACTTAGTAGACCTGATATTGCACGTTCAGTTGGTATTGTTGCAAGGTTTTCTACCAACCCAAAGGACACACATTTGTTTACAGTGAAAAGGATATTCAGATATTTGAAAGGGACTCAAGATTTCAGACAAAAGGAGAAAATTTTGATCTTAAGGTATATACTGATACTGATTGGGCAGGAAATATTGATGATAGGAAAAGCACTAGTGTTGGAGCTTTCTTTTTAGGAGAAAGATTGGTGACATGGTTAAGAAATAAATAGAGTTGTATTTCACAATCTACTATTCAAACTAAGTATGTTGCAACAAATATGAATTGTTCTAACATTGTGTGGGTCAAAAAACTACTGGAAGGTATGCATGAAGAGATTAGTCATCCAATTATAATGTATTGTGATAATACCAGTGCTATTAACATATCTAAGAATCATGTGATACATTAAAAAAAACATATATCAAATAAGTATCACTACTTGAAAGAGGAAGTACAAGATAAGCATGTGACATTGTAGTATGTGAATTATAAAGAATAGATAGTTGACATATTTACAAAACCACTACCAAAGGATGATTTTGAGTATCTCTTAGGTAAGTAAGGGGTTCTTCCCCTATCCAATGTGCACTAAGGAAAGATGCATGCTACATCAATTTAGGGACTCATTAGAATATCTATTTTGTGAGTTGATGCTAGTATTTTATTCTTTAGGTGAATCCTGAAGATGTGAAGGATGTTTATGATTGCAATGGAAAATCTATACACTTGAGGTATAATATGAGAAGTTTATGTTTCTTTGGAATTTTTTTCAAAGAGGGAGAATATTAATTGATGATGGATTATTATGAGGGAGATGAATGACATTATTGTAGGGAGTATTTTAGTCAAAGATGGAGAGTACTATTTTTTATTATTGAATACAAAGAAGGAGAATGCTACTGACAGAAAGACATATATTGTAGATGGAAGATCCAGAATAGGAAATGAGAAGTTTCTACTTAGAGGGAGTATAAAATATGAATTATAGTGAAGTGTACCATCATCAATTAAGCACTAAATTTGTTAGTGTTTCTATCAATGCTATAGAGGGAGATTGTTAGTATAACTGATAGTAATGTTGAAGATTGATTATCTAATGGAGTTGTTGATGAATACCAACCAAGATAAGAGGAATACATAGTGATAGTAGAAATGTTATATCAGTTATTGTCTTGCCTTTGATGTCAACCAATTGATTTCTGGGTATGTGTAAGATCATGAGGGGCCAAACTATGCCCTTACGTGGCAATGAAAAATTAGCAAATCAGGGTTAGTCAACTTGACGTGAAAATTTAAACTAGCTATCAACCTAATATCAAAAAGTTGTAAGAATAGAATCTGTAGAAAATTGAATTTAGTTTCTAAACTACTATGCCTTTTTTGAAAAAAAGTTAGTAAGATTGGTGAAAGTATAGATTTCAATGCAGTAGTACAAAAATTTTTGGAAAAAAATAAGTAGTTGTATGTCTGACCACCTTAATCATAATCAAATGATAATATTTTATATATAAGTAGTAGACTCATGCCCAGATGTGAGGCATATTTTTTTGTAATTTTATTCCAAAAAAATAATTAATTATGATTTTTCTGCTACAACATTTTCAGAATAAAAAATTCCCATGTCTGACTACCTTAACTCATTCAAAACTTTACAAAATTCAAAAAAAAAAAAAAATTCCTTATAGTAGGCGAAGCATAGAATGTGACGCATTTTTCAGATTTCAAAAATGTTATACCATTTGAAAGTTATAGTCATTTTTCAATCAGTATATAAATCAACACTTTAGAGGTAACTCAATTAGAAAATAACTAATAATTACTTACTGAATTCAAAATTTGACAGCAATTATATCGATAGAAAGCTGTAATCTCCTTAAGATACCCTTTTCATTTAATCAAATTTGGGTGAAAAAAAAGTTGTCAGCTACATGGTCAAAGTCTGGAACTCAGAGAAATAGAGGAAAAACATGTTTTTGATATAATTCAATAGTTGACCATGTAGGTTTGGTGCACAAAGCAATACCGAGCCTAATCGGGTACCTAATATTTTTGTGTACCTTATTTTCAGGTACCCAAAAATGTCAATAAAATTTTGATTTTTAACTTTTCCCTCCCCATTCTCTCTCTTAATTTCTCCAACCCCTTTCTCCCTCCCATTTCTCCATCCTTCATATGATATATTATATATCAAAAACTATATATTAGATATATATTAGATTATATATTATATATATTAAATATTATATAACATCAATTATATATTAAATATTATATAATATACATTTTACATTAAATATTATTTAATATATATTAATATTAAATGTTACATTATATTATATATTATTTTATATGTATAATATATTAATATGTATTTTACAACTATGTATGAAAGGTTGGAAGATTGCAGAAAAATCATCGATGGCCATTGAAAGAAGCAAAGAAAATCAATCAGCCATTTAAAAAATTCATGGGTGGCCATTGAGGGAGAGAGAGAGAGAGAGAGAAGGGGATGGGGAGAGAGTAGGAGAGAGAAAGAAGGGGAAGGGGGGAGGGTAGGATAGAGAGAGAAGGGTAAGGGGAGAGAGAGAGAGAGAGAGAGAGAACAAGAGAGAGAGAGAAGGGGAAGGGGAGACAGTAGGATAGAGAGAGAAGGGGATGGGGAGAGAGTAGGAGAGAGAGAGAGAAGGGGAAGGGGACTCTCTCTCTCTCTCTCTCCCCTTTTCTCTTCCCTTCCCCTTCTCTCTCTCTCCTAATCTCTCCCCATTCCTCTCTCTCTCTCTCTCTCCTCTCTCTCTCAATTATATGTTAAATATTATATAATATACATTTTACATTAAATATTGTTTAATATATATTAATATTAAATGTTACATTATATATCATATATTAGATATTATTTTATATGTATAATATATTAATATTTATTTTACAACTATGTACAAAAGGTTGGAAGATTGCACATAAATCATGGATGGCCACTGGAAGAAGGAAATGAAATCAATCAGCCATTTAAAAAATTCATGGGTGACCATTGAGAGAGAGAGAGAGAGAGAGAGAGAGAGAGAGAAGGGGAAGGGGAGAGATTAGGAGAGAGAGACAAGGGGAAGGAGGGAGAGTAGGAGAGAGAGAGAAGGGGAAGGGGAGAGGGTAGGGGAGAGAGAGAGAGAGAGAGAGAGAGAGAGAGAGAGAGAGAGAGAGAGAGAGAGTAGGGGGGAGAGAGAGAAGGGGAAGGGGAGAGAGAAGGGGATGGGGAGAGAGTAGGAGAAATATAGAGAGAAGGGGAAGGAGAGATAGTAGGATAGAGAGAGAAGGGGAAGGAGAGACTCTCTCTCTCTCTCACTACTACATTTGGGGCCAAATTTTGACAGAATTTTTTGTCAGGTAACTTTTTATTATGAATTTGGTGGTTTTTTTTTGTAATAGGCCCCGATGGGTGTTTAATTGACCATCAAAATTCTGATAGATTTGGAGTATAGATTAAAAAAAAAGTGAAACGACCTCATCATTTTTATTTCAATTGGATAGAGGGAGCAGGAGAAAAGGAGCGAAAGCTGAGTGTGGGAGAAGGTATGTGATTTCTTCATCTTTCAAGCTTTTGGCATCATATTCGAATGCATTTCATTTTATTTGATCATGAATGCTCTCTGAAATGACCACATTCTACTAGTGTTGTGTTGTAGCCAGTGCTTTATCTCTATTATTTGATGTTATTAGGGCTTGTGCTCAAGGATATCAATTCACTATATTCAAATGTTTGGATTCATGTTTGTTGATATTACTGGCATATATGTTTAATGACGCCATTGTAAATTGCTGTCATTGAAATGACCGCATTCTACTGGTGTCGTGCCCTAGCACATGCTTTAACTCCATTATTTGATGTTATTGGTGCTTATGCTCAAGGATATCCATTTTTTTTTAAATGTTGACTGTGGTTATCGTATGGATAGCCCATGAGCTTCTAGCTAGGCACCATTTGTATTGATAGCTCAGGGCATCAAATGTATTATATCAATCATAGTTGATATTTTGTTAAAAGGAAATAGGACAAAGAATGATTTTTATTTAGTTTCTCTATTTTGATCCCTAAGTGGCTTACAACCCTAGAGAAGTATATGCAGATTTATGGATGCAGTTGTAGGATACATAGCAGCTGATAATTCACAATAAATCCATGCATCCAATTTGAATAGCAATTAATACAAAGAAATAGGGTCCTCCAATGGCCCAATCATCCAGACCTTGACTGTCCCCTAAACTAGTGACCCTTCAAAACTAGGTTATCATGCAATCAGTGAGTGATCCTTCATTCTCCTGGTGAGCTTCTAGGTAGGCACCATTTGCATATTTGATAGCTTAGGGCATCAAATGTATATTGTATCATTGATAGTTGAGACTTTTTTAAAAGGAAATAGGACAAAGAACGATTTTGATTTAGTCTCTGTATTTTGATCCCTAAGTGGCTTACAACCCTAGAAAAGTATATGGAGATTTACGGATGCAGTTGTAGGATACATAGCAGCCGACAATTTATAAGAAATCGATGCATCCAATTTGAATAGCAATTACTACAAAGAAATAGGGTACTCCAACGGTGCAATCATCTGGACCTTGACTGCCCCCTCAACTAGTGACCCTTCAAAACTGGGTTATCATGCAATCAGTGAGTGATCCTTCATTCTCCTAGTCTGCCCTGCATCCAAACATATTGGAAATACACAATACAATGATAACAAGTCTTTCACAATCCCCCTTCCCTCAAGGAACACTATCAACCATCCCTTCCACATAGCATTTCACTGTTGTATGAGTGGATTGTGCAGGAATAGTTAACATTAAACAATGAGAAAACTCCTTAACACATCTTGGAAACCATTGAATTCAATAATAAATGAAACCTAACACCAACTCTATTCATTCCATAGTTGCAAGATACATACTAGTCAATAATTCACAAGAAATCAATGAATCAAATTTTTATAAGGATATCCTACTAATCAATAGGAATTTTCTTGAGATGACCAATGATTATGCATTTTGATGGTAGTGTGCTAGTTCAAAAGGATAATATAAATCTGAAACAATTTTTTCTGATTTTCTCAAACTATAAATGTGGTTAAAGGTAAAATATTATGTGGAAAACCCACAAACCAAGCTAGCAAATGATTGTACATCAAATTATTCTTATATTCATTAGTATTCTTATGCTTTAGCTATCTGACCTTTGAGCTTCATCTAGAGGAATGTGTAGCTTTAAGATAGAGTTACTTCTTGGGCCTTACAATAGGGTGGAATATGATCAAGATTTATTTAGGCTGTATCTTTGTTAGTCCCATTGTTAGGTTCTTATAGTTCATGGTTTGAATCTATTATGGTTGTGTAAGAGATTTTTAGATGCTTTTTCTAACATAATTATTGGACACCATGATTGGAACAACTGGTTGTTGGCTATTGTACACATGAATCATATCTATCAATGGCTCTTTGTGTTCAAGAATTCATTGATCAATGTTTGAGATTTATTGTCCCAGCTTTAAAAGAGTGATAAAAGATATAGTGAGTTCTATCTTTTTCAAGTGTTTTGTGGGTGCCATTATCTTCTAGGAGTAATTTCTGGAACCAAATTATGTTCTTTGCCTCTAGTAAATATTGTAGACACAACCATCTTCTTGGTGAAGGGTTTCTTCCATCCCCATGAAGCACTATTGCATGGTTTCCATTCCCTTGTAGTATACGGAACCTAATTTAATACAAGTGTGCATTATTTTGGGTTCCATAATTTATGGCCCCTACACTATGGTTGTTAGCCTAATTAAGACAGGCCTACCTTTGCATATAAAAAGAGGCCAACATGAAACAAACATCCAGAGGTTAGGGGGTTGTTCCCTGTCCATAATTTATTATTTAAGTGCTAAGTGATGATGGGTATATCATGTAATTCATACCTAGTGTGTCTCTTTCTTTCTCTCCACATTTCACATTAGGAGTATATGTTATAAAATACTAATGAAATCAACTATAGGTCAAATCTAATCAAAATTGCAATATAATTATTAAAATAGATCTTGAAGAAATATGGGAACCATTTTTGATAGATATTGTACAAACAAAGAGAATACTCTAAAGAGGAAATGCTTCAATGTGGAACAATTGAAGGACAATATTTTACTTTTATATGCACATCTGCAATGTTTTTAATATATTTCTGAGATAACAAAACCATAGAAAGAATAGCATATAGAAGAAAGTAAAGAATAATGATCATACTTTGAGATATTGTGGAAAATTAAAGGAAAGAATGCTTGGTGGGGTTATCATGCAATCAATGAGTGATCTTTCATTCCCCTCTTCCACTGACCCTTCAAAACTAGGTTTTTATTTAGTTTCTCTATTGTGATCCCTAAGTGGCTTACAACCCAGAGAAGTATATGCAGATTTACGAATGCAGTTGCAGGATACATAGTAGCTGATAATTCACAATAAATCCATGCATCCAATTTGAATAGAAATTAATATAAAGAACTAGGGTCCTCCAATGGCCCAATCATTTGGACCTTGACTATCCCCTCAACCAGTGACCCTTCAAAACCGGGTCATCATTCAATCAGTGAGTGATCCTTCATTCTCCTGGTGAGCTTCTAGGTAGGTGCCATTTGTATATTTGATAGCTTAGGGAATCAAATGTGTATTGCATCATTGATAGTTGAGACTTTTTAAAAAGGAAATAGGAAAAAGAATGATTTTGATTTAGTTTCTCTATTTTGATCTCTAAGTGGCTTACAACCGTAGAGAAGTATATGTAGATTTACAAATGTAGTTGCAGGATACATAACAGTTGATAATTCACAAGAAATCCATGCATCCAATTTGAATAGAAATTAATACAAAGAAATAGGGTCCTCCAATGGGCCAATCATCAGGACCTTGACAATCCCCTCAACTAGTGACCCTTCAAAACTGGGTTATCATGCAATCAGTGAGTGATCTTTCATTCTCTCGGTCTTCCCTGCATCCAAACATATTGGAAATACACAATACAATGATAAAAAGTCTTTCAAAATCCCCCTTCCCTCAAGGAACACTATCAACCATCCCTTCCACATAGCATTTCACTATTGTATGAGTGGATTGTGCAGGAATAGTTAACATTAAACAAGGAGAAAACTCCTCAACACATCTTGGAAACCATTGAATTCAATCATAAATGAAACCTAACACCAACACTATTCCTTCCATTCACTTCTACCAAGAATAAAGAATTTAATCCATTCAACATTACATATAATCATTAGATAGTTAAATTTCCTGACTGTGTAGAGGAATAGTCATGATCAAAATGATCAAAACTACTTTCACCCTTGCACAAGCTATTCCTCACTCTTAATGAGTTATAAACATGCCATTGTTTTAGTTTTTCTTGTGAGTTATGATAATTTTTGTAAACATGTCATTGGTTTAGTTTAGTGTATTCATTTTTGTCAGACAAATCTTCATTGTCTTCTGATTGTCTTCTTTATATAGTAGCATGTATTAATTGGTTGACAAATAAAGAAGCATTTAGACAATCGGAAGATAATGAAGATAATTTTAAATGCATCTAACACAATTTTTTTTTACAAAACTAAACCAATGGCATGTTTACAACAAAGAAATAGAGTGATAATAATATGCTGAAAATTGTATTCTATTTAATACACGCCAAAGGACCAGTCCCAACAATTCTTAAACATACTTTATTTTATATGATGAATTCTTAAACAATTAAGGTTGGAGTAGACATAATTATCACAGAGTTTTTTTGTGTGGTACAAGGAAGATTTGGCTGATTAAGAGTGAGGCCTTCTTTAGAATCTCATATAAATTTGGCCGATTAAGATGAGAAGAAAAACATAATACATTAGTTAAATTTTTCAATTTAATGTATTTTTTCTCCTATTTATTAGGTGCATGAGTTGAAGGTTGAATGTAAGAGTCTTATAATGTTGTGTTACCTTAAATCTCAAGTTTTTGATACTCCTATGATGATATTTCTCAACAAGTATTTTATTCTATTGTTGTTTTTTGAATAACATATTGGGCAAATACAAAATTATGTACTTCTACAGGACAGTTAACATAAAATTGAAGCATCAAACAAGACTTGATCAAGTTGCAGGTGGAATGTGCACTCAAATAGTAAGTAATGTAGAATAACAAAATAAGTAATCTTTCGTGTCTATATTTTTTTATTTTTTGAGATTACATCCATGTTATATATTCATAGAATGGTTCAAAATTGAAATTTACAATTCGATAAAAGTACTAACGGGTGTTGTTCCCTGCACCCTCAATCAACAACTTGCCTCCATTTTATTTTGATTTACAAACTACTATATTATTTGAATATCTTTCTTTCTTGCCACAATAGGAAAGAGTTTGAGGTGGAAGACTACAATAATAGAAGTGTTTCAATTTGCTATACTATACTACAACATCATTTCATAACTAATTTTTCAATTTCTATATATAATTAGGTTATAGTAATCTAAGTGAAGAAGCATCATGTCAGACAATCCAAGTGAAGAAGGTAATGGGGATGCAATCAGTGACAACACTTATTCAGACTCTACATGCTTACCAAGCAGAACAATGCTTACCGAGCAGAACAGTGCTTACCAAGCAGGACAGTGCTTACCGAGCAAGACAGTGTTTACCAAGTGACACTATATCTACCGAGTCTCCAGTATATACTGTGTTTGAAACTACAACTGAGTGGTTAGTATGGACCGTGCCTCCACTTCTACCGAGTGCATGACGATGTTGAGTAACGCAGTGGATGCCAAGTATTAGAAAGTCACTGAGTTAGTTTGCAGTAACCGAGTCACTATACTTGGGCCGACTCAGTAATATTTGTGTTAGCTTGTTTAAGAGCCGACTTTGTAATTATGTTGTAATTGTTTTAGATTGATATATAAATAATATTTTATATCATATCCAAAAGAGAAGTAAAATAGAAAAGCATGAAAAGGAGAGAAAGGCAGAGATAAGCGAATTACAAAGGGTTACAATAGTATAAGAAGTAGCAAAGATCTATCCATCATAGAAAGTGATCAGTACATCAGAGAATCTCAATCAGCAAGTACAGTTGCAAGTAAGAGATCTACTGTTTCATCCTAACAGGTGAATCAGCTTGAAATCCTTTAATCGAGTAGACTTAACAGTCTTTGTAAAATCTCTTAACTGAGTGCATACTTCATTGTATGTTTGTAAATCCTCTAACAAGGTGGACCTAGTAGTCCTTATTGCTCCTACTAGGGCAGATCATCAGAAGTGATCCTTGTAAGCCTTAACCGGAAAACTTTATACTGCAGTATTGAAGTTTTGTGGGTATCATCCCCACCCCAGTTTTACTTTCTACTTGGAAGGTTTCTAGGTCACCAAATCTCTGTGTTCAAAGTGTTATGAATGTTTTATTCTTTTTGTTACTCATGCATGCAGTCAGATTATCAATCTAATATTATTAAAATCTGAATCTGTTAAAAGTTTTGAAGTTACTGATTCACCCCTCCCCTCTCAGTAACCTAGATAGTCTTGAATATTTTCAACAAGTTAACATAAAATTGAAGCATCAAACAAGACTTGATCAAGTTGCAGGTGGAATGTGCACTCAAATAGTAAGTAATGTAGAATAACAAAATAAGTAATCTTTCATGTCTATATTTTGTTATTTTCTGAGATTACATCCATGTTCTATATTCATAGAATTGTTCAAAATTGAAATTTACAATTTGATAAAAGTACTGACGGGTGTTGTTCCCTGCACCCTCAATCAACAACTTGCCTCCATTTTATTTTGATTTACAAACTACTATATTATTTGAATATCTTTCTTTCTTGCCACAATAGGAAAGAGTTTGAGGTGGAAGACTACAATAATAGAAGTGTTTCAATTTGGTATACTATACTACAACATCATTTCATAACTAATTTTTCAATTTCTATATATAATTAGGTTATAGTAATCTAAGTGAAGAAGCATCATGTTAGACAATCCAAGTGAAGAAGGTAATAGGGATGCAATCAATAGATTGTGTTTGAACTTGAAAAGAAAAGGTGATGAAAAATGTTATTGTCCCTGCAATAATTGTAAGGGCTTAAACATTAGAAGATTTCTAATCAAAATAGCTAAGAGACATTGTAGGGATAATGATCACATTGAAGGAGGCTTTGATTATCATGAATTGGTAAGTTTTTCATTATATTTATTTAACAATTAATATATATATGAAATACACCTAATGATGAGATCATTATCATGGTTTATTTGTGTTCATCATTTTAATATAGGTCAACCTCCCTACAGGAGTATGTGATATGGACCATGGAGGTGTGAATATTGAGAATATGGCTTTGGAAGTGGAGGATCATGGAGGTGCAAATATTGAAGTTGAAGATTATGATCCCATGGAAGATGACAATGATGGGCTAGATGATGGTACTAATACATTGATCCATGACACATTTGGTATTGGCACAAATGATGATGATGATCAGGATGATGTTGATGTCATCCATGATATACCTCTACTTGAGAAGGTGGCCACACCCCTTTACGAAGGCTCCCAAACAACTCTTCTCTCTGATGTATTGTTATTGTTGAACTTGAAGGTTATGAATGGTTTATCCAACACAACAATGTCACGTATGCTATGGTATGTCATATATGTCATTATAGTAATTAAATGGTGAAACATGTACCATAAATATTGTTAATATTAATAACATATATTTTTTTCTACAAATTGATAGGTGAGTTCTTGTTACCACCATTGAATATTCTCCCTCGCTCATACCAAGAATTATGTGCCACTATGAAAGATATTAGAATAGAGTATCAAACAATAGATGCTTGTCCAAATGATCATATTATTTATCATAAAGAACATGAATTTGTAACAGAATGCCCTAAATGTCATACAAGTAGATATCGAAAAGATCAAATAACAAAAAAGGTGCCTCACAAGGTTCTTCGTTACATCTCCATTATATCACGTTTGCAAAGATTATTTAAGTTTAGTAGCTTGGCACAATTTATGGATTACCATGCAAGCAATAGGAGTCAAGATGACATTATTCAAATGCCTATGGATGGTTCTATATTTAAGGACATAGAGGAAAAGTGGCCGCACTTTATCAAAGAACCTCAAAATCTCAAGCTTTCAGTGGCAGCGGATGGTGTCAATCCATTTGGAGAGCTAAGATCTATTTGCACCGTTTGGCCTATTTTTGTCATCAACAATAACATTCCTCCATGGATGTCAATAAAGAGGGAGCACATTATGTTGGTAATGATTGTTCTAGGTATTTGATCATTTATTAGTTATCTGCATGTAATTATAAATCTTGTAGTAAAATGGTCACAATAATTATGTAATGTTGTTGTTCATTCAACCAGGTAAATACCAAGTTAAAGATATGAATGTTTATATTGAGCCTCTTATCGACGAGTTGGTGGAGTTATGGAAAGGTGTCACTATGTATGACATCTCTAGACCAATAGGAGATAGAAAATTTCAATTCCATACAATGCTTGTATGGACAATACATGATGCCCCAGGGCTAACACATTTTTCTAGTATGTTATGGTGAATTCAAGTTGCACATGATAATTCTAAAAATAAAAATTAACATATTTAATCTAATTGTATCATTACCTTGTAGGTCTTCAAACAAAGGGAAAATTTGCATGTCCAGTTTGTGGTCTAAAGATGAAATCTCATTATTCAAAAATTTTAGGAAAGCAAGTGTTTGATGAGTATAAACACTTTCTCCACAAAAATCATAACTATCGAATTACCAAAAAACATCTTTTCAATGGGAAACAAGAGAATACATCAAAGCCACAGAGAATGACACCTCACTTATGGAAGTTGGAATATAATATAATTAATCATCAAGGTACTACCATTCTACCTAATAGTTTATGTTTGGAATTTGTATATTTTTATTGTGTTTTGTTTGTTGATTATGTGATTGATGATCATGAATGTTGTCAAGGCAACACTACTCAACACCTTCCAAAGGGACTAAAGAGTTATCCCAGACAATTTAGTAGGTTGCCCTACTATGAGCAACTACTTGATGTGCATTTGTTTGATACTATGCATATTGAAAAAAATGTAATGAAGACATTGTGGAAGATATTGGATGGAAGGTGGGACAAAGAAAAAATTGTCAAAATTTGTAGCGACATTCATGAATCTAATCAGGCAATGAAAAATTTCATTGAATCAAATAGAAATGGAGAACAAATTAATACAAGTTCCCTTCCTTGGTTATTAACAGAACAACAAGGTGATGCCATAAAAGAAGTTATACAAAAAATTTGATTTCCCGCAGGATTTGCTGCAAACATAAGAAGTACCATATCAAAGAAAGGTGAATTTGGGCCAGGGTTGAAAATGCATGATTGGCATACCTTCATCAAGGTAAGTCATGTTCTTTTGTATTTACAATATATTTGTAAACTGCATGTACTTCTCATTGTATTATATGAGAAAATAATGACATGATTATTTTTATAATTATTGCAGTACATGCTACCCCTATCTCTCCTAGAGAACTTCAACAATAACATCAAACAAGTGATATATGATCTTAGAAAATACATGAGGTAAGCAATGATATCTATTCAATTTGTTGTATATATGTATCGTAAAGTCTCATGTTTATATATTTTTGTGTCTTGAATGTCTTGTAGGTGGTTGTCATCTAAAGAAATCCATAGAGAAGATATAAAATACTCGAAGAAAAGAATTCCTCTCCTAATGTGTGAAATAAAAAAGTGTCTACCTTCAACCTTTTTCAATGCACAAGAACACTACCTCATACACCAAGTTGAGGAGATTGAAATGTGTGGACCCGTACACACTCGGTCAATGTGGATGGTTGAGAGGCACTTGAAATTTTTGAAGGCTTTGGTTTGGAAAAGAGCACGTCCTAAGGGTTCTATGGTGGAGGGATATATGGTATACCGGACTATGGTGTATGTTACTAAATATCTTCCTAAGCTTGTAGCAAAGATCCATATAGATCACATTTGGGATCTCGACACCATTAGAAAATTTGAAGGGGAGTACTTGGTGGGGGAAGGCAGAATGAGGAAAGTGAGAGGTAATAAATTATAAGATGTTATTGTAGCTGTTAATTAATTCTTAATCTTCAAAATTAATCAGTTGTAAGTCATCTATTTATTTTTTGTATAGCTACTCCAGAGTGGGATGCAATACATTTGTATATTACAAACAATCAAGATTGGATGACGAAATGGATTGAATGATGTCATCATTTAGGTCGCACATTAACATGGGAATTTGTGTCTTCATTGGTTAATGAAGCTCATCGTAATGGAGATCCAAATGTTACCCAAAGGGAAATAGATTTAGCACATGGTTTAAAAGATTTCCAGGTACATATAAATTTTTTAATCACTCATACGTTTATGAACTCTCGATGTATTAATTTATACATGTTTTACATATTTTTGCAAGTCAAACACCACAAGGCTATGTTTTGCAATGGTCATAAATTTTGCATCAAAAAGTTGGATGACACAAAGAAAACTTGTGATTATAGGATAAGTGCATTCTTTCAAGTGACTACTATTTCATCTAGAAATGACTTACATCCTCGAGAGTCCGAAAATTGATACTATGACATTTTGGATGATATACTTGAGTGTGACTTTAATTCCTTCAGATTAGTTCTCTTCATCGTCAGACGGTATAGGCTATGACTTAATCAAAATGATCCTGATAGAACTGTTATTGAACATGACAATGGATTTCTAATGATTAATACAAGGTGGTTTGAGCTAGTTGGGGATGAACCCTATGTTCTTCCAAGCCAATGTGAGCAGATATTTTACTCAAAGGTTCCGCATAAATCGGGTTGGTCGTTTGTTGTTAGACATGAGGTATAATGTGATGGAAGAAGATTGCAAACAACTAGAAGATGATGTAGATGATGATCATGAACAATAGTTAGTCGATGATGTTCTTGACACAACTTTTCTTGGAGAAGAAGAAGATGATGACAATGATGATGCTACTGATGATGATGATGATGATGATGATGTTGTTGTTGTTGCTGCTGCTGCTAATGATGATGATGATGATGATGATGATGATGATGATGATGACGATGATGATGATGACAAAGATGAAGTCAATGATGGTGGTGGTGATGATGTTGATGTCAACGATGATCATGGTGATTAGTTGGATGAAGAAGAAGATGAATGACATGAATGAATGAAATGTACAGTTATGTGATCACTACTTAATCTATTTAATATTGATTTCTTGATAGAAATGTGTAGTTATGCAATCAATGCTTAATCTAATTAATTCATGATGTACTTACTATGGGATGCTTATGGTTTTTAATGTACTTACTATGTGGTTTTGAGTATATGTATCATGAGTTTTTTAGCTAACATTAGATAATTGAATTATATATGTAGGTACCTAGACTCATTTCACGAGCATCCCACATAGTCTCATGGATCGACAAACTGACCTTGATGCTGATGATGTGACTAGATCAAGTAAAGAGCTATACAATTATGGCTTGTAAAGTACTGAAATACTTTAAAATGTGTAAAATGTTTTTAATTATAATAAAATGTTTTTAATTTAACCCTATTATATGTTATTGCAGATGACCCCCCTTTGCATCAATAGAGAACTAGGCATGCATTGAGACCTAATGAGAGGGTAGATGATCATGATGATGATATTGATACTCATCTTAACAATTATATCTTAAAAACTAGAAATCAAAAGAAAAAAAAAAATGATTGTCATCTATGCACCTTAATTGATAATGACTGATTTTTATATGTCAATGAATTTAATTATGTGTTAGTGAATGTTCATAAATTTTATAATGTGTTAATGAATGTTATCGTCTGATAATTAATGAATGTCACATTTTATTAATGTGTGAATGAATGTTATCATGTGATAATTAATGAATGTTACATTTTATTAATGGACAAAATAATGAATGAATGTTAGATGTTAATGGGGAATTTAGAGTGATGTTGGGGGGGGGGGGGTGGGGCCAAATGAGCTTCCACCTTTACGTGGTTGGCCCTGTTTAGTATAGAATATAAAACTATTCTTGAAACAAAGTGAAGCTCAATAAGTTTGTTCCTTATATAGGGTCTCAAGTGTAGCTTTTATCCGACTCTCAACATTGCAAGGGTTCAAGTGGTGTTCTGATATTGGTTTCTCCATCTCCCACTGACATCTTTTCTTTCTCCTAAGAACTCTCACCGAGCTATGATACATGGATGAGAAAAAGATGTCCCTTACAGGCTACACATATATACTATGGTAGATCTAGGGAGAAAATATACTACAACATAGAATGAGTCAACTTGAATCTATAGTTTCTTCATTTGCAATGAAAATTCAAATTACAAGCCATATTTTAGATTTAATATTCATATTTATCTTCATCATGATCATAGCCATCATGGTTAGCATTTGGTTCAACTTCATTTGAACCACACTTCATGTCGGGTACCATTATAAGGCATGGAGTGTGGTCATACCCATGTTACCATAATAATGAGTTAGCCTATAAAATTATGAATAAAATACCTCATGTATCATATTTATAATACTGCAGGAGCACCCAGGATTGGCCCAGGCACCCAAGTTCCTACCAAAGGAAGCCAAGTCGAACCCAGAGGAGAACAAAAGTAGAATCCGAACCCAACCTCAAACAAAGAACCAGATAGCTTGGATTTTTTCTAATTCAAGTTTATTTCTGAATTCTTCTCCATTTCCAACCTGATTATTCCATATTTTGTTTTCCAATTTTCCTTCTTCCTCACTCCAAATTCAAGGATCACCACCCATGACTTATGTTGTTATTTCCTTTTAATAATTGTGCTATTTCAAGGATCACCACCCATGGCTTGCTTAAGATGATGAATGTTGGCAATGCCTTTATTACCAAGGAATCACCGCCCGCCATTAATGAATATTAATGATCATTGTTTCCTAAGGGTAATCTTTGTTTGTGTATGTTGATCACCCAAGTCTTTGGCTATGATTTGCATGCTGTGAGGTTTGTTAGAAGTGGAGGTATGACATGCTGGTTGGATTATAACATATTGACACTTACACCATGAAGAAGAAAAATTATTAAATAAAAAGAGAGGACCAACTGAACCATCTTGTGGTCAGTCTATATCACATTGAGAAACAATGTCAAGACTCAAGAATCAAAACAATCAAAAGTTTCTTCAAGACCATGAATGATTAACAAAATTCCATTAGAAAACAAAACACTAATCTATATTATCATTAAACCATAAAATATGTTTTTAAAGTTTAGAAGCATCACAAGAACTTTCAAGAAACATAGTACTATCCAAGGACCAAAATGAATACCTTCCAAAATGATTATGGTTATGTTGATGTTGATGTCTAATGATTATGATGATGTTGATGTTGATGTCTATAATTTATTTCACTTACTGATGCTTGCCTAGATTGAATTTTGAATTGCCAGGCTGGAGAACGCTTTCAAAGTTTAGGGTCTGTTCTACATGATACTCTTAGTTATAACTCAAATGCAACTCAACATATTTTTGATGCTGGGCAACCCACTGCAAAAACTCATCTGCAGGTGAAATTTAATGCTATGAATCTTGGCATTGTTAATGTTATTACTTTTCCTCATGTTTCATATTTGTGAAAAATTTTCTTGGCACTATCTTATTCTTATTACAATATTCTTTGTTGTGAGGTAGGAGGTCAATCTTCATTGTCTTCATTGTGGGGGACAGTGAAGATTTCTCTAACAAATAACAGGTCTTCTTTAGTATCTTATAATAACATGCTAAACTGATAAAGGTGTTATGAGCATTTAATCTTCACTTACTAATAGAATAAGCATATTAATACTATTCTTAATGTTCCATTTAAATGCATTTAATACAAAAAAAAAATTTACAAAACTGAACCAATGGCATGTTGACAACAAAGATGTGTTGAAGAGTTTTCTCATTGCTTAATGTTAATTGTTCCCACACAATCCACTCATACAATAGTGAAATGCTATGTGGAAGGGATGGTTGATAGTGTTCCTTGAGGGAAGTGGGATTTTGAAAGACTTGTTATCATTGTATTATGTATTTCCAATATGTTTGGATGCAGGGCAGATCGGGAGAATGAAGGATCACTCACTGAGTACATGATAACCCAGTTTTGAAGGGTCACTAGAAGAGGGGAATGAAGGATTACTCACTTATTGCATGATAACCCCACCAAGAATTCTTTCCTTCAATTTTCCACAATATCTCAAAGTATGATCATTATTCTTTACTTTCTTCTATATGCTATTCTTTCTATGGTTTTGTTATCTCAAAAATATATCAAAAACATTGCAGATGTGCATATAAAAGTAAAATATTGTCCTTCAATTGTTCCACATTGAAGAATTTCCTCTTTGGAGTATTTTCTTCATTTGTACAATATCTATCAAAAATGGTTCCCATATTTCTTTAAGATCTATTTTAATCTTTATATTGCAATTTTGATTAGATTTGACCTATAGTTGATTTTATTAGTATTTTATTACATATACTCCTAATGTGAAATGTGGAGAGAAAGAAAGAGACACACTAGGTATGAATTACAAGATATACCCATCATCACTTAGCACGTACATAATAAATTATGGATAGGGAACAACCCCCTAACCTCTAGATGTTTGTTTCATGTTGGCCTCTTATTATATGCAAAGGTAGGCCTATCTTAATTAGGCTAACAACCATAGTGTAGGGGCCATAAATTATGAAACCCAAAATAGTGCACACTTGTATTAAATTAGGTTCAGTATACTATAAGGGAATGGAAACCGTGCAATAGTGCCTCATGGGGATGGAAGAAACCCTTCACCAAGAAGATGGTTGTGTTTGCAATATTTACTAGAGGAAAAGAACATAATTTGGCTCCAGAAATTACTCTTAGAAGATAATGGCACCCACAAAACACTTCAAAAAGATAGCACTCACTATATCTTTTATCACTCTTTTAAAGCTGGGACAATAAATCTCAAACATTGATCAATGAATTCTTGAACACAAAGAACCATTGATAGATATGATTCATGTGTACAATAGCCAACAACCAATTGTTCCAATCATGGTGTCCAATAATTATGTTAGAAAAAGCATCTACAAATCCCCTACACAACCATAATAGATTCAAACCATGAACTATAAGAACCTAACAATGGGAGTAACAAAGATACAGCCTAAATAAATCTTGATCATATTCCACCCTATTGTAAGGCCCAAGAAGTAACTCTATCTTAAACCTACACATTCCTCTAGATGAAGCTCAAAGGTCAGGTAGCTAAAGCATAGCAATACTTGAATGAATATAGGAATAATTTGATGTACAATCATTTTCTAGCTTGGTTTATGGGTTTTCCACATAATATTTTCCCTTTAACCACATTTATAGTTTGCAAAAATCAGAAAAAATTGTTTCAGATTTATATTATCCTTTTGAACTAGCACTCTACCATCAAAATGCATAATCATTGGTCATATCAAGAAAATTCCTATTGATTAGTAGGATATCCTTATAAAAATTTAATGCATGGATTTCTTGTGAATTATCGACTGCTATGTATCCTGCAACTATGGAAGGAATAGTGTTGGTGTTAGGTTTCATTTATTATTGAATTCAATGGTTTCCAAGATGTGTTGAGGAGTTTGCTCATTGTTTAATGTTAATTGTTCCTGCACAATCCACTCATACAAAAGTGAAATGCTATGTGGAAGGGAAGGTTGATAGTGTTCCTTGAGGGAAGGGGGATTGTGAAAGACTTGTTATCATTGTATTGTGTATTTCCAATATGTTTGGTTGCAGGGAAGACCACGAGAAAGAAGGATCACTCACTGATTGCATGATAACCCAGTTTTGAAGGGTCACTAGTTGAGGGGACAGTCAAGGTCCCAATGATTGCGTCATTGGAGGACCCTTTTTCTTTGTAGTAATTTCTATTCAAATTGGATGCATTTATTTCTTGTGAATTATCCGCTACTATATATCCTGCAACTACATCCGTAAATTTGCATATACTTCTCTACGGTTGTAAGCCACTTAGAGATCTGTTGCCCCACTTTTCATCCTGTACCCATGCTATCAAAGTAGAAGATTTTGATGTCACAGTCAAGTATGGTCATGGTTGAGTCTAGGTCTAAGTCTTTCATAGGTAGGTTATTATTTTCGTGTTCCCTTTCTCTTGCCCTCTCATCTCTAAACAGGGTGGGTGTTTTCAAAGTCTTGTCATGATGGGTAGGTGATAGACCCCAACCTAACAAGGATAATGTGCTCTTACTGGTGATCTTTCTCAGGCAGAATGGCAATTGGAGGCCGTGATTTTTAGACACTCATAAGGAATTAGGAAAGATTCTTCATTTGGATAATGTAGTGACAGAGCTAGTATTGGCTATTCGAAGAAGTTCATCTCATATGTCAATAAGCAGAGAATCCATCTCTTTGTATAAGTAATCTTTGCAAATCATATTCTAGGACTGTTACAATGTTTCTAACCTTCAGTGATGACAGAGTCAATTAAAGATTATGTTTTGCACAATTTAGAGGCATGGGTCATTTCTCTAATACTTCACGATCCTAATGGTGAAAATGACACTCAATCTAGTGTTGAAATGAAAAAGATATGGCACTTCTCAGTGAAGTATATTGGATATGATTCCAGTATCGAGGGTAATCCAACCTTTATCAATAAGAATAAAGTGACACAGACCAACACTACTGAATGGGTGATATAGAAAGAAATAGGGGAAGTCAAAATTGCAAGTCCTGAGCATGAAGACTTAGTTCCGTGAAGAATGGAAACAGAGAGTTCATGGTAGGTGTCTTCTTTGTTGGAAGATGAACTCATATACTAAGACAGAGTGGTCACATGATCTCAAGAGGTTAAAAAATGTTATGCAATCATGCGACAATGTAATTCACTGAAGATGTTTGGCGGTAAAGTGGGATCCTTCCATGTGTCTAGGTGAGGCTGCATGTTCTTGTATGTTTGCGAGTGTATTGGCAGATTCTTGATCTATGATTGCCATTTTTCCTTGGTGTTGTTGAAGATTCTTACAAGAAATGCGGGATTATGCCATGTGTTCATGTGGGCCAATTTTATTAAAAAGAAATATTATATCATGCACCAATCATAGACCAATCACATGATCGCATGAATTAAAATATTGCTATGCAATCATGTGACAATGGGAACTCAGGCTGGTGAATATGCTCTGTTGGGACCCACTTACACCAATAGTGTAGATGTGACGATGGAAGCCCGAGTGGTGAGAAAAGTCAATGAAAAGATAATGAAAAGACAATGTAACTTAAGTAACTGTGCCATGCTAGGACCCACATACATCAACAGTTTAAATGTGACAACATAAGCTGAGCAGGGAAAGATCCTACATCCGACAGAGGGCATATGTTCGCAAAGAATCTTGGAGGTCTATGCGAAGAAGCGACGACCGTTGATCTTTCAATGGTGGGACCGGTAAGTTTCTCATAGTCACTAGGTCGGAGAAGGAATAAAGTACATTTGGCGGTTAGGGAAGATGACCGCACGGTTTCACGACTAATAAATAGTTAAGAGACAATGTAAGCTAGGCAAGTTCATTTTGAGCGGTCGCATGATCGCAAGAGTTTAAAACATGCTATGTGATCATGCGAGATGTGAACACATGTCTCTCGGTGGGTTCGGAAGAATTGTTTGCAATAGAAAGGTTTAAAGATCCTCGATCGATGGTCCCCGCCATCCCACTTTGGTACCAGAGATTCATAGAGGGATAGCGGGATCCCTCCACATAGCATGGTGGGGTCGGGGAAAGTTGTCCAAAAAGTTAATGAGATGCTCGATCTACGGCTCCCGCTTTGCCAGGATGATAGGGAAGATTCTAAGCGGTAAAGCAGTCGCATGATTGCAAGAGTTTAAAACAAACTATGTGATCATGCGAGATGTGAACATGTGTCTCACAGTGGGTCCAATGGTATCCATACAAGGTGGCTCTCAAAAATTAGATCAAGGGCCCCTGTATTACCGCTATGGTTTCAAAAAGTCATAAAGGAAATGCAGGATCTTGACGCATGTCCAGCACGTAAAAGAAGTAAAGATTATTATCTCAGAAAGGAAAAAAAGATGTTGAGTATAAATGAATTCTCAATTTTTATTCCAAAGTCATAATGATCATGTAGCAGAGCTACGACTTCTAATATTATTGAGATACCACTAGATGATTCTCAGAGGTTTTCTTGATTGAGATGAATTGATACAACCATATAATGGCTTTCAAAATGTGAAAGTTAGAAGTGTTAGATTTGACAAACGCAAATCTTCCCAAGAACACCTGCATGCAAGACTGTCACAAAGAAGAAGCAAAAAGACAGAAAGCTATGGCGGCTAATAGGCCAGAGACAGGAAAATCATCTTGACAGAAATAAGCTTCTATTAACAAAATGAAATTACAATACAATCTCCTTTATTGAAATGAAAGAAGTGAATCCTTATAAAAGGAAACACGAAACCCTAAAGGCTAAAACCCTAAAGAATTATAAAGCGCCTAAGTGAAACTTAAGCCTAGAGTATGATAAACTAATAATTAAATGATTTAATTATTAGCTAACATAAGACTACTCTAACACCCCCCCTTAAGTGTAACTTAGGGAGAAGCAAAAAAAGCTAAACTACTGTAGAAAGCAGGAAAGATGGGTCCCGGCAACTAGGCCTGATCAGGTACCCAAACATAAAGCAAAAGATGTCCCAGAGAAAGGAACAAGAAGAGAGCAAGAAACTCCTCTGAAGCATGTCTGAAAACTCTGTCAGAAGATACTGCTGGAACCCCCACTGAAGTGCATGACCAGGTAGAGAAGACAAGTGTCTGAAGAGCTGATCAATCGAACCAGGAAGCAATAGAACCAACAGGTGAACCCCCCCATAATGCTGAACTGGGAGAGGTGACAGGAACACTGAAATGCGATGCCAGAAATAGCTGCAGAAGAAGAACCAGGAACACCAACAGTGCAATAGAAGCACACACACAGGATAAAGGGCGGTGTCATAGACACAGTCTACATGGGCTAATGTCGTGGAAGGTACGCTCATTTGACAAGAGTGGATGCGCCTATAGTGGCAAATGCATCAGAATCCCCCCATGACACTTTATAACTGAGTGCGAATACTAAAACTGAACCAGGTGAAAAAGATCCCAGAAATGCAGAAGAGGGCACTTTATCTCAGTGCGTTTACAGAACAAAGATACATCAGAAAGAGCATGCAAGCTCAGAAGTCAGAAAGAAGAGTGCACTAAGAAACCAGAAGAAGAGATCCCCAGACCTGTAGAACCAAGCACACCACCAGAGGGCATAAACTGCATAACTCGGAGGAGTGAAAATCTGGAGCAAAATCTGGAAAAAATACCTCTGCCACCGAATAGTACACAGAATCAGCTTTCCGACGATATCTCGTTTGCCGAAAAAGGAGTCCGGATGAGCCAGATATGACTCCCGGAAGGCAAAAAGAGACATCAGACTTCAACAAAAAAAAACACTATTGAAATGGTGGAACCAAAAACCTTAACCTCCATCATCGGAAAGAGCTCAGAAAGAGCTTTCCGACGATATAAAAAAGTCAGAAAAAGGCCCCCGTATGCTCCAGATACGGCCAAAAAACCCAGCTACCCCTAGAAAAAGCTCTAAAAGGACCAAAAAAATATATTTTTAAGCCCCGGCGGCTGGAATTACAAAGCCCCTGGGCGCATGGCGCACGCAGGGGGCTGGAGCTGGAGCTCCTGGTCGGTCATAGGACCGGCCGCTGAGGCCCGTAGGGGTTTAAAACATCCCGCCACCGGCGGAGCGGAGCACCGGAGCGGCGCAGGAGGTGGCGGCTGTGGGCCGGGGGGCGGAGCGGCCGCAGGGGCGACCGGGCAGAGGAGCCAGCGGAGCGCGGCCGTGGAGGGCGGCAGAGCCGGAAGTAAGCGGCAGCTGGGCGGGCCGCGGGTGGCGCGGTGGCGGGGGCCGTGGCGGCTGCAGTGGTGGGGGCCGCGGCTGCGGTGGCCGCTCGGGCGGTGGCCGCGGCTGCGGTTGCTGCTGGGCGGCGCGGGGGTGGCCGCTGGGCGGCGCCCCCAAAATAGTTTTTTTTTAAAAAAAAAATCGCCGTTTGTACCCACCTCGGAGTGCGTGCCAGGGCCGTACGGCCCTGATATGCAAAAAATTTTTGCCTCAGATGCCACTGTGTCTAAAATGGACAAGTTTTATATGGATTTAGGGGTTCTTGGGCCTTCCGGACACAATGGTGGTGTCCGTTTTTGCCCAAGGTGAGCCAAATTTCGGCTCCCCCCAGATCCACAAAAAAAACTTCTGAAACCATTGAAAACCTTCTGCTTCTGGCACGCTTCAACGAAACTCGAACAGCGAACAACAGGAGAGCTCTGATACCATGTTAGATTTGACAAACGCAAATCATCCCAAGAACACCTGCATGCAAGACTGTCACAAAGAAGAAGCAAAAAGATAGAAAGCTATGGCGGCCAAAAAGCCAGAGACTGCAAAACCATGTTGCAAGAAAATAATCTTCTATTAACAATGATGAAAATAATACAATCTCGTTTATTGAAATGAAAGAAGTGAATCCTTATAAAAGGAAACACGAAACCCTAAAGGCTAAAACCCTAAAGAATTATAAAGCGCCTAAGTGAAACTTAAGCCTAGAGTATGATAAACTAATAATTAAATGATTTAATTATTAGCTAACATAAGACTACTCTAACAAGAAGTTTAATAAGCCATTGAAGCTGATGAAGAGAGAATGGTCACTATTTGGAAAACTTGTGATAGAGTATTTGGTGCACACATCAGAGGTCTTTCAACATGTAGTAGCTGGTCAATGATGTGTCTTTGAAAGTAAACTTTTCTTGGATCTGGCTGTTGATTATGGATTCGATAATGGTCTGAGTATGCTATCTTTGTCAGATCAGCAACATTTCAAGGCAAGGAGAAATGTAATGAAAAGTTGAAATCGAGAAGGAGATATATGTGATATTGTTTTCAAATATGATCGAGACATCAAATATGCACAGAGAAGCAGTAGCTAGGAAGCAAGCATATCAATATCGTTCAGCTTCTATAAGTGGTATTCTATTGATGAAGAATACTCATTTCATATTCTCAAAGGCAAGCTATAGAAAGAGACAGTGTCTTTTGAGCTTCTTTTATTTGTAATTTCAAAAGTATTATTCTCTTACCTTTCTAGATTCTGGAAGTTAAAACACTTCAGATTCTCATGAAGATCATACATTGTAATCCCTATATAAACTGTTGCAAAAGTAAATGCAAGGGTTGGAAAATTTTTGGTGTGAAGCTGGTTGCAGAGTCAATCAAGTTTAGTGCCATTATTGTACTGTCCACTTTCATTATTTGTATTTGATGTTGGTTTCATTGTGTTGAATTGAAGATGGGGAAATAAACAGAGTTTTGTTTTGTTGTTTTCAAGTTAGCCAATCAATAGGATAATCAGAGAATTATAATTGGTTGTGGAATTGCATCAGCTACTTCATTTGCATTTCATAATTTGCATGATCATTCTTCAATTGCATTTCATAGTTTGCATTTTTTCATATTGCTATGTTGGGAAATTCATAAGATTGTGAAGATCATCAGCATAGCATCTTTGCATTTAAATCCTACCTGAGATTTCACTTGCCTGGGTGGAACTCGGTTTCCTCTACTATTCTCTGGTTAAGAACATACTTGTAGTAGGGATTAGAATTGAAACAAAATTCATTGAATATTTTTCACATAGGGAGCTGTACCTCAATTCAGAGGGAAACTAGATATTCTTAAAAATAGTTTCCCAACTATTGAGTAAAGTTGTTCTTTGATATAAATTTGGAAAAAAAAAGGAGTATAAAAAGAAGAACAATCTATTTGCCAATAGATTTTTGGTGACTCCACTAGGATAGGAAAAATAGTCGCATGACCAAAAAGCATTTGAAAATATAAACAGTCACTCTGGAGCAATCAAGATACTTAAGGATTGATAGGGAACAAGGTGAAAAGGACCTAACTTTCCAAAATTTAGAAGTACTTGGATTTCCCTTGTTAGAAGTACCTCATCAGAAAGGTGGACGTCAAGCTAGAAGCAAGCCCTCATCACCACAAAAAGTAGTAAGTACATTTTCTACAACTTGCCAAGTATTGACTTTGCACGGGGTTGTTCCTCCACAAGTTATCAATTTTCCACAGTATCCTCTACAAAATCAACTGAATATGGCTGCACCTTGGGCAGCTACTACTGGGCCACTCAATTTTGTAGCTTACCATCCTCTTCCTTCTGGTTCCTGAAAGAATATACCCAAGTTTGCAGGAGATGGGAAAATTACTACAGATGAAGATATAAAAGCATTTTTCACAACCATAAATATTCTGGGAGTTAATCATGAAGATGTTGTTGTTAGGTTATTTGTGGAGACTCTTATTGAGGTGGCTACAAACTGGTTCTATCACTTGGCTGATGGATCTATAACGAGTTGGAATACAATGAGAGCTGCTTTTGAAGACTGTTTTAAAACCGTTGAAGATGAGCATGCTTTGTTGGCTCAATTGACATTAGTGAAGAAATTACCTTCTATGAGCATGAGAGATTTTGTTGCTAGTTTCAACAAAATTACTAATAGAATTCCAGCAGCAAGTAGACCTACAACAGACAATTTAAAAACATTCTTCATCAGTGCTATGCCTCCTGAGGTTAATTTTGAACTAAGGAGATCTAGACCTATAGATTTAGAGGCAGCTCAGAGAAATGTTGTAGAGTTTGAGGATGACATGATTTCTGCAGGAAGGTGGAAGTGTGAAATTCAGAATAGAACTAGTACAAGTGAAACCACTTCATCAAAAGAAATGATTCAAAAGTTATCAAATGAGCTGATTGCTTTGAAAAGGTAGCTCCCAAGATTTAACAATCCATACCAAAGGAATTTTTCATAGCAAAAGAATAGTAACAAACCTTTGCAATTCCCTGGATTATAATAGAGGTTAGCAATAGAAGCTCCACCTAAAAAAGTGAGTGGATGTGTGCTTCACTTGACTACTGATCATGATGGTGAAAGTTGTCCAGATGTGATCAGTAGAATGTAGTTTTTGACTACTAATGAGCCCAATTCTCCCTTATCCAGTGATGAGACTAAGACATGCTCAAATGGTGACTCCAGAAATTTATTTTTAGAGTATGAGTCAGATTCACAAAAATAGGGAGAATGTTATGCCACAATCAATGGACACACCTATAATGTGCTCACTAGAGGACAAAAGGTGAAGACAATTGCTAATTCAAAAGATGTTCCAGCAAAACAAAGTCAACCAGTATCTAAAACACAAGATACTAATCAAGGAATGAAGACTTTGCAATCTGGTAAGGAGTGCAGTCCTTTGACTTTATTCAGTTTTGCAAAGATTCAAAAATTCAAATTTATGCTATTGATTATCTTAAATCACATCCCCATGAATTGAAAAGATTTATTGAGCATTGTAAAGATGAAAATATAGAATTAAATCATGCTGAAAATTTTGAATTGGAAGGAGAAACATTGATTGCAAACCTTTTCAATGAAATTGAGAATTCTGTCCTAGCTACTTCTCCTGGGCAAAAACCAGAACCATTCTATGTTTCATTGTTTATCAATGGGTGGAAGTTAAGCAATTGCATTATTGACTCTGGAGCTTCAAATAATGTGATGCCTTACATAGTGGCTAAAGCTCTAGGCTTAACTCTAACTAAGGCCAATGGCAGATGTTATGCTATGGATGCCAAGCAAGTGAATTTGGTAGGAAAAATTAAAGACATACGGGTTGCATTGGCAGCATATCTAGAAAAGAGAATTCTTCTAACCATCTTAGTTGCAGACATTCCGGTTAGCTATGGATTGTTGTTGAGAAAAAGTTTTTGTAGAGATTTAGGTGGAGAGATTAAATTAGATTGGTCTCAAGCAATAATTTTTGTTGGTAACAAAAGAGTGAAATTAGAACCTGAGGAGAAATCTAAATTCATAGTTCAAAAATCAGACAATCCTAAGGCCCAAATTTTATATCAAGAGTTGGAGTTTGGTAATTACATGTTGTATACAAAGGATGATGTTGTGGAAAATGAATTAGAAAAATCAGAATCTAAAAATTCTGGAAAAGAACCACAAATCTAGACACTAGAATTTGATGGTAGCTGTTCATCATCTAGTTCCGGTGCTGGTATTGTTTTAATTTCTCCAACTGGTGAATTAGAGCCTCTAACATTTAAATTAGAATTTAATAACACCAATAACAGTGCTAAATATGAGGCATTACTTCTTGGCATCATAGCAGCTAAGGAAAGAGGAATTAAAATTCTAAAAGCTCAAGGTGATGTAGAGCTGGTTGTAAAACAAGTGAGAGGTCAATATTCAATGAAAAATCATAAGTTGAAAAATTACCGGAACAGAGTTTGGGATGAAATTGAAACATTAGATGCATTTTCTATAAATTCTATCCCTAGAGAAATGAATATGAAGGCAGACTCTTTGGCTGTATCAGCATCCTTATTGCTTCCTCATCCAGTTTTTAAAGATAAGAAATACCAGATTGAAGTCATCTACAGGCCATCAATACCAGACAATATAGAAGATTGGCAGATTTTCAATGATGATAAGGGTCTACAGCTATTTTTAGAGAATACTGAAGGTCTTGATGAATAAGATGAAAGTAATTGTTTGGATGATTCTATAAAGAAAGAAAAACATGAAAATTCAGGGATTACACAATTGAAAAGTAATACAATTCCACCTTATTTTGTATCTCTAGAAAAGCTCTTCAATCGACATGATATGTATGTAAAGAAGAAAAGAGAAAAGAAGGGGCCAACTATAGGAGAGTTTGAAAATATAAATATTGGGACAGATGTTAATCCCAAAATGATAAATATTGGTAAATGTTGTACACTGGAGGAAAAGGAGAAGGCAAAGAAATTATTTCAAGAATACCAAGACATCTTTGCCTGGAGCTATGAAGATTTAAAGAGTTTCATGAGTGGAAATTTCAAACACACAATTCATCTGAAACCAGATGCTGCACCTTTTCAGCAAAAATAGAGATGTTATAATCCAAAGGTAGTAGATGCTATTTACAGGGAGATTGACAAAATGTTGAAAGCTAGAATTATTTACCCAATACATCATTCTACATGGATTGCAAATATTCTGCCGGTAAGAAAGAAAAATGGTGAGATCAAAATATGTGTTGACTTCTAGAATTTAAATCAAGCCTCTTTGAAAGATAATTATGCATTTCAAAACATGGATCATCTATTACAAATAGTAGCTAGAGCTGAGATGATGTCTATGCTGGACGACTTTTCCGGATACAATCAAATTGAAGTGGAAAAGAAAGATCAACACAAAACAGCTTTTACAACTCCTTGGGGTACCTTTGCATATCACAGAATGCCATTTGGTTTAGTTAACATTGGTGCTACTTTTCAGCGAGCTATGGATGCTTCATTTGCTGATATGAAGAACAAAATAATTGTGATTTACCTTGATGACTTAATAGTGTTTTCTAAGAAGAGGAAAGATCACATAGATGATTTGGAAAAAGTGCTGCAGTGATGCAGGGAGCATGGTATATCTCCAAATCCAAAAAAAATAGTTTTCTGTGTAACAGAAGGAAAACTATTGGGCCATATTGTGTCACAGGAAGGAATAAGGATTGACCCAGAATGTGTGAAAGCTATTCAAAGATTAAGCTTGCCTTCAAATAAGACTACTATTAAATCTTTCTTTGGCCAAGTTAATTTTATTAGAAGATTTGTCCCTAATTTTTCAGAGATTACCAAATGTATTATGGACATGATGAAAGGTAATGTTGTTTTTAAATGGAATGAGTAGGGAAAACAAGCTTTCAATGAAATTAAGGAAGCAATTGCTAATGCACTAGTCTTAAGTCATCCGGATTATAAAAAATATTTCATTATATACTGCTACGCCTCAGAGCATACACTCTCTACAATTTTGATGCAAGAAAATAAAGAAGAAATTCAGGCACCAATAGCATTCATGAGTATACCTTTGAAGGAGAATGAATTAAAATACTCTCAATTAGAGAAACATGCATATGTTGTAGAGAAAGCATTGAAGAATTTCCATTTTTATATTTTGCATTCACATTCTCTGATTTTTGTGCCTAATATTGCTGTGAAAAGTATTCTAACACAGCAAGATGTTGGCTGCAATAATAGAGGTTCATGGATTGCCAAAACTCAAGAATATGATATTGAAATTAAGCTTGCAAAATTAGTCAGAGGAAATGCATTATGTAAAGCCATAGTAGAGAATTTGGAAGAAGAAGAACCGGTAGCAAATCAACTGGTTTTAAATGTAAGTCTCCAAGATCCTTGGTTTGAAAATATTGCATACTTTTTAACTTATGGAGGATGTCCAGAAGGATTGACAGCCAAACAAAGAAGGGATTTAAAATTAAAAGCTGTTAAATATGTGATTTGGGAAGATAAGCTCTACAAGAGATCAATTGATGACACGTTTTTGAGGTGTGTTGATAAGAAACAATAGGAGCGTTTGCTGAAAACTTTTCATGACGAGGCTTGTGGAGGACATTTTTCTTCTTCAGTTACAGCTTTTAAAATTATGAGGCAATGTTATTACTAGCCTGGTATGTTCAAAGATGCATATCATTGGGTGGCTAAATGTGAAAAGTGCAGAATGTTTTCTAGCAAACCACAGTTAGCAGCACTTCCATTAAAACTAGTTATCATAGATGGTCCATTTTAGCAGTGGGGCCTTGACTTCATAGGTCCAATAGATCCAATGTGTAGTGTAGGGCATTCTTACATAATTACAGCCACTGATTACTTCATGAAGTGGGTTGAAGCTAAAGCAACCAAGAAGACCACTTCTAAGGTAGTGTGTGAATTCATAAAGGAGAATATTACGGTAAGATTTGGGGTTCCTCATAAATTGGTGATGGATAATGCTGCCTACTTTTCATCTATTGAAATTACTGATTTTTGTTTTGAGTATGGTTTCTCAATCAGTCATTCATCTGACTATTTCCCACAAGGAAATGGTCAAGCGGAATCAAGTAATAAAAACTTGATCAATATTGTTAAGAAATTGGTGTTAGACAATCATAAGAATTGGCACAAAAAGATACATGAAGCACTATGGGCTGATAGAGTGACTTCAAAGAGAGCAATTGGGATATCTCCATTTGAGCTAGTGTATGGAGTTGAAGCAAACCTTCCACTACTGCTGGAGTTGGCAACATGTAAGTTGAGGACAGTCATAGAGGATGATATTTACAAGGATGGTTTGGACAAAAGAATCATGTATTTGAGAAAACTAGAAGAAGAAAGAGAAAGAATGGTGTTTCATATTACTCAACATCAAATGAAGGTGAAGAACTTGTTTGATAAGAAAGCTAGGCCCCGTAAATTCATGGTTGGAGATCTTGTGTTACTATGGGATAAGAGGAGAGCTCCCAAGGGGATGCACGGAAAGTTTGAAACATTATGGAAGGGTCCTTATACTATCCACCAGGCATTTGAGAAGAATTCTTTCAAGCTAGCATATCCAGATGGAGAGGTACTTCCCTTGACCTATAATGGTCAAGATCTGAAATTATATCAAATGATCAATTGGAAATAGGTATCCCCTGTTTTGTACTATAGTTTTGTTTTGTTCTAGTGTTTGTTTCCTAGTTTGGTTTTCCCTTTTTCTTTTGTGTGCATTAGCTTCCTTGCTGCTTTGTTTCCCTTGTTTAGTTTTGTTGTGTTGCTGCCCTTTCATTCATGTGTGAAACCAAAGATTCAAGATTCATTGCTTAAACATGAGAATGTTCAAGTCCCCAGTCGGAGCCAGTTGTTGCCCCACTTTTCATCCTATACCCATGCTATCAAAGTAGAAGATTTTGATGTCACAGTTAAGTCTAGTCATGGTTGAGTCTAGGTCTAAGTCTTTCATAGGTAGGTTATTCTTCTCAGGTTCCCTTTCTCTTGCCCTCTCAGATCTAAACTAGGTGGGTGTTTTCAAAGTCTTGTCATGATGGGTAGGTGATAGACCCCAACCCGACAAGGATAATGTGCTCTTACTGGTGATCTTTCTCAGGCAGAATGGCAATTGGAGGCCATGATTTTTAGACACTCATAAGGAATCAGGAAAGATTCTTCATTTGGATAATGCAGTGATAGAGCTAGTATTGGCTATTCAGAGAAGTTCATCTCATATGTCAATAAGCAGAGAATCCATCTCTCTATATAAGTAATCTTTGCAAATCATATTCTAGGACTGTTACAATGTTTCTAACCTTCAATGATGACAGAGTCAATTAAAGATTATGTTTTGCACAATTTAGAGAAATGGGTCATTTCTCTGATACTTCATGATGCTAATGGTGAAAATGACACTCAATCTGGTGTTGAAATTAAAAAGATATGGTGCTTCTCAGTGAAGTATATTGGATATGATTCCAGTATCGAGGGTAATCCAACCTTTATTAATAAGAATAAAGCAGCACAGACCAACACTACTGAATGGATGATACAGAAAGAAATAGGGGAAGTCAAAATTGCAAGTCCTGAGCATGAAGACTTAGTTCCACAAAGAATGGAAATATAGAGTTCATGGTAGGTGTCTTCTTTGTTGGAAGATGAACTCATATACTAAGACAAAGTGGTCGCATGATCTCAAGAGGTTAAAAAATGTTATGTGATCATGTGACAACGTAAGTCACTGAAGATGTTTGGTGGTAAAGTGGGATCCTTCCATGTGTCCAGGTGAGGCCGCATGTTCTTGTATGTTTGCGAGCGTATTGGCAGATTCTTGATCTATGATCATCATTTTTCCTTGGTGCTGTTGAAGATTCTTACAGGAAATGCAGGATTATGCCATGTGTTCATGTGGGCCCATTTTATTAAAAATAAATATTATATCATGCACCAATCATAGAGCGGTCACATGATCGCATGAATTAAAATATTGCTATGCGATCATGTGACAATAGGAACTTGGGCCGATGAATACGCTCTACTGAGACCCACAGTGTAGATGTGACGATGGAAGCCCAAGTGGTGAGAAAAGTCAATTAAATTCAATGAAAAGACAATATAAGTTAAGTAACTGTGCCATGCTAGGACCCACATATGCCAACAGTGCAAATGCGACAACATAAGCTGAGCAGGGAAAGATCCTACATCCGATGGAGGGTGTATGTTCGCAAAGAATCTTGGAGGTCTATGCGAAGAAGTGACGACCGTTGATCTTTCAATGGTGGGCCCAGTAAGTTTCTCACAGTTGCTAGGTCTGAGAAGGAATAAAGTACATTCGGTGGTTAGGGAAGATGACCGTGTGGTTTTGAGACTAATAAATAGTTAAGAGACAACGTAAGCTGGGCAAGTTCATTTTGAGTGGTCGATCACAAGAGTTTAAAACATGCTATGCGATCATGTGATCATGTGAACACATGTCTCTCAGTGGGTCCAGAAGAATTGTTTGCGGTAGAAAGGTTTAAAGATCATCGATCGACGGTCCCCGCCATCCCGCTTTGGTACTAGAGATTCATAGAGGGATAGGGGGATCCTTCCACGTAGCACGGTGGGGTCGGGGAATGCTGTCCAAAAAGTTTATGAGATGCTCAATCTATGGCTCCCACTTTGCTGGGATGATAGAGAAGATTCTAAGTGGCAAAGCAGTCGCATGATCGCAAGAGTTTAAAACATACTATGCGATCATGTGAGATGCAAACACGTGTCTTGCGGTGGGTCCAAAGGTATCCATACAAGGTGGCTCTCGAAAAGTAGATCAACGACCCCCGTATTGCCGCTATGGTACCAAAAAGTCATAAAGGCAATGCGGGATCTCGACGCGTGTCTGGTGCGTAAAAGAAGTAAAGATTATTATCTCAGAAAGGAAAAAAAGATGTTCAGCATAAATGAATTCTCAGTTTTTATTCCAAAGTCATAATGACCATGTAGCAGAGCCGTGACTTTTGATATTATTGAGATACCAGTAGATGATTCTCAGAGGTTTTCTTGATTGAGATGAATTGATACAACCATATAATGGCTTTCAAAATGTAAAAGTTAGAAGTTTAATAAGCCATTGAAGCTGATGAAGAGAGAATGGTCACTATTTGGAAAACTTGTGATAGAGTATTTCGCGCACACATCAGAGGTCTTTCAACATGCAGTAGCTGGTCAATGATGTGTCTTTGAAAGTAAACCTTCCTTGGATCTAGCTGTTGAATATGGATTCGATAATGGTCTTAGTATGCTATCTTTGTTAGATCAGCAACATTTCAAGGCAAGGAGAAATGTAATGACAAGTTGAAATTGAGAAGCAGATATATGTGATATTGTTTTCAATTATGATCGAGACATAAAATATGCACAGAGAAGTAGTAGCTGGGAAGCAAGCATATCAATATCATTGAACTTCTATAAGTGGTATTCTATTGATGAAAACTATTCATTTCATATTCTCAAAGGTAAGCTATAGGAAGAGACAGTGTCTTTTGAGCTTCTTTTATTTGTAATTTCAAAAGTATTATTCTCTTACATTTCCATTTTCTGGAAGTTGAAACACTTTAGATTCTCATGAAGATCATACATTGTAATCCCTATATAAACTATTGCAAAAGTAAATGCAAGGGTTGGCAAATTTTTGGTGTGAAGCTGGTTGCAGAGTCAATCAAGTTTAGTGCCATTATTTTACTATCCACTTTCATTATCTGTATCTGATGTTGGTTTCATTGTGTTGAATTGAAGATGGGGAAATAAACAGAGTTTTGTTTTGTTGTTTTCAAGTTAGCCAATCAGTAGGATAATCAGAGAATTATAATTGGTTGTGGAATTGCATCAGCTACTTCATTTGCATTTCATAATTTGAATGATCATTCTTCAATTGCATTTCATAGTTTGCATTTTTTCATATTGCTATGTTGGGAAATTCATAAGATTGTGAAGATCATAGCATAGCATCTTTGCATTTAAATCCTACCTAAGATTTCACTTGCCTGGGTGGAACTCGGTTTCCTCTACTGTTCTCTGGTTAAGAACATACTTGCAGTAGGGATTAGAATTGAAACAAAATTCATTGAATATTTTTCACATAGGGAGTTGTACCTTAATTCAGAGGGAAACTAGATATTCTCAGAAATAGTTTCCCAACTATTGAGTAAAGTTGTTCTTTGATATATAAATTGGGCAAATAAAAGGAGTATAAAAAGAAGAACAATCTGTTTACCAACAAGATCAAAATAGAGAAACTAAATCAAAATCATTCTTTGTCCTATTTCCTTTTAACAAAGTCTCAACTATCAATGATACAATATACATTTGATGCCCTAAGCTATGAAATATACAAATGGCACCTACCTAGAAGCTCACCATGAGAATGAAGGATCACTCATTGATTGCATGATAACCTAGTTTTGAAGGGTCACTGGTTGAGGGGACATTCAAGGTCTAGATGATTGGGCCATTAGAGGACCCTAGTTCTTTGTATTAGTTTCTATTCAAATTGGATGCATGGATTTATTGTAAATTATCGGCTGCTATGTATCCTGCAACTGCATCCATAAATCTGCATATACTTCTCTAGGGTTGTAAGCCACTTAGGGATCAAAATAGAGAAACTAAATAAAAATAATTCTTTTTCCTATTTCTGTTTAACAAAGTATCAATTATCAATGATACAATACATTTGATGCCTTAAGCTATCAATACAAATGGCACCTAGCTAGAAGCACGAGCTAGGGCATGACACCAATAACATAAAATAATAGAGTTAAAGCACGAGCTAGGGCATGACACCAGTAGAATGTGGTCATTTTAGTGACATCAATTTAGAATGTGGTCCTTTGGTGTGTATTAAATAGAATAGAATTTTTAGCATATTATTATCATTCTATTTCTTTATTGTAAACATGTCATCGGTTCAGTTTTGTAACTTCACTATTGTATGAGTGGATTGTGCAGGAACAGTTAACATTAAACAAGGAGCAAACTCATGAACACATCTTGGAAACCATTTAATTCAATAATAAATGAAACCTAACACCAACACTATTCCTTCCATTCACTTCTACCAAGAATAAACCATTTAATCCATTCAACATTACATATAATCATTAGACAGTTACATTTCCTAACTATGTAGAGGAACAGTCACGACCAAAATGATCAAAAATACTTTCACCCTTGCACAAGCTATTCCAAACTTCAATTAAAATGAGCAATATGCTATATCAAATCATTCATATTCATAGTAACCATTCGAAGGATCATTTTGTCAATGAACTCTCTGACTGTACCCCTGTGGAAGAGAAAGGAAACCTCAAAATAGAGAAAGGAAACTTAGTAAAACCAGTCTATGCCGATGTTTGTGAGGGTAAATTCATGATAGGTGCCTCTCAAACCTCTCCAAACATGTAAAATTGTCTTTAAATACTTTATTGATCTCTTCTAAACATTAACCAAATCAAACCTACATTTGAATCCACACACAATAACCCCAAAATGAAGGGTTTTGTATCCTTTAATGAATCTCAGTTATTGGTAGTGCATGGACAGTCAAACCAGTAGTCTCCAAAGCATTCAATAAGTGATTGGATTGTATTTAATACACACTATTCCTTCCATTCACTTCTACCAAGAATAAAGCATTTAATACATTCAACATTACATATAATCATTAGATAGTTACATTTCTTGACTATGTATTAGAGGAATAGTCAGGAAATGTAACTGTCTAAATGATCCAAACATTTGAAAATAGTGAATCAATATCCTTGAGCACAAGCACCAATAATATCAAATAATGGAGATAAAGCATAGGCTAGGGCACAACACCTGTAGAATGTGGTCATTTCAAAGAGCATTCTTGATCAAATAAAATGCAATGCATTTGAAATTTGCAGTCAAATATGATGCCAGATGCTCAAAAGATGAAGAAATCACTCTCTCACACTCAGCTTTCACTCCTCTATCCAATCGAAATAAAAATGATGAGGCCGTTTCACTTTTTTTTTTCATAGCCAAATCTTCCTTGTACCACACAAAGAACATGCCATTGGTTCATTTTTGTAATTTGTTTTTTGTGTAATTAGTAATTGGAAAATTAAATGTAGATAACACCTTTATCAGTTTAATTAGCATGTTATTATCATATTAGATAAAGTATGTTTAAAAATTGTTGGGACTAGTCCTTTTGCGTGTATTAAACATAATAGAATTTTCAGCATATTATTATCAATCTATTTCTTTGTTCTAAACATGCCATTGTTCAGTTTTGTAGATTTGTTTAATCCATTAAATACATTTTTTGTGAGGAGGGGTCTTGTTCTCAGGGGACTGATGAAGATTTTGCACCTCAAAAACCAATTCATAAGGTACCAATCATGTTTCCTGTTCACTTATATTTTTGGATTGATAAATCTCCTTATAAGTTTCATGTCCTTTCTTTTGATTACTATGGATGAGATATATATCTTACATTTAAAATTCAACTTCTTTACATTTTAGAACATGTAGTGTGTTTTTTGAGGATTTTACCAAATCAACTTTTAACATAAACCAAAAACACCAAACTAATATCTTGCCCTTTCAACTTGACAAAATATTTGCATTTGACCAATAACTGCAAGCAATTGAATGATAAATCCACATTCCTGTATCTTTGTAAAATACCTAGAACATCAAAAAGATGGCTAAGTGGCTACCACCATGATTTTTATCTACTGAATATGGGAAAAAAAAACACCAAAAAAAATTGAATAGAAAACATGATTGGTCATTTCAGAGAGCATTCATGATCAAATAAAATGCAATGCCTTCCCTCGCGCTTGATCAACTTTCACCCGCTTGTTTTCTCCCACTCCTTTTCTCTACAAATGAAATAAAAATGATTTGGCCATTTCAAAATAGTGAATCGATATCCTTGAGCACAAGTACCAATAACATCAACTATTTTGATTTGTGGGTACCCTAATGTTGGCAAGAGTTCTTTTATTAATAAGATTACTCTGCAAGCTTGAAGAAGCGATATATTTTGTCAAATGAAGAGTAGAAAGATGATGATATTCCTAAGATCATGGATGGACACAATGTTGCAGATAGAATGGGAAGACATCTTTCTAGATTGGCCTTGGATCCTTTGACAATTGGGGTAGGATCCAAACCCAGGCTAAAAAGATGTCTTCCTTTCTGTTGTGGAATTATCCCTTCTTTGGCCTACACTCATTCCTCTTCTCAAAAATGATTATCTAGAAACTTTGGATACTATTTCTCATCCATGCATGAAATATGCTAGTGATCGTATAAAATTACTTTAGGCCTCCAGTATTGATGAGATGTAAAAGTGTAAAATGTTTTTGCGAGACTGGGATCAATTTGTACAGTGTACATAAATGCAAGGTGGTGATTATTCTCGACGATCGACAAGTAGCTAGGATAGAAGCTAGGACTAAAGATAGCATAGCTCAAGAGACCATCATAGGTTGTCTCTTTCTTCAGTCTATATTATTGATAAAATGTTTTACCTTTCATTAGCTCATCAAATCCAAGGATTTGAAATAATTTAATAGAATATTTTCATGGCAACATATATTATTTAAGTTGACATTACACGAATTTATCTACTTCGTGCACTTGTATACTATGAAGACATCAATAAACAAGCATCTCCTCCCATGGCCATGCTTCTTTATCACCATCCTCATAGTCTTTATATATGTTGTCATGAAAATATTCTATTAAATTCTTTCAAATCCCCAGATTTGATGAGCTAATGAAAGGTAAAACATTCTGTCAATAATATAGACCGAAGAAAGAGAGAACCTATGATGGTCTCTTGAGCTATTTTATCTTTAATGTGCATATTCATCAGTTTTTCAACACTTAATAATTAATTTTGATAGAAGTGATACACATTTGACAAATAAAATGTTGGAGAAAAATAATTTACGACAATAGTTCCGACAGTAATGCTATACGTTCGATAGGGAACCTGTCGAAGAAATGCTGAAGGACTGTCACTCTTCTGATAGTTTAAGTGTTGCAAATGGAAATTTTTTGATAGAAACTTTGACATTAATGCCATATCACTGAAAGGTATATCTATCAAAATTAGGTGGCAACTATCGCTATTCCAACAGTTATAATGTCGGAAAGGATATGTTTTTGACAGTTAATTCTGACATAGATTGTATATTTCCAATAGGTTGTTGTGTCAGAATTCTGATGGATGAACCGTAGAAAATGCCATAATGAAGTTGTTGCCATGTGCAATTTTTCAATGTGATATGGTGTTAGTAAAATGATGGATACATCTTTTGTCATAATTTCCTATGCAAAAATGGTGATGGACTCATCTGTCGAAATGATGACAAATTAGCTTTGAAAATCCGACAAATGGCCATCAGTATATATATATATATACTTCTTGATGCTTGTTCTATTATTGATTGGTGTAATTTAGCATTGTCACAGGGGGGACTCTTGAATCTATAGTGTGTAGATTCTTTTGGTTGGTTGAGGAGGGAACTATAGGAGATAGATTGGATTGTCAAATAGTGAAAGATTCTTCAAAAATGCATTCATTCTGAAGCTCCAATAGTAGTACATGGACCATTTGGACATGAGAGTTGGCTTGTTTTTGTCCCATGTTTTTTAGTATGATTGGGCTCATTTTGAGTGAAGTGAGTGGGTGGATACATGGGTTCCACAATATGTAACTCCTTTATCTTTGACACTCTCTATAATAAATGATGAGATGGACACTTCAGTTGAGTATGACCATCTTTCAGATCTTCTGTAGCTAGGAGATGTATTTGCATTTGTTGCACTACAGGGGAATGATGAGAGGTTAGATATTTGGTTAGCACATTGTGTACAAGGTAAATAGAAGCTTGTACAATCGATGGTAGATGGTGATGGGTTCGCATATCCTACTAGTTTAGTTGTTGTTGTGGGAACATGGCTGCAAACATACATGATTAGAAAGAATGGAATTCCTGCATTTGAAGACTATGAGAAGCACAAAACTATTCTCATGTATTCACACCTTGTTATAGCAACAAATGTCAAGTTTTCAAGGCATCAAGGAAGACCAAAGACCAAAAAAATTTGGACTATTAGTACTGCTGATCATGAAGCACTATTGGAGACCCTGAAGCAAAGAGATGACCCTTCAGGAACAATCAGGCTATCACTCTGAATCAAGATGTCTATCAGTCTAGCGTCCTGCATCTATGTCGAGACATCATTAAGAGCCACACCCTATACAATAAAGTGCAACTAAAATATTTATTACTATACACAAGTGGCATACATATGCATGCATAATTAATATTAAATAATTAACTACCTTTCCTTTGTTGACACATGAAGAAGGAACCCCCTCGTGCCCCCCACTGACATTAGCTGGAGCCTACAAGAGTAAAATAAGATGACAATATATTAGTAAATGTATGAATTTTATTGCTCTAATTGATAGAGATTTAAACATGTACACGAAATGATATAAAAAAATTAATGGGTACATAATTTATAATATACCAAATAGGTGTCAAGGCCAAATGAAATGGCCAAAAGTGTGGAGTCATCCACCTGTCTCAACTCCTCCTCTATCATCGACTAAACATAAATGGAAAAAAAAGATATACATAAGTGCATGCAATCATTAAAACTAATCTAAATAAATAAATTATTTTTAAATTAAATAATTCATGTGATAAATTTATTTATAATGTTTACTCTTACCATATCAATAGGAGTCCATGGATTTGTGTACTCCTCTTGAGCACTCTCATGAGACATAGATTCTCCATGAGGTGTTGCAGCCTCTGCAGCTACGTCTCCTATATCCTCCTCACCAATAACATAGTAATATGTATCAGCATTAGTAAGCAGTCTGAAGCACAAATTCTTCCATATAATACAAGTATGGGGCATGCCTACATGTGAATGGCTGCCAGATGTCGATGTGCCAACATCATCCACACCAAGAGGAAATAATGACCTAGTCTGTGTGATCAATTGATCACTCAGCAAATGAATGGCCCTAATACTATATGAGGCAGCCTCTGCAATGATATCACAATGCTACACTAGAGGAGGGGGTGTGACATCAGTGGAGGGGACAAAGGTAGTGGCCTTTTTGTACTGGGAAATGGCCTAGTCTAAGGAGCTCCTCTGTCTATGCCCATGTTGGGCCTCATGCTCCAATAATTAACATTGTGACCAAGCACAAACTCAACATACAATTTTTTTATGAAAAAATTTCTATGGGACGGTTTATCGAAAACCATCCACCAATGATCCCAAAAGTGTGTGTGCATTCATTCATTTGTGCACCATTTTATTGATAATTTGGGCTTCTTGGGGTCAACTTTTAATCCAGTTTTAGGATTAACAAAAAGGGAGGCTATATCTTCCTTCATTATATTAAGGGCCTCAACCCCATCATGGTCAATCCCTTCATCAAATTGGGCATGCATATCATCACACCAATGAAGATCAACATTATGTTGATGCATAAGGGTGTCAATGTTTTCAAAAATGGTATTTAGGGTGGCAAGCATAGGATCATTTGATACATGTTCTGAAAGCCTTGTATAGTGTTCAATTTTTCTTGTATCAAATCCTCTAAAGATTGAGGGTTTTGAAGTGGTTCTGGATTGTTTCAGGGATCTTTATTTGGTGGGGGAGGGTTATTATCTTCATTGTTGTCATCCATGCTTGATTAAATAATAGACAAATATAAATTTCAAATAGATTTCATATATTATTAAAAAAATTAATACAAAATCCCATTTTAACCAAAAAACTACATTTAACATGAAAGTGAAAGAAATTAATCAAGATATAGCAAGAATTTACTTACCAGATAAATTGTAGAGTTGAATTTGTTGTTGGAGTAATCAAGTACCTGAAAATATCATGTATAGGATATGTGTGTTAGAATAACTAAGAAGGGGGTGAATCAGTTATCCATAGTCCCAAATACAAAATGTATATCCAAAAATAATTTAAACAAATTCCTGCAGCTTGGTAACATAGAATAGTAAACTGTCTGTACTTTTACCAATTTCTAGTTAATAACTTATAGTAACTACTGATCAAATCAAATATGAAACATGTGAAGTATGATATCCAACAATCATCACAATCAACACATAACATAAGAGATTTAACATGGAAACCCTGTAAAGGGAAAAACCACCTGGGATCGACAACCCAAAATATTGGTCACTCTTTTGAAGTGATCTCGGTGAAGAGCCAACCCTGTTAAAGGTTACAAAACACACTATAAGGTGTGACCTTGTTAGAGGATTTAACACTAAGCATTATCATCCAACCAACATTCACTATGGGGTTGACAGGATAACAAATGTACATTCTATGAATGACATTACAAGACTTTATAGTCTACTCGGTTAAGAGATTTATCTATTTACAATAGTTAAACTATAACAGTAGGTGATCTGATTACAATACAACTTCTTTTGCAGATGTAAAAATCTATATTATGCTCATTCAAATCCTCCAATTAATATATCAATTATGTTCAACAATATTCAATAACTTACTATCTCTCGGTTATAGCTTTCTGACACTTGGTAATCTCTGCAGTTCAGTTCTCCTTAACCATTTTGATTAGGCATGCAGGAAGCTTGTTCATGCGATATCTTTGTAGTATTTTTTCCTCCGGCATAAGTTGCATAATTGAAACCTAGTCTCTTAAATAGACAAGTAAACCATTTTCTTCTCATCCATCTTATTTTTCTACTTAATCACCTTTGTTGATTTTGTCTCTTAAGCCTTCCTCGGCTGACATGTTAGTAACATGTTTCAATTATGTCCTTTAGATCTTGCTTGAATTTTTCTAGCCATTGATCTCATAACAAACTTTATCTTTCCACTCTGATTACGAGGTATTTTCTAGCTCATCAATTTCATCGGCTAAACTAATCATTTAGTTCTTTTGTCCATTCTCAGTTAACAAAGAAATGCATCGGTGAACACAAGCTTGGTTTATACTGTGCTCGGTATACACTACACTTGCTGGGTGTATACTAGAATTCTTCATCAACTGACCACACTACTTTGTAAAAATTTTCTCCCAACTTCATAACAGATTAATGCAACATAATGAAGTCAACAATATGAGGTCATAGACTCATCAATAAGTTACCAAGAGTATTCCTTATCCTCATCTATCATAACCATCTTCCTCCATGTAGATATCTTGGTTCTTCATCATTTCTCTCCTCTTTACAGATATGTAGATGTTTGTAACTCCATGATAAGTACTGTCAAAACTAGTTGATATCAATGACAACATACATGCTGATTCAATTATCTTACATAATAGTTCAGTGCTTGATGATCTCTAATCACTTGTAGTTCTTCAATCATGTTCTCAATCAGTTGTAGTTCATCAATCTCTCCCTTTGGCATTGATGGCAACTCAAGAAATATGAAGTATACCATACACATACCAAACATGTATTCTACAACTCTGTAAACAAATGTTGTATCTCAGTAAGCTCTCCCTAGCTTAATATGTTTAATCACTATGTTACATAATAGCATTGCAAGTGTAGACTATCTTCTGTAGATATGATCTTTGCAGCTCTTAGATTCCTTCTTCTATTCTCAGCAACTAATCTCCAACACTCTCCCTAACTTTCTCAGATTGTCTCTCCCTTAGATAGATGTTCCAGTATTCTCCTTGGTTATCATATTGTTTATCTCTCCCTTTGACAACAATGCCAAAGAAAAAACATAAACCATATAGCTCTTGTAGTAGCCAATTAACTCAGTGTTGTTCAAAGCCTATACACAATATCCTTGTATACTGATTTACAATTCTCTATTCTGGTTCCTCAAATATTTCACAACCTTAGACATAAATCCAAAGTGTGAACTATGTTGCATCAACATCAGTGATCTTCTAATAAGATTAGACTGATGTAACCTCCAAATCACATTAGTGACTGGTAGATAGGGGATGAACCCAAAGTGTAGTACTCAAGTATTCAAATGTATCTTTCAGTAGAGGCTTGGTAAATATGTCTATCAGTTTCTCTTTAGATGTAACAAATTATAGCTTCACTTGCTTCTCTTGTACTTGTTCTCTTAAGTAGTGATACTTGATATGTTAATATGATTTAGAAAAATAGAGAGGGGGGGTGAATCAGTTGTTCTTAGGTCCTGATGTATAAAACAATCTCAAAAACTTTTCTTTAAATCAGATCCACCAACCAAAATAAACTCGGTCATCACTGATTCAATAACATAAACATATAACAATGCAGTCCACTACCCAGTTGTAACTTAACTTGCAAAACATAGTAATATTCAAACCAAAACATTCACACAAGTATTAACATCAAGATTTATAGTGGAAACCCAATTTGGGAAAAACCACTTTGTAACATGCTACTATTATTTTCACTCTTTTGAAGTGAGCTCGGTAAAAAGCCAACCCTGTCAAAGGTTACAATACACACTGTCAAGTGTGACCTGGTTAAAGGATTTCAATCACCCTATTAAAAGTGAGCCTAGTCATAAGACTTACATACACTTGATTAGAATGAAACCTTGTTCAAAGGATTTAACATATGACTGTTAGGTCAACCTCTGTTAAAAGGATTTTGACTATTACAATCATTAGAAAGTAGTAGCAATATTTATCTAAAAAATATACAACTCACTTTGCAAATATCAGATCTGATTTCATACACTAATGCTGGTTTACTAACTTTGAAACTTTTCCATCTCCATCTCTGATCTACTCAGAACTATTCTTCAAGCAACCACCACAATTCTCCTTCAACCTTTTTTGCTTATTCAATCAATAAAACTTTACTGATCTTCTAGCATTCTCTGTTCACCCATGTACTATCATATCCAACACTATGATCCTTTTTATTCTTTTCTCAATTAGGTTAACTCATCATTTTCCACTCAATATCATTCATATATATTAGGGTTAGGTCAGATTCATTGAGTCTACCTGCTTCATGTTCTCCAACTCCTTTTCTAGAATCATCTCAAATCTCTTAAAGATTTACAATAAAATGTTTTACAATGCATTTAATGCTTTCAGACAATCAATAAATAAAGTCAACACATTTTACATAATCCAAGAATTCAACAATGTCAGCTCCAAAACTAAATTCTCTTCAAATATAAAATTGCTGATGCTCGGTCAATATTGTGATCATCCACTCGGTCTTCATGTAGAAAGCTCGATCATTACTAAAACTATTTCCTCAGCTTACACTATCTTCCTCGGCAATTAACTAATGCTCAATTGACACTAGATTTTTTCTCAGTATATACTAACTCGGTCGACACTAACATTACTTGTCTTAAACATGATTTTGCATTCTTTACTTGGTTAAGCCTACCAGTTTAGTCTTCAGTCTTACTAAGATAAACAATACATTGGCTCATCATTGTGCAGCATAGTCAAGTAAACTTTGTAGTATCAAGATAACTCAACCTTTCCTTAGGTTCTATTGTTACCAACCTTGCCTAGCCCATTAGCAACAGTCAAGTAGATATAGTACTTTCCTAAGTAGCAAGAGTCTTACCAATTAAGGTTTGACATCGATGACAATACAACAATTGTTTTAATTGTAGTTTCCAACAATCTCCCTCTTTAGCATTGATGGCAAATCCATATGATATCACCTGAATAACACATGGATTACCAACCAATCCAAAAACTTATCTATCCATCAGAGAATTATTTGCAATATCCTTAGCTTCATTCTAATTCAGAATCCTATAAGCCTCACTCACTTCTATGACTATCAGAATTATTTAGATCTCCCTCTATCTTGATCCTTCATTTCAGTTCATCATCCTTCAGTTCCATCAGTTCATCTCCCTCTTTCCTTTCAGTTTCATGTGTTATCATATCAGTTTATCTCCCTCTTTGACAAAAATGCCAAAGCAACAACTAAAACATACATCCATTAGATGTAGATAATATCTTTGTAGCTCAGTGTTTCTCCCTCTATCATCTTGCTTATGACTGATTCCTTGTCTTTGCTTCTTTTCACAACTCTAGGCCAGCCCTAAAGTGTGACAATCTTCTGCATCAATTTGTCAAATATTCTATTGTAGCACATTTGATGCAGTGCTCCTACCTTGTCTAAGTAGCCTCAGTTAGGGGAAGGACCCCTAATTGACTTCTCAAATACTCATGATCTTCTCTGGGTAAAGCTTTAGTGAATATGTCTGCTAGTTGTTCTTTTGTATTCACATACTCCATTCAGACTTCTTTATCTTCAACTAATTCTCTCAAGTAGTGATACTTGATTGCAATGTGATTGGTCTTAGTGTGCATCATGGGATTCTTAGAAATATTGATAGCACTTATGTTATCACAGAAAATAACAATAGGTTCAGTGATTTCTTCTTTCATGCCTATCAACAATTATTTTATCCATACCAAGTTTGAACAGTTTACTACAGTAGCAACATACTCGGCCTTGACAATAGATTGGGAAATGCAATTTTGTTTCTTGCTCATCCAGGAGACTAATCTCTATCCAAGAAAGAAAGCTCCACCACTAGTACTCTTTCGGTCATCTACATTTCCTGCCCAATCAACATCTGTATAAACTATGAGTTCAAATTTGTCATCCTTCTTATAATATAGACCATTGTCAATAGTTCCTTTCAAGTATCTTATAATTATTTTCATGGCCATCATGTGTGTTTCCTTAGGATTGGCAGAGAATCTTGTCACAATCCCAATAGCTAATGCAATATTTGGTCTACTTTGTACAACATACTGCAACTTTCCAATCATGGATCTGTATAAAGTCTGATTCACTTCTGCAGCATCATCATTCTTAGATAACTTTTGTCATGTAACCATAGGAGTTCCTACTAGTTTAGCATCTTCCATCCCAAAATTTTTTAGTATTTCATTCACATATTTGGACTGTGTAATGAAAATTCCATTCTTCTTCTGATATACTTGTAAACCAACAAAGAATTTGATCTCACCAAACATACTCATTTTAAATTCAGTTTTCATTTCATTTGAAAATCTTTTACACAATGTATCTTGTCCACCAAAAATAATGTCATCCACAAAGATTTTTTTCCAATAAGATACCTTTACCTTCTTCATCCTTCATGTATAGATTGCTTGTGTCATTTGTGTATGTGACTGAATGTGACCTCTAAATCAGTCACAACACAACATGGTCATTATTCACTTGATAGAATTTGGGAGAGAGTATGGAGAACTCAATCCAAATTCCATGGTGAGGTGACCTGTTGCCTCCTATGTGAATGGGGTGTTTGAATACTCTCAAAACGAGAGCCAACAGCCGAGAGACCAATTCAACAATGGAGGATTTCCAAGAAGCAATAAAGATGAGCAAGATGAAACTAAGCTAAGAATGAATGCAATTAATCTAGAAAACTTTGAAAGAAATATGAAATGCAGATTTTTATTTGATTTTGAAATAAAGATGATATTAGACTAAGAAAAAGTAAGCAAATTTAATCTAAATGTGAAATGCAATTACACTAATATGAGAAATTAAACTAGATAATGCAATAAAAGAGCTTTGAAAATAATGAGATATGAGACTAAAAAAAATGCTATAGTAAGGATGCTCTCAAAAATTGCTCTCCTTTGAATGAGAAAAAGAGGTTCAAATAAATAGAAGAGCCAAGAGGAGGGAGGAAGAGTTTCTTGATTCGAAACTCCTGACCCTTCATATCCCTTTTGGGACAAATAAGCATGAATTACTTTATTAAAAGAATGGAAAATGCCACATGAGGACCTTTCGAATATCTCAAATTATTAATTCAAGAAAAGGTGTCCATTCAAATAACAAGAAATTAATTAATTCCTTTTTATGTGTATTAGCCAAAGGGGGTGGTTTGATTTAATTTAATTTAAAGCACATAGGACTTTACAATTAAATTAATGTATCATAGAGATAATTTAGCTAATAAAGTCAAAGAGACTTAGGAATTAATTTTAGTGTTTGATTATTGCAAATTTATGGTCTTTGCAATTGACATCAAGTCAAATTAAGTCAAATAGGAGAGAGGAAATTGCCTAGTGGACTAGGACTTTTGAAGATGTAAAATTGAGATAATGCACCAAAATTGATGAAATTAAATAGGTGCCAATTTTGGGGTATTACAATTTGTTCTTGAAAATCCAATCTGTATCAAGTAGTTGTGCAACCTCTCATACCATGATCTAGGAGCTTGCTTCAATCTATATAATGCTTTGTTCAGTTTGCACACCATGTCTCTTCTGTTTGGATCAATAAAACCTTCTCGTTGTTCTATGTAAACTTCTTCTTCTAGTATACCATTCAAAAATGAAGACTTGACATCCATTTGATATACCTTGAAATCTTTATAAGAAGCATATGCAAGCAGAGTTCTTACTCCTTCCAATCTAGCTATAGGGGAAAATATCTCCCCATAATCTATTCCTTCTTCTTGTGTGTAGCCTTTTCATACCATCCTAACTTTGTTCCTAGTGATTTCACTATTTTCATTCATCTTATTCCGAAACACCCACTTTGTTCCTATAAAATTTTTGTTTTCAAGTCTTGGCACTAGAGTCCAAGTATCATTCTTCTCAATCTGGTCAATCTCTTCATTCATTTCTTGTATCTAGTCTTCATTCTCCAATGCCTCTCTAGGTGACTTAGGTTCAAATTCACATAGTAGGCATGTTGGATCCTTAGTCTTAATTCTGGTCTGAATTCTAGTATCCTTATCTCCAATTATATGTTCAAGCTTGTGATGTCTTCTTACATATTTTTCCAAAATAGGTTCAGCTCCTCTCTCCTCTATTTCATCATGTTCCTCAACAAGATTATCAGATTCAACTTCATAATGCTAGGCAACCTCTTCCTGATATTCAACAGCATTTTCTTTTAGCTCGGCATGTTCTTGTTCTCTCTCGACACTATTTTCTTGATACTCGATAGCATTTGTTTGTCACTTGATATTGCTTACCCGAGACTTAGCATCAGGTGCAAGTTTGTTACTTGCCTCTTATTCTTCCTCAATGTACACAAAAGATCTATAATCTTCTGGTTTTCTTTTACTATCAGCTTCATTTCTTTCTACATACTCATCAATTTTGACATTCACACTTTCCACAATTTTGTTAGTGTTAGAGTTCAAACACTTATAAGCTTTACTTTTTGTGGAGTACCCTAGGAATATGTCTTCATCACTCTTAGCATCAAACTTTCCATTCCTAGTGTCTTTTAATATATAGCATTTACTTCCAAAGATTCTAAAGTATTTAACACTCGGTGCATGCCCATGCCATAATTTATAAGGTGCCAAATTTGTACCTTTCTTGATCTATACCCAGTTAAGAGTGTAGACAGTAGTGCTTATAGCTTCTTTCCAATATTTATGTGCCACATTCTTTTCAATCAATAATGTCCTTGCACAATCCAAGATAGATCTATTTCTCCTTTCTTTTATACCATTCTGTGGAGGTGTTCTAGGTGCAGACATCTATCTTTTAATTCCTCTATCATTGCAAAATAGATTAAATTCATTTGATGGAAATTCTCCACCTCAGTCAAATCTAAGAAATTTTAGGTTCCCACCTATCTCCTTCTCAACCTTAGCCAAATACCACTTAAAGAATTGAAAAGCTTCAAATTTTTCTTTTAGAAACATCACATGCATCATCCTAGTATGATCATCAACAAATAAGATAAAGTATCTAGCACCATAGTAACTTTGTATAGCCATAGGTCCACAAAGGTCAGTATGAACCAAATCTAAATTTTTTTTAGAAGTAAAGGATTTGCTCTTAAAACTTGACTTTGTCATTTTTCCTAACTGGCATTCCTTGCACATCACATTCTCTAGTTTCTTCAATCTAGGTAGACCTCTTACCTTTTTCTTCTTACTTATCTCTACTAGATTGTCAAAGTTAACATGACACAGCCTTTTGTGCCATAACCAAATATCTTCAAGTTGTGCAATTAAACATGTTTCTTTAGATAGGTCAAGATAGAACAAATTACATCTAGTCTGATCACCACTTCTAATCAGTTCTCCAGCAGCATCAAATATTTTAGCCTGCTTATGATGAAATTCCACTCGGTAACTAGTTTTGTTAAGCTGAGCAACACTTAACAAATTATAATTAAGACCTTCAACCCAATATGCATTTTCACAAGATATCTTATTAGTCAGTTTAATCAAACCTTTTTCTCTAACAGGACATGGTTGATCAATACCAAATTTTACACTTTTACTTCTGTAATGATGTAAGGTCTTAAACTTGTTTTTGTCATCGGTCATGTGATGTGAACAACCACCGTTAATAATCCATTTATCATTCTTGTTCACATAGGATATCAATGCAGTTTTCTCATCCTCATCAGATTCATCTTTCATTGCCACATAGAATACCTTAATTTCAAAATTATCACTATTAGTGTCAGTTTCTTTTTCAGCAATGTAACAAGATTTCTTACCTTTTCCTTTATAGTCTTTGTTCCATCACTAGCTTCTGTCATCTCTTCTCTCTTTATGTTTGCTTTTCCTTTCATCATCTTTATCCTTCCTATCAGCACATCTAGCAGCTATATGACCAACTTTTTTACATGCAAAACATATAATAGGGAGTTTACCTTTATACTTTCCTTTTCCCCTTCTCAATCTTCTAGCCATAAGAGCTTCTAGATATTCTAGATCTTCATCAGAGGTGTCACTGTCACCTTCAATTTCACTATCACTTTCACTTTCACTGATGCATCTTTCTTTTTCTTTCTTTGACTTGTTCAGAACTAGCTGTGACTTGAAAGTAGATTCAACATTTCCAATGCTTCCAACAATGAAATTATCATAGTTAGAGAGTTCAAAAGTAGTGAGATTACCAACCAAACTTTCCAAAGTAAGCACATTTGTAGAGTTACATCTAGATTCCTGAATAGATGAGATCTTAATAGCATATATAAGACACAGGGTTCTTAGAAATTTTCCAATTATAGTTTCATCATCAATAGCTCCATTTGCTCCTCTAATAGCATTCACAACTTCTTTTATTCTACCACAATATTGTGCAATGTTTTCACCTTCTTGCATTCTCATTTCATCAAACTTACCTCTAAGACTCTCAGCCTTTTCTTTCATCACATTTAGGTCACCACCATAGATCCTTGCAAGTGTGTCCCACATATCCTTTGTAGTTGTGCAGTCCTTAATGTCCTCAAATTTTGGATAGCTTAGGGAAGATGCAATTTCCAGCATTGCCTGATTATGTTTTTGCTTAGCTCTCATTTCCTCAATAGTCAAGAGTGCGACAGGTGAGACATAGCTATTTTTAATGTAGTACTTTGCAGAGTCACCAATACCGGCCAGATCCAGCTTCATCAAGCTTTTCCATATAGGGAAGTTTTCTTTGTTCAGCTTCGGTACCTCCTTCTTATACATCCTGATCATTTGCTTCAAGCCCCTTTAAACTTGATTTCTATCAACACTAACAATAAGCAACTAAGCTATGATACCAATTGTTCATATGATTTAGAACAATAGAGAGGGGGGCGTGAATTAGTTGTTCTTAGGTCTTGATGTATAAGACAATCTCAAAAACTTTCCTTTAAATTAGATCCACCAACCAAAACAAACTCGGTCATCACTGATTCAATAATAGAAACATATAACAATGTAGTCCACTACCCAGCTATAACTTAACTTACAAATATAGTAATGTTCAAACCAAAACATTCACACAAGTATTAACACCAAGATTTATAGTGGAAACCCAATTTGAGAAAAACCACTTTGTAACATGCTACTATTATTTTCACTCTTCTGAAGTGAGCTTGGTAAAAAACCAACCCTGTCAAAGGTTACAATACACACTATCAAGTGTGACCCAGTTAAAGGATTTCAATCACCCTATTAAAAGTGAGCCTAGTCATAGGACTTACATACACTTCATTAGAATGCAACCTTGTTCAAAGGATTTAACATATGACTATTAGGTCAACCTCTATTAAAAGGATTTTGACTATTACAATGGTTAGAAAGTAGCATCAATATTTATCTAAAAAATAAACAACTCACTTTGCAAATATCAGATCCAATTTTGTACACTAATGCTAGTTTACTGACTTTGAAACTTTTCCATCTCCATCTCTCATCTACTCGGAACTATTCTTCAAGCAACCACCACATTCTCCTTTAGCCTTTTCTACTTATTCAGTTAATAAAACTTTACTGATCTTCCAGCATTCTCTGTTCACCCATGTACTATCATATCCAACACTATGATCCTTTTTATTCTTTTCTCAATTAGGTTAACTCATCTTTTGCTGCTCAATCTCATTCATAGATATTAGGGTTAGGTCAGATTCATTGAATCTACCTGCTTCATGTTCTTCGGCTCCTTTTCTAGAATCATCTCAAATCTCTTAAAGATTTACAATAAAAATTTTTACAATGCATTTAATGCTTTTAGACAATCAATAAATAAAGTCAACATATTTTACATAATCTAAGAATTCAACAATGTCGGCTCCAAAACTAAATTCTCTTCAAATATAAAATTGCTGATGCTCGGTCAATACTGTGATCATCCACTCGGTCTTCATGTAGAAAGTTCAGTCATTACTTAAACTATTTCCTCGGCTTACACTATCTTCCTCAGCAATTAATTGATGCTCCCTTGACACTAGATTTTTTCCCAGCATATACTAACTTGGTCGACACTAACATTACTCGGCTTAAACATGATTTTCCATTCTTTGCTCGGTTAAGCCTACCAATTTAGTCTTTAGTCTTACTAAGATGAACAATACATTGGCTCATCATTGTGCAGCATAGTCAAGTACACTTTGTAGTATCAATATAACTCAACCTTTCCTTAGGTGCTATTGTTACCAACCTTGCCTAGCCCCTTCGCAACACTCAAGTAGATATAGTACTTTCCTAAGTAGCAACAGTCTTACCAATTAAGGTTTGACATCAATGACAATACAACAATTTTTTCAATTGTAGTTTCCAACATGATATATATGTGCTTTGTTTTTAATGCATCACTAGATTCTTTGAAATGTTTATAGCACTAGTGTTATCACAATATATAATCACTGGTTTAGTGATTACCTCATTCATTCCTTCCAACACTTGCTTAATATATACAATATTTGAATAGTTTGTAGTAGCAACAACATACTCTGCTTCGGTTGTAGACTGGAAAATACAAGACTACTTCTTACATGTCCAGGTAACAAGTCTTTCACTGAAGAAAAATGCTCCTTTGGTTTTTCTTTTTCTGTCATCCACATTTCCAGCCCAATCAATGTCAGTGTAGACTCTTAGTTCAAATTTTCCATCCTTAGGATACCATAATCCATAATCCTCTATTTTCTTTAGGTATCTTAAGATTCTCTTTATAGAAACCATGTGTGACTCCCTAGGATTTATAAGAAATCTTGCAACAATCCCCACAACATGTGCTATATCTGGTCTACTATGTAATATATACATCAACTTACCAATCATAGATCGGTACAATGTCTAGTTCACCTCTGTAGTTTCATCATCTTTAGTCAATTTGCAGGCTATGACCATTGGTGTTCCAACTAGTTTAGCATATTCTATGCCAAATGTTCTCAGTACTTCCTTTATATACTCAGATTGTGTGATGAATATTCCATCACTTTGCCGAATAACCTGCAAGCCTAGAAAGAGTTTAATCTCTCCAAACATAGACATTTCAAACTCTTATCTCATCTCATCAGCAAATGATTTTTTGATTTGATCTTTTCCTCCAAAAATAATATCATCCACAAATATTTCAGCAATTAGAATAGTATCATCAGTATCTCCTTTCATATACAAATTGTTGTTCTCACTAGTTCTAAAAAATCCAATACTTAACAAATAAGTATGCAGCCTTTCATACCAGGCTCTCGGTGCTTGCTTCAAGCCATACAAAGCTTTATGTAATCTACATACCATGTCTTTCTTGTCTGGATCTACAAACCCTTTTGGTTGTTCTATGTAGACTTCTTCTTCAAGTATCCCATTTAGAAATGTAGACTTAACATCCATTTAATAAACTTTAAATTTCTTAAGTGTTGCATAGGCCAGTAACATTTGAACTCCTTCTATTCTAGCCATAGGTGCAAAGGTCTCACCATAATCAATTCCTTCCTCATTTGCATACCCCTTGAAAACTAGTTTGGCTTTATTCCTTGTAACCTCTCCATTTTCATTCAACTTGTTTCTAAAGATCCAATTAGTACCGATAACATTATTATCCTTAGGTCTATGTACTAAAGTCCATGTCTTGTTTTTCGCTATCTATTCTATTTCTTCTTTCATTTCATTTACCCATTCATCATTTTCTAGTGCAATATTTACATTCTTTGGTTCATATTCACAAACTAAGCATGTACCTTGTCTCAACTTACTTCTTGTCATCATGCTAGCTTTCTTGTCACCAATGATTTGGTTCTCAAGATGATGTCTTCTGATAAATCTTACCAGTACCCAATCTCTTCTTTCTTGTTCATCCTTTTTAGGTCCATTTTCTTGCTCAGTAGGTCCTTCCTGCTCATTGGTTTCTCTTTCCTATTCCTCAGTGTTGTTTTCCTACTGACCAGTTGTCACTGTCTGCAGCTTTAGTAGATACTCTACTTGTTCAATGTATGTGAATCTACCGTAGTCTTCCAGTTCCTTTGTGCTTTCTTTTGCATTCTTGTCATAAAACTCATGAACCCTGATAATAGCACTTTAAATCATTTTATTAGTAACTTTATTTAGACACTTGTATGCTTTTCTTTTGGTGGAATATCCAAGAAATATCCCTTCATCACCTTTTGAGTCAAACTTTCCATTTCTTTCATCTTTTAGAATAAAGCATTTACTTCCAAAAATTCTAAAATAACTTACAGTGGGTTTGTGTCCAAACCATAACTCATAGGGTGTTTTGTTAGTGTCTTTCTTCAATTGAACTCGGTTCAAAACATAAACAACCGTGCTAACTACCTCTCTCGAGTATATATGAGAAACATTTTTCTCTATCATTAGTGTCCTTGTGCAATCAATAATTGACCTATTCCTCCTTTCAATAATTCCATTCTGCTGAGGTATTCTTGGTGTAGAGACCTGTCTTTTTATACCACGCTCATTACAATAGTTATTAAATTCATTAGAAATAAATTCACCTCCTCTGTCAAATCTTAAGCATTTCAATTCTTTACCAATCTCTTTCTCTACTTTTTCTTTAAACCACTTGAACATTTTAAATACCTCTGATTTTTCTTTCAAGAACATGATAGTCATCAATCTAGTGTAATCATCAACAAAAAGAATGAAATATCTATCTCCATAATAACTCTATGCTCTCATGGGACCACACAGGTTGGTGTGAACCAACTCAAGTATTTTCTTTATTGAATAATCTTTTCTTTTGAAACTGGATTTTTTCATTTTACCTTTTTGACATTCATGACACATAACATGATCATGTTTTGATAAGTTAGGTAGACCTCTAACCTTTTTCTTTTTACTGATCTTAATCATGTTATCAAAGTTTACGTGACATAACCTTTTATGTCATAACCAAGCATCCTCATTTTTCATCATTAAACAAGAAGACTCTATATTATCAAGATAAAACAAGTTACCTTTCAATTGTGCTCCTGTTCCAACAAGTCTTCCTCCATCATCAAATATTTTTACCTTCTTTCTCTCAAAAGCTACTCAATGACTTCAATTGTTCAGTTGTGCCACACTTAGCAAATTATAGTTTAGTCCTTCTACCCAATAAGCATTATCACATTGGATTCTATTATTTATTAGTAAGGATCCTTTTCCTCTAAGCATAAAAGGTGTATCATTACCCATTTTTACAGATCCTCCATTATATTGCTCAAGATGATCAAATTTTTCTTGATCACTAGTCATGTGATGTGTATAGCCACTATCAACGATCCATGTATCATTTTTATTAACCTTAGAAATCAGTGTTTTTTCTACATACCTTTCTTCTTCCTTAGAATCATCCTTCATAGCAACAAATACTACTTCTACATCATCATCTGAATCAGAATTAGATTCATTTTCTTCAGCAATGTAACATACCTTTTTGCCTATATCATTGTTGTCTCGGTTGTCTCTGTTGTAGTGTCGGTAAGTTTTGTTGCCTCTTCTCCCATAGATTCCTTCATGAGATCGTTCCTTGTTTCTATCATCTTCCTTCCTTTTTGGACATCTAACAGTAATATGACCAACTCTTTGTAGTTAAAACATGATAAAGGTAATTTGCCTCTATATATACCTTTTCCTTTAGGTAATATCCTAGCCATAAGAGTTTCAAGCTCATCAAGCTCATCATTAGTATTGCTATCACTATCATACTTATTATTTATACTACTAGACTTACTGATCTTTAGAGAAGTCATAAAAGAAGATTCAATAGTCAGTACAACACTATTATCATAGTAGTTTATTTCAAAAGTTGTTAACTTACCAATCAGATTATGAAGAGTGAGAGTACTGTTAGGTGCTGACCTATTTTCATGTATTGTAGTTATTCTGATTGCATAAATAGGAAATAAAGTCCTTAGAATTTTTCTTACCATAGTATCTTCATCAATAACACCATCAGATCCTCTGATAGCATGAACTACCTCCTTTATTCAGTTTGTACACTGCACAATATTTTCTCCTTCTTTCATCTTCATATCATCAAATCTTCCTCTTAAACTTTTAGCTCTGGCTCTCTTGACATTTGTATCACCACTATAAACTTGAGCAATTTTATCCCGCATATCCTTAGCAGTAGTGCAATCTTTGATATCTTCAAATTCAACATCTATCAGAGCAGTAGGAATCTCCATCATAGTAATGTTATGCTCATTTCTATCTCTTAGTTGATCAAGAGTCAAAGTTCTAGTAGGCGGTGCAATGTAGCCATTCTCTCATAGTGTGAGGGAAGAATTCCCAATTCCAGATATATGCAATTTCATTCAACTTTTCCATATTGTAAAGTTGTCCTGGTTTAGCTTTGGCACATCCCTCTTATACATTTTGTGATCTTTATGCTAAATTCCTTAAAACTCTGTTCCAAGAAACCAACCTATCTTTGATACCAATTGTTAGAATAACTGAGAGGGGGGTGAATTAGTTATCCACAGTCCCAAATAAAAAATGTATATCTTGTTAGGATAATAAGAAGAATTACACAAATATTAACACACAAAAGAGAACACATTAACACAATGTTTAATGTGGTTCATCCAATCCCTGGGCTACGTCCACCAACAACAAGTCCAATATCTTTATTATTATTACAATCTAAAGCTTGCAACTCAATACCACCACATGAAGCTACAAAATCCCTCATACATGAATCTTGAACCCTAAGCCCTTTTTACAAGTATTTTTGACATAAAAAAATTAGGGAAAAAAAAAACTCCAACCAATAGAAAATTGATGGCCGACCCTTTACAATATTATTAAGTCATTTTTTGGTGTCGAGGGGTAGCACCCCTCAACCCCACCCTTGGGTGCTACCCCACGGGACCCCTGCAAGGGGCACTGCCCCTTGACCCCATTAGGGGCTTTGCCCCTTGACCCCGTAGATAAGTCAGGGGGAAACCACACTAAAAGAACCTAATTCTGATTAGGCTCCATATACATAACATATCCAAAAATAATATAAACAAATTTATACAGCTCGGTAACATAGAATAGTAAACTGCCTGTGCTTTTATCAATTACCAATTAATAAATTATAGTAACTACCGATCAAATCAAATATGTAACATGTAAAGTATGATATCCAACAATCATCACAATCAACACATAACACAAGAAATTTAACGTGGAAACCCTGTAAAGGGAAAAACCACCTGGGACCAACAACCCAAAATATTGTTCACTCTTCTGAAGTAAGCTCGGTGAAGAGCCAACACTATTAAAGGTTACAAAACACACTATAAGGTGTGTCCTTGTTAGAGGATTTAACACTAACCATTATCATCCAACCAATATTCACTATGGGGTTGATAGGATAACAAATGTACATTCTATGAATGACATTACAAGACTTTATAGTCTACTCAATTAAGAGATTTATCTTTTTACAATGGTTAAACTATAATAGTAGGTGATCTGATTACAATACAACTTCTTTTGTAGATGTATAGATCTACATTATTCTCATTCAAATCCTCTAATCAATATATTAATTATGTTCAACAATATTCAGTAACTTACTATCTCTCAATTATAGCTTTTTGACACTAGGTAATCCATGTATTTTGGTTCTCCTTAACCAGTTTGATCAGGCATGCATGAAGCTTGTTCACGTGATATCTCTATAGTATTCTTTCCTACTATATAAGTTTCATAATGAAACCCTAGTCTCTTAAATACATAAGTAAACAATTTTCTTCTCATCCATAAAATTTTGCTGCTTAGTCACCTTCGTTGATTTTTTTGTTTAAACCTTCCTCGGTTGATGTGTCAGTAACACATTTCAATTATGTCCTTTAGATCTTCCTTAAATTTTGCTAGCTATTGATCTCATAAAAAACTTTATCTTTCCACTCTTATTACGAGGTGCTTTCCAACTCATCAATTTCATTGGCTAAACTAATCATTTAGTTCTTTTGTCCATTCTCAGTTAACAAAGAAATGCGTCAGTGAACACAAGCTTGGTTTATAATGTGCTTGGTATACACTACACTGGCTCGGTGTATACTGGAATGCTTCATTAACCAACTACACTACTTTGTAACATTTTTCTCCCAACTTCATAACTGATTAATGCAACATAATCAAGTCAACAATATGAAGTCATAGACTCATCAATAAGTTACCAAGAGTATTCCTTATCCTCATCTGTCATAACCATCTTCCTCCATGTAGATATCTCGGTTCATCCTCTTTTCTCTCCTCTTTACAAATGTGTAGATGTTTGCAACTCCATGATAAGTATTGTCAAAACTAGTTGACATCAATGACAACATACAGACTGATTCAATTATCTTACATAATAGTTTAGTGCTCGATGATCTCTAATCACTTGTAGTTCTTCAATCTCATTCTTAATCAATTGTAGTTCATCAATGTGGAGCCATTTTCCAAACCCCAAATGTGGAGAGAAATGAGGAAAATGGCTCGCGGATTTTGATTTATGCCACAGGTTTCAGGTACCTGATATTTTAAGGTATCCAAAAATATCGGGTACACGATTATGCTTGTGCTTTGGTGTCAGGTTTTCCCAGGTGTACTGACACCCAAGCTTACTAAAAAGTCAACATACATTTTCATGCACTTTTGGATGACTAAAAAGTGGATTTTTTTACATCGCCACTTTGTGGCCCTTCATGAACTTGTACATGCTCTTCTGGTTTATATTATGTTTCCATATCATTCGGTAATGATATAAGATGAATGAGTTAAGGAGAATAATAAATGAGATGTTATGAAGTTGAAGAATATAAATGGGAAATTGATATAGATAGGACAATCTTAAGATCATGTTGATATGTTTTTATTTTACCTAACATATGATTATCTTAAGTTGGTAAAGTATGGTAATGAAGATTTGATAAGTCGGTAAGAAAAAGTGTTTTGGCTACGAAGTGGGTAAGGTTGCTTGGTAAGGTAAATGAAAAAGGAAAGGTCACTCAATAAAGAGAAAGGAAATCAAGAGACCAAACTATAGAGAAATGTTTAGGGACCGAGAAAAGTTAATTGAAACTCAAATGAAGGAGACCAAGCAAGGGACATTTATCAAATAAGGATTGAATCAACATTTAATGATTATCTATGATGAGCTCGATGATGATGATGATGATGATGATGAGGAAAGTTAGTTACAAAGATCTATGGTCATGAAAATTCAAGGAGAATATAAATGCCAAGATCTAAGCAGAAAAAAGAGAAGGAACAAGTTTCTAAAAAAGTTCAAGTTCCAAGGTGAAAAGGAAACGTGTTACCGAGATCTTAATTCAAGGTATAATGAATTAAACGGTCAATATTGATTAAAGAAAAATGTAATAAAGGAGATTAAAAGGAAAAATTTCTCTATATAAAGGATGATCTTGTGTGGAGAAATGGATGGCAATGTGATGAATAGAAGAGTCTCTGGCTGATACAGAGAACAAGGAACATGGAAATTCCATGTGGGAAAATAGAGATTTGATAAAGTATTGATGCCAGTGGATAATGAATAATTGAAGTGAATATTGAAGAGCACACAAAGGATCTGATTATGCAAAGATACTAGAAAATCTACAAGTCATTTTATTTATTATTTCTTATTAGCATTTGTAACAGAGAAATCTCTTAACAAAGTAGACTTAACAATTTTATTTTAAAATACTTGAAAAAGGTGACATTCTAAAGAGTGTTTGAAGTCCTCTAATGAGGCCACTCCTAACAGGGTGAAGATCCTAATAGATCTGAGGTAAATCCCTTGACCGGATCACACCTAACAATGTGTATTGTAATTTGTAACTGTATTGGCTCTTAAGAGGGAGTACTTCGAAAGAGTATTTTATTAGTGGTTCACAATTCCCACATTGGTTTTTCCCAAACATGGGTTTCCACATTAAATACTGGTGTTACATGTTTTGAATGATTTACTAATTATTATATCTTATTTACTATTGTCAGTAAATAGTGATTTTTACCGAGATACTACCAAGTTAATCAGTAAATTTTTTTAAAGGTATTTAGGATTATAGATTACTAATTCATTCCCCCCCCCCCCTCTCCATAATCCAACACATCCCCCTTATCTCTTCTATTATTCTTTTAGGTACTAACTTTTTAAATTTTTTTCTCTACCTCTTCTAGAGATTTCAGGAAAAGAGATTCTCCTCTTTCATACAACTCAATTGGAGTTTTAGGAACTATGGAAATATCAATAGTGATGTTGTTGGATTTGTTATAATTCCCTTGGTTAGTGCTCTCAAAACCATCACTACCTTGGCCATCATTACAAAATGTATGGTTTATAGGATTCTCATTTCAAGAGTCTGGATAGTCCTTGCTGCTATATTTTGGAATTCTTACATTCCCTTTAATTCAGTTATCCTTCATCCTCTGATCAAAGGGGGGAAATTAGTTTTTCTCACCATTGTAAAAATATTATGAAAATATTTATAAAGTTGAGTAAATTATGAGTTCTAAAAATAGATGACCAAGGAGCCACACCTTTAGATGCTACTACCATTTTCTCATCAACAATATTTAATGAATTATTAATTTTGATGAAATCATCAAGTTTCTAAAAATTTTTATAGAATGTAACATCACTATTATGAACCAAATCCATTGGAGTGGTCCCCTCAAAATGACTCACTCAAAGTTGATAATTATGAAACAATACATGCACAATTGGGTAAAAGTGAAAAATTTAGAAAGAAAATATTATATCTATTGACTCTTTGTAAATTAGAAATGAAAATACATTACATTTCAATATCAAGTACATGATAATAAATCTAAGAATGAAAATGATTAGATCTACCAATGAGATTAGTCACTTTTTCTCTAACACCTTATATATAATACATTAAATCAGTCAAAAAAAAATTAGGACCAACCTTATTTTGAAATTTGTGGATAAAAGCATTAGCCAAATTTTGAAACGAATCTTTAGAATAAGGAGGAAAAGAAAAATACAATTAAAATTCATTATCTCAAAAGGTTATAATATTTTTTTTTCAATGAAACTATGATCATAAGAGATATCACTACACAATAATTTAAAGGTTTTCACATGGGTTAAAGGATCACCCTTACTGTTATAAGTCTCTAGATGTGGAATCTCCATGTATTTAGGAATACTAGTATGGATGATATCCAAGGAAAAAGGGATATAAATTTAACAAGTAGGAATGTTGAACTTGGATTGGTTCATGTAAGCAATTTTTTGCTACAAGGAATAAATAGTTTGAGCCAAGATAGTAATAGTAGAAGTGGTAGAAAGAGAAGTAGAGGATATGTGTGAAATGGTTGGAGCATTATGAAAAATGTGAGGAATAGTAGAGTATGAAAAAGGAGAACTAATATAAGTGGAAATTTATGAAGGTAAAGAAACACATGGAACACTAAAAGGAATAGTGGGAACAATAGGATTATAAATACTAACATGTGTAGGATTAAGATTTTGAATGAAACTATTAATAATGGGTGGAGGATAGGTGGACACGTGAGGACTAGATATAGATATAGGTATGTAGGTCTCAAAATTAGTGGTACGTGGAATGAAACCTAGTTCTTGCAGACAATCTCCAATAGGCTTGACATTGTTATTACTGAGATGAGAGATAGTACACAATATATTAGCTTAAGAAAGTGAAAGAAGGATAGATCTAATGAAAATATGCAATTTGAAAGAAATATTTAAATCAACTAAGCCAAATGGAAAATTTAAAGCACATGTAACCATCAAACATAGAAAGATCTAATGTAAAGCATGAAAATTAGATTGAAATATATAACTTCCAAAGTGAGAAGTATGTAATGAATACAAAGTAGATCTAAACACAATATTAGAATTGAAATTATATGAGGAGGGTTCACAAAAATGTACCAAAAGAAAAGGGAAATAATGTGTAAATGGGTAAATTACTTCCCCTATTCAAATATTGCACATTTTGAAAGGAAGATGCCCCACCAGGTTCAAGAGGAGACTCTACTTCTAGGTGGGAGAATTACCCTTCACTAGAATATCGAATGATTAACTATAAATGATGTAATTATGTAATGTAAGTGATTAAATAGACAGGTTACTAAAAAACTTGAAATAATAAACTAATACAAACTGATAGTGAGAAAAGAGATATAGAAATAGGAACCAAAGAATAGATTTGATATGTGGGTAAAATATGAACTTAAAATTTATAATACAAAGAAAAACACACCATGTACCTAGGGATGAAAGTCCAATGGCATTCTGTACCTAGAAATTTTGGCTAATTTTTTCTAGTTTTCTCTAATTATGTTTGATCTTATTTATTTTTGTTTGGTAGCTCTATAACATTTTCCTACACATAGAAAATGGTGAAAAGTTTTCTTAAATGGGTTTTCCTTGGTCAAACCCTTGTTTACAAATAAACCTTGAAAATGGAAATAAATTTCATAAAGGAAAGTATTTAAAAAGGAAAATATTATATTCACCTTGCATTAACCCTCATTGATGCATGCAGAAACCACTCATACCAATGAAGATGCTTGAATTTTCTCAAAATCCAAAGAGTTTACCTTTGAATGTGATGTGGAGTCAATTATTCCCTCACAAATCCATATATCAATGAATGTCACTCCTATATCTTGAATGTAGATATGCTTGATAATCACTTGCAATGAAGGAGAGAGAATGTGGATGAAAGGATGTATCTTCTTTGTTGATTGAGAATTCCTCTAATTTTCCATCATTAGAGAGGAACATTCTTAGATTATAGAATCTTGAAGAATTGGACACTTGGAGATCTTTCATTTGCATGCCTTCCTTCAAATCTTGAATCTAATTAATTTCTCAGTTACAATTGATTGCCAAAAAAATCTTAATAGGTTGATTGAAAATGGTTAATTATGGTCATGATATGAATAATTAGGAGAGATAATATGTCTTTTATGCTTAATCTATGATTTTTCAATTTAAAAATGATCCAGGTAAACAACAAAATTAAATCTCCTAGTAATACCCTGATATAAGTCCCTGGGCCAAATATGCACCTCGATCCTCAAAGACAAAATGCCATTAGCATTCTATGCCCTAGAAAATGGGCCAAATTTTTTATGGGGAAATGTTTTGATAGGTGAAAATAAGTTGGGGGAAGAAGGAAAAGTTTCTATGATTAAGAATAATAGGCATTCAGAAGCCAATCATGGGTGTTAACTTTATAGAATGATAAAGTATCCATATTTCATTTTTAATCTTTGATCTTGATGAGGGTGAGGATCTTCAAAAGTATCATCTATTTTCTCTGCATCATGTATCCTTTATCCCTTTTGGTCATTATCATTAATCGTATTTGCATTCCTTTTATTCCTTATCATTTCCCATTACTTGTCTCTTTGGTCTATGTCCCTTAACCATCTTTTTTATCTTTCTTATCCCTTCACATTTTATCCTTGTCCCATCACCCTCTTATTTATATTGTTCCTTGATACTGATATAAAACAAGGATATAAATTGAAAACATGTTTTCAAAATCTCTTGACATGTCCTTTATTATACATCACTTGTAATTTAGTTCATGATGTCATCACATTAGCCTATCATGTCTTGTCCCTTAGCTTGGAGAAGGATCATGTTCAACTCTGATCAAATAGTCCTTGGGAGTCAAATCAGTCCTAATGCAATTATAAAGTTTCTAACATCCTTCCTCTATCCATGTTCATTCTATTAGTACATTCATCCATTCACAGTGTCCCTACATTGCTAGGCACTAGGAGAAAACAATTACATCTTTCTTGAGCATTAAAGTTTAGAAAATTTTCAAAATTAAATAAAGTCCTAAAAAGTTTTAAAAGTTTTTTAAAAAGTCCTAAAAAGAGAACAAAAGAAAACAAATCTTAAATTTTTAAAAAAATTAAATAACTTTTAAAAATAAAAAGAAGTAAAGTGTCTATTTTTGGCACCAATTTTATTGTCATTTTCATTTTTTTCATTCAAATAAATTGTCCATTGGAGAAAGCTAGACATTTCAACAGACACAGTTGGGAGACTTAAAACTCTGTGATTCACAAATCATGCATCAATAGAAAAACCTACCCAGTGAAGTCTTCAATTATTCAATCATAATTATCTAGTCTTTTATCATCTATCTTACCATCGTTTGTCTTATATAGGATGCATTCTTCCCAAAACTAGACATTGTCATTACTTATCAGGTACCTTATGTACGATGTTTATGTTCTAATAATAGACATATTGATAATAATAATACTATTAACTATGGCAATTATATTTGACTATTTATTGCCTTTCTTGGTTTAGTTAGTCTTATCCTTGATTGGTTTCCTTTCTGACCATATTCCTATGTTTCTCAAGGATATCACTAAGTAATGAGAGTGGTCAGGATGGTTCATGGTCTTTTATTTTCTTTGTCTTACTTGTCATTGATTTTAGTTTTTTTCCACATTCCTATGCTACTCATGGATACAACTGAGTGGTGAGAGTGGATAGAATGGTTCATGGTTTTTTATTTATATGAAATTCTAGGGCATGTACCTCAACCCTTGATGTAAATATGTCTTAGGATGGATTATCGCATTCCTTATTTTCATTTTGTTTGATCTCATGCATTATGTCTTTTTTTTCTCTTTTGGTCTTTCATTCCTTGCATCATTTTCACAAAATTGGCCATTTATTTCATAATTTTCACCCAATTGTTTGTGGGGCCATCCTACCTTCATTCTTAGTTCTTTTGAAGCATATTTTTATGTGAATTTTTTTTATTTTTCTTTGAAATAATTCTCAAAATCACAACGTCTCAAAGAGGGAAAAAATGTAGACACCTAAAAATGGTATACACATATGGCCTCGCTTTTTTAGCATGACTTTTATATTGTGTATTTGATCTTTATCCTTCATCAATTTTGATCATTTCAGGTCAACTTTAAGTTATTTCATTATTTTGATTTATCCATTATGTTTTTCATTTTTTTGTCTTATTTTGATCATCTTGTGCATTTTATTCCTTGTCCATAATTGTCTCTTGTTTGATTATATATTTTTTTACAATTATTTTATCAAAATACATAGTTTGTCCCTAGCGGATTAATAATTTAATTAATTCTCCTATGTCCAAAAAATGTTGGGCCCTTTGACATTTTTGTGTCATAAATAAATATGAAATATTTAACTATCCTTTTGTCATTTGGAGAGAATTGGTAAGTGGGTTTTTATTATCTTACTTTTTAATATTTACCTTTGGCCCCCTTTTTTCATTTTTCCTTTTCATATTTTTTTGATTGATATTTCCTTTTCATTTTGGAGGGAATTAGTAAGTGGGTTTTAATTGTCTATTTTTTTTATTAGAGACCTTTGGCCCTTCTTTTCCCCTTTTCTTTTTATTTTCCTTTTCTTGACTTTTCCTTTTCATTTTGGAGGGAATTGGTAAATCAATTTTTATCATCTTTTTCTTTATTATTGACCTTTGGCCCTTATTTCCCAGCTATCTTTTTATATTCCTTTCCTTTTTCTAATTTGGCTGAAATTATTAAATGAAAATACTTAATTTTCCCCTCCTATTCTTTTTTCTTATTGTATCCTTTAGTGATGTGAGTGTTCCAAGGCTTGCTTGCACTGCATCCAAGAGACTTAGCTAATCTCTTCTAGGAACCTAGTCTCCTCTAGGTCATGATTGGTTTAGATAATTAACAAAGACCAGTCCTAACTTTTCTCTAAGAGTTCTTATCCTTTGTGCTTAACCTTGAAAGACTAACACCTTTAGATAGTATAATCCTTCACCCTCACTTAGAAGACTCTAAGTGCTACTTCTTCACAAACTCCATTCTTCATTACAGGGATGTCCTCCATATTGAAAAAATTCATAATCTTGCCAATTTGATCCATTTTAGAAGCATATTTTAGCTTACCCTTACTGGGTTCAAGGTTTCATCATTTAGAGACCTTAAAAGAGGCCTAATCCGTGTAGCCTTTTGCAGAGGCTTTTTGCCAATTCAAGAAATTTTTTTCCAAAGACCCCAAGAAACTAAAACCAGATTTGGATACCCATTTTGAAGTTTCAAAAGATTCTATAGGTTTCACAATTTTAAAGCCTCCATACACTGGCTTCCTATAAACTAGGGCAAATAGGGCTAATACGCCTAGTTTTTAGGATTGACTGTAACCTTATAGAAATCTTGCTCAAATCTTCATCTAATGGATTGGCATAGGATCAATCCTCAAAATATGTCATGATATGGTGAAATCCTTCCTAAAAAAGTACTAGATTTGTACTGTACCTTTCTACCTTGCAATAAATCTTCACTTCTTCACAACCTAGACCTCTAATTGGGCTCTGTCTACTCGCCTAGGGCCTAGCAAATAAAATAGCTCTCCAAACTTTCATGCCTTCTAATCCTAAACATATATACACTAATGAATCCCCTAGCATTTCCATCTACGCTCAGGTGTTTCCAAAGGATAGATTTCATAGGGGAGTCATGAATGCTCAGACTAGTCAAAATAAAACCAGTGGATGCTCTAAAGCTAAAACAATTTATTTAACACAATAATCCTACTCGAATCAACTTACTCTTTGAATGAAAAATTTTTATAACAAACTAGTGAACACTAAAAAACCATTGGATTTAGAATTTCAATCCATTTTACATGACTATCAACACAAAAGCTCGAGATATTCACTATAACACTGTTGTAGAGCTCTATTTAATACTCAAAACTATTACAATGCATCACACACCTCTCAAGATTTGAGCCTTCCTAAACATAAGATGCCATTTCCTTCATTTTAGGGCCTATTGTCTGATCTCCCACCTCCTATTCTCAAGGGGATCTAAGGATAACCAAGTTGCATGCAACATTTGCAATAATTGCAAATGTTGTCATGACAACTTCTTTGCAACATTTGGCATCTTTCATTTATGCCATCATCCTACTTCTTAGGACTACTAACCTCCTATATTTAGAGGATCCAAGACCATTAATGGCCCTAAGGCATCTTTACAACATCATTATGTGTTTAGAACACATTTAAGACTCTAACCTCACCTTAAGCTTCTAACACTAAGAAATTTAATCAACAACTAACATTGGCTATTTGTGTGACCTTAGTCCTAGTGACTAACTCACTTAGCCTACATAGAAAATTACCTTCTAAGGTCTTAAAACAAACACACTACTCTTCTTGACTTGGCCAAAGTCAAGTAAAAGACAAAATAATTCTAACATGGAGGTTAGCCTAGGTGTGGTCCTGCACCATCCTCCCCAAAACAAAAAGTTCAATCCACCCTTGGATTGATGATGCTTGGTGTAATACTCCAAAATTGGCACCTAATAAATTCAATCAATTTTGGTGCATTTTCGTCAATTTTACATCATCAAAGTTCTAGTTTACTAGGCAATTTTCTCTCTCCTACCTGACTTAATTCAACTTCATGTCAATTGCAAAAACCCTAAATTGCATTAATCAAATATTAAAATTAATTTCTAAAGTCTTTGACTTTTATTAGGTAAATTACCCCTATGATAAATTAATTTAATTCTAAAGTCCTAAGTGCTTTGAATTAAATTAAACCCACCCCATTTGGCTAATATACATCAAAAGGAATTAATATTACTTGTCATTTGAATGGACACCTTTATTTGAATTAATAATTCAAATTATTCAAACGGTCACCCTTATGTGGCAATAAACATTCTTTTAATTGAGTAATTCATGCCTTTTTGTCTCAATTGGGAATGAAGAGTCAGGAGTTTCAAATCAAGAACCTCTTCATTTTCTCCTCGTGCTTGTCTGTTTAATGAACCTCATTCTTCATTCAAAAAAAGGAGCAATTTTGAGAATAACTAAAATATAGCATTTTTTTTGTCTCAATTTCATTCTTTCAAAAGATTTCATTGCATATTTTAAATTTATTTCATTTAGTTTAATATTGTATCTTCATTATAATTAGTTTGTTTAGTTGCTCATAGTTTATTCTCATCTTTATTTCAAGTTCTTTAGAGTAAATCTGCATTTCATATTTCTTTCAAGATTTTAGATTAATTGCAATTCATTCTAGTATAATTTCAATTTGATTATCTAAGTAAGCTTTCAAATCATCCATTGTAGTACTGGTCTTATGGTTGTTGGCTCTTGTTCTGAGAGTAATTAAACACCCCATCTACATAGGAGGCAACAAGTCACTTCACCATGGATTTTGAATTGAGTAATCAATACTCTCTTTCATAATTCAATCATGTGAATAATGACTATGTTGTGTGTGTAGTTGGATTAGAGGTCCATGTTCAACCACATACATTTTGGCACCCACTGTGGGGCAGAAAAGATCAATTTCTGGCCTCATTCTTGATTTTTCTGACAAGAAATTTGAAATCTGTCATGCATCCATTCTTGCCTATGTACGGAATCTCATGTGAGAATGCAGAGCATACCACGTGAAGTTTCACTCCCAGTAGCACCCTCTCATGTGAAATTTTACATCCTCACGCGGCACCCTGTGTTTTCTCCCGTGCTATGGAGTACTTCCTCGTGCGAGATTTAGATATAGTTTTTTAAATTTTTCAGTCTTTGTCTTTCCTATTCCAAATTTCTGATAGTTTCTGTTTGCTGTTAAATTCCATTTTTCTATTTATATTTATAGCATAATAGTTTTCTGTAGGACATTTGTTGAAGAATATAAAACATGCTAATGGTTTGATTGCAGGACGATAGTCAAAGATCTCATAAAATGTTGTGTTTGTTTCTTTCTTTCATTCACATAGTCTAATTAGGGGTCCCTTAAAATTTCTTGAGAATTTTGATAGTGGGTAGGGAATTTATCTCTTCATTACATAGAGGTGATGACCATGAATGAACCCAAAAACCTAAAGATCCTACTAATATGACAGATTCTTGAGGAAGCGGAGAAAGGTAGTGAATCTTTAACACTTCTACTTGCCAGGGGATTATGCTCTTCTCTCTCTGAGAGAACCAGAAACCCAAAAGCTTGTGGATTTGGTGAAGTGAAGCTAAATTAGTGATGAACTTGCTTGATGTGTTTGGGTGAAGTGATGAGGTAGAGAAGTATGCTCTTGTCTCTTTGAGAGAAACAAAAAATCAAACCCTCGGATCTAAGCCAAGTTGTGTCACCTTTAGAGGGCCTGTCAGAAGTTGAACCTCCAAGAATGACCCAAGTGAGTATGCACCTTTCATCAGGGATTCCACCTCACTCTAATAAAGAACGTTTTGTTGAGTCTAAAGACTCCAAAAACATGTTAGCTTCCTTCTCAAGATTTTCACTATCATCTTGAGAAGGCTCCATCTATTATACTGAGTGGCCCCACTCCTAGCCCTGCTTGCGGGGGTGTATGAATTTTAGGTGTTGGTGTGGCTATGAGGCCTCAAGCCTGTATTAGGGGCACCAAAGGTTAGCATGAACAGAAGCCTATTAAAAAACTTTCCTTAGCTAGTGGCCTACTCGGTTCACCTCTAAAAGGAGGCATAATCTTTGCGCAGGGAGGGGGAAGAATCTCTCCTGTAGATTCCCATCATAGGCATACACCTAGACACTTGAAGGTGGTATATGACACTAGCCCTTGCCACAAGGTTAACCTTTGAACATATACTATTGAGTCCGTGGAAACACCAAAAACATGAGCACCCTCTAGGGGGTGACACGGCTGTGTGAGGTACATGTATCCGCATAAGTAATGGGGCAAAGGTTTTGTCTTTTGACCATTTTTTTTGTAGGACTAAGCTATGTGTTTGTTATCGAGTCTTAAAGATTGTCTAATCATTATCAAACAAAGACTCCCCTGATGCTATCAAGTTTCTTTGTCCTTGATAGGTCTGTTAATGACTACTTCTTGTATCACAACTGCTTGATCTAAACCTTTGTGTCTTTAAATGAATTCTTGAAACCTTAAAATGAGATTGTTGATTAAACTGTTCTTTGAATCTATTAGGAAACTGGATTTTCTATCAGGCATCAATTCAGGTTGTATCTCAGAATTCAACTTTTACCTCGAAAACTATGTTAAGCTGTCAGATTTTGGACTTTTCCCATGCGAAGTTTCTCTTTTCAAAGCATTTTCTTGTGCGAGACATTGTTCTTTTGTGTGAGGTTTGGTGTTTTCTCATGTGACTTGGTACTCTCTCATGCAAGACTATAGCCTAGTTTTAAAAAATAGAGACTAAATTCCTGTTGACTAGTCAAAAATTTTCCTGATCTGCTTTTTGTCTGAGGTCTATTTTTCTATTTTCTTGTCATTCACTGTCAAAATTAGTTGTCTTGAGTTAGGAATCGATCAATCTTTTCTTTGACTCATGTTGTCTCTCATTGGTTTACCTTATCTCTTTATGCCTTTTGTATCTCATGTTGAGATAGTCTTATCTCGGCTGTTCTAGCCCCCTCTTTTGATGATTCATACCAGGTCCATCTCGCATCTTGGTTGTTCTAGCCATTTATCTCCTTTTCATTATCTTAGAGATAGAGTCTAGCATTATCCTAAGTCTTCTCTTGTTTCATCTTCATCTATGACTATCATGACTAGAAGTGGCAAGACTTATCCCATTCAGAATACTCATCAAGGTAGAAGTGAACCTCCTAATCAAGAAATAGATAATCCTAAATCTATTGTGAAATCTGAACTTTGTGAGATATCCTCGAGTTCCTCATTGAGTACTTTGAAAGATAGTCCATGTCAACCATCACCTTCAGTGTTCCAAGAGTGTTTTAATCCATTGTTTGAATCACAACCTGGTTTCTTGTTTCAAGAGCAAGACAACTCATACTTCCAAAACAACTCATTGTTTCATAACTTTGGAAGACCACTCTCTCAGATGGCTCCTATCATTGAATCTATTAATACTAATTATGTGTGTGAATTTTTTACCTATTTTGTAGACACAACACTTCAGTAAAACATTAGAGGTTAGCAAAAATGAAATCGTGCAATAATTGAAAGCTAAACTAACCAGGCAATTTACTACCTTCTAATAGGTGCGAGTATGATGTTATCAGATTGTTATCGAGATTAGTGACCTTGATGACACCTAAACAAAGGATTTGAATGCAAAACTGATATGAAATATGAATACAATTAATCTATTTTTTTTATTTTCTATGCAATGATATGATGAAAATTGATATGAATCTATGATATGTAAAAACTCATATGCTATGATATGCTAAATGATCTAACAAATGAAAACTACTATGATATGAAAAACTATGCAATATTGATCTCACAAAGCTTGGATTCGCAAAGATGATTCTTCAGTCTCCAATTTGGCAGCATGATTATGCAATTCTTGTGAATTTTGAGAGATGATTTGTGAAGAGCTAAAGCCTTAATTTATAGAAATCTAGGGCTTTGAGGATGCATGAAAGAAAGCCATAAATCACTCAAATAACTCAGCTTGATTCTGAGTTATTTTTAAATAAAGATAATTTAATTCACAAAAACATGCAAATCATGCAAAAATAACTTTTTAACTCAAATTAGAAGTTTAGATCAACTTTAAAACTCAAAAATGATGTTGAGTTCCAAAAAGTCAATAACTTGTATTGATTTTCCGATTTGGAGTTTAACTGCTCTTTGATTGTGCACATGGATAATTATGAATTAATAAATAAATAAGGTGATTTATTCTCAACTTAACTAATTTTTGAAATAAAACAATTGATTTATGGGTTAATCAATCATTTAATCAAACTTTTATTCAAAATTACAATATTAAAAATTGACAAAATGATTTAATTAATTAAATAAAATATTTAATCAATTATTCATAGGATTTTGGATTTATTGTCAAAATTAAATATCATAATTAGGAATAATGGAATTATATTCAATTAAATAATTAAGTGGCCAAATTAAATCTAGTTAATTAAATATTGAGAATATTCAATTAATCAAACTTTAGGATAAATAAGATTTATCGCCAAATAATCATTAAATTAAATTTAATCAAGTTAATTGAGAATATTACTAGGAATATTCCCTGATGGAGAATTTAAGATAATCAATTAGGATTCGATGATGTTTAGATGTGCCTTAGGTTAGGACTTTGATGTCAATTTCATTTGATATGTTGATATAGAAGATTAATGAACTTATAGCCCATTTTTGGGGTATTGCATTTTGCCCCTCTTTGAATTACTGGGCAAAGCGCAGTGGTTCAAAGATAGTCTGTGTTTGATAAAGATATGAAATTGATGTTTGATAATTGATATGAAACTAATGTTGATTGAAAGATTTGATATGAAGATAATAGGTCTTGAATGACCAAAGATAATGTTAACTATAACAACGATGAACCCATGATTGCGAAAAAGTGTCAAAACACCTGATTTCGAACCTTATGTTTGCGAAGAAGTGAGTGACCGATTCCAGACTCGATTGTCCTTAGAAGAATCACGTAGGTATCACATCTGAACCCTTTAGTTACTGAAGAATCAAGGAAATAACACAGTTGAACCGATAGTTGCAAAAACTGATACAATTTACAAGATTAAGAGAATACCAGATTGATATGGATCTCGATGAATCTGATATACCCCAAGCGATGATTGATTTTCCCCAAGCAATGAGGTCTTTTGATGAATCAACAACTAGATGTGGTTGTTGTCTTGATTACTGAGGAAAGATATGATTTCAAATTTGATTACAGACTTTGAATGATATGCAGTACCATGCCCCCTTCAGGATTAAAATTGAAATCTGACAAGAAAAGTCAGCGGTATAGTTTAGAAGCATGTTAATTGATTTGAGAAGTGGTTATACACATTCAAGAATGCATTCTGCATCGTTGGGAGGTCCTGGAGACCAAGTTTGACAAGGTTAAACCATGAGTTGACCATAGTTGACCAAGTTGAAATTTTGATAGTCTGATGTAAGATAATTAGTTAAGTTGAATTCTGGATTTCTGTGATGATTGAAGGTTGATTATGCAAGCAGTAGACCATCCTAGGCCCAAAAATTTTAAATCATGATTTTGACATAATAAATGATCTCAGATTTGAATTTTGATCTCAAAAATGGATTTAGAATGTTGAAATTAGCTAGGGGTGCAATTTTCATGGAAAATAGAGCACTTTTGAAAATTAGGTCAAATGCTATATAAAGGCCAAAAGGGTCATTTTCAATTCATTTCAACCATTTGACTTTGGAGACCTTGTGGAGCCCTCTGAGAAAGAAAATGGCAGAACAACAAGATCTGAAGGTTCCTATGAGTTTGCACCAATTTGAGCACAGTCAGAGATACCAGAGACCATGACAGTATGGACATCTGATAGGTGGACCTCTGTGCCCCTCTGAAAATGCAAATTTTTCATGTTTTATAGCATTTTTAAATTTTTTCATACACATTTTTAGTTTTGAATTTTGCATGTATGAAAACTCATACGAGTCCCAACCCAAACTCGTACGACATTTGAATTCCATTTGCTTTGTCATTTCATGCATTACCTAGTGTCATATGAAGGGGACCCGTGTGTCATTCAAAATTTCATCGGCTCCCTGGAAACTCATATGATGCTGAATCCAGTGTCGTATGACCATGGATTATCGTATGGTCTATTGTGGAGTGTCGTACAACATTCGAGGCCAGTCTGGACTATCGTATGAAAAATAGAGGGTTTAAAACTGATATTTAGGGCCAAATTTTGACTTTTCTAATTTCTGATGCTGATAGCTGACCTCTTAACCTACCTTCTGAAGTACCTTACTATCTAATTTCTGTACTATTAGCCTATTATTGAACCCAATTTCTGATAGAATTCCCTATTTTTTGTATGATATAGGTCACATAGCCAGATGTTCATGTCTGACATTCATACCGGGTGACCCAGAGATTATGTGTCTCACTTCCTGACCCTATGAGGGTTCATCTTGCTGCATGTGGGTTCGAGTATTTGATCCATTTACCTGATATTAGGGTAAATCATGGCCTTTTGACTATACTAATTGAGCAATTCCATTCTGAAAAATAGATGTTTCATTTACCGACAGGAGAGATGATTGTGACTCCAGAGGATATTTATAGGATACTATTCATTCCATTCCATAGCAATCGGCATCCTGAGTATGTGAGTTCTGGCCAAATTGGGCTTCATGCCTTTAGGTGTTTGTTTGGGGATGATACACAGTTGACAGGTTCCATTTGCTGGGAGACCCTTGTACAGAGATATGGTTAGATGCACTATTTAGAGTGCATTATTGCTAGGATGATCGGTGAGCTTATCATGCCAGGCTGTCAACAGAACAACTTTTTGATGGGATGGGCTCCGATGGTAGCCCTTCTTATGGCCACTCCTACTAAGCTTGCCTAGGGTTTGTGCCTATTGGCCCACATGTTTTCAGAGAAGCATGAGGTCGTGTATCAAGATTGCAAGAGCTTCAATTTTGGAGCTCTTGTATTATAGATATGGGCATGGGAGTATATCCTAGTGTTGAGACCGGCTTTCTAGACACAGCGGCAGCCACATGAGCCAGTGATATATATGTATGCTAGTTATGTCACATAGGTCTGCATGGGTCATACTGAGTACTTCCGACAATGCTTAGATGATATGACATTTGTGCATTGGAGACCCTACTTGCAGATAGAGGTGTGGCCTACTGTTAGGGAGTGGTATAGTTTTCTTTTTCAGAGTCGAGTACTCATTGGCTGGTCTCCCACTATTTTGGATAGAATCTTGATTACTAGAGTGTGGTGTCAGTATGGATGCAGACAAGATGCCCCATAGGAGTATACTACATATGCCCACATTGTTCGTGAGATTGGGCTCAAATGGACACAGTAGCTCAGCTATTCTTTATGTTCAAAGGAGTACAGTGCTATCATAGGTAGAGACTAGGACTACTGTCCACAAGTTGTTGATGCAGGGGTCATAGATGGATACATTTCTTGGCTTGCCGATCATCCTGTTCATCAATTCTCAGATCCCACTAAGTTGATACCCTCCATGGAGGAGGCTATGGATGTTACAAGTGCTCCTAGGGTATAGGGCCTGAGACCTTAGGTAGTGCATCCTACACCACCCAAACAAAGAGCAATGACTCCACTTCAGAGACCATCAAGACATATGAGGCCCCCTCATCCTTCTACTTCTTCCGTAGGTACATCTACAGGGTCATAGAGATGGACCAAGGGTGAGAGGGGTACTTTGGGTAGTGTTGGTTTTGTAGATGAGGTTTTAGCAGCTGAGCAGTTCATAGGTGGTGATGGAGATACCTTACAGGTAGATACCACTTTTGATCTAGGAGCTGAGGTTAGATGTCATAAGGCACATAGAGTAGATACCACTAAGCAGCAGCTAGAGCAGCCACAGGACACAGAGATGCTAGTAGCTAAGGAAGATCCTACTATTCCTCTCACTTCATCAAAGACTATCAGATGTCTCAAAGCTCAGGTTCAGGACCTGAAGGTATAGAGTGCTAGGTGGGAGGAGAGGTATCTAGAGGTAGATAGGTAGCGCATAGAGCTTCGTGTAGAGTTTCGCTCAGAGGTTCAGAGATTACAGACAGAGGTGACCCATCAGACCTCATGGGCTTCATATTATGTGTCTGCATACTATGTTGTTGTCCCTGCTATGCAGAGAGTACCCACTTATTCAGATTACATGGTAGCCCCAGAGGGAGCTAGGGCACCCAGAGTAGAGGCTATACTAGATGCACCACCACCTCCTCCACTAGATATCAAGGAGCATGCTGATAGTTGATTCTTGTTCTCATGTTTTGATATACTTTGTTCTTTTTGATCACTGATATACTATTCTAACTTTGATAGCTCTCTGGAGCTCATTCTTTTGTACATTGTGCCAGTAGTGCACCCCTGACACATTTTGAGTTGATGATATATATGTGAGATCGATATTTTGGTTGTGACTTCATGTGTACTTGTCATGTTTTGATTTATGATGATATCATGTTATGCTTATGCTATGAGTAGTGTAAAATGTATGTATGGATTAATGTAATGCAATGATTTCTTTCATATGTATGGATGTTATGTAAATGTAATTGATTATGAAAAGATGTATGTATGTTTTATGCTTATGCACTGAATGTAATGTAATGCAACCAATGGTAATGATATGAGATGTAAATTCAACGATACACATGATATGTTTTTGGCAGGTTGATGAAGACAAGTACTTAGTCTTATGTCAAAAGGATGTTTAACCCAGGAGGGTTACTGCTTGTGGTTCAGTCAAGAGACCTTCAAGTGAGACTCAGCTCTCGTTGGATATGAAGAGACAAGTGGAGAATTGTTTAAGCATTGAAGTTCATTTACAAACATTTGTGAGATCATGCAAACATGCAAAAATGCAAAGAGACATGCAGTATGAAATGCAACCTAGGACCTAGGACCTAGTTACTGATCATGTGTCGATTTGTTATCATCATTGAACTTTTAGGTAACTGGATAAATCAATACAATGCCCACTAGCTATGAAACCATAGACATATGAATATCAATTTTTATGTGCAAGAATCAATACAACACCCACTGGTCAACAACCATGGATATATGAATATTGATTTTGTTTTCGGAATTTCGGATTTGATATAAGCACCAAGGCACAAATGCTAGGATGACCTGAATATCATGTCCATTTTGATATAGAAATTTGTATAAGCATCAGAATATAAAGGTTGTTATGACCTGAATATGCCTTGCATTAAAAACACATCAAACAGTCAAGAGATCATTCTAAATACAGTGTGAATTACCCGTAGTGACCCTTTATCATTCACATCCATAGGTAAGATCACGTTTCACAATAGGAGAAAGAACTCACTCAAAAAGACAATAGTTAGATCAAACTTCCTTTATTTTTTTGGGTATTTATGGTTGAGATACACATGGCCATCCAATTCGAGATAGAGGCTCTTACAGTCAGACACCATTTCAATCCAGAATTTCAAAAGTTGTTAGATTTTCACATACAAACAGAAGACAAAGAAAAGATTATGCCCCCAGTCATCACTCTCTAAATCCTATAAAGGACATCATCAAAGAGCTTGAAAGGACATAATATGCAAAAATCTCAATGTGAATCAGTAAGCATACAAGGAGATAAAAGCATGTAAAAAGCATAGATTGTTTTCAGTTTGATGTTTGATGTTTGATTGCGTTGTTGTAGATGAAAAATCCTTTCTGGGGATGAGACTGACTGACTGACTCAAATGAAGCTTCAAAGGACTCTGACTGGATACGATACATCTAAGATACATTGGAGGCCATAGGATATGACATTGATTGCCCCCAAGTTGGAACATTGATAGGATATAGATGCTTGAGCTGATTGGTGTACAAACTGACTTATTAAAAACTGGAAATGCAAAAACAAACTGGGAGATATGTACAAATAAAGCAAGACTAAAAGCTAGGAAAGACCAAGATTGCTCTGATAGATGGAGTGTGTTGAAACAAGTGGTGCCCATTTTCCAGGTTTTCACCATCTTGGCAGAGATTCTATTTTTGCTACTAAGGTACCTATTTCCAGGTTTTCACCAAGGTACTTTTTTTTTTCTCATTTTTTTGTATTTTTCATTTTTTCAATTTTTTTGTGAATCATCAAGGTGCCCATTGCTAGGTTTTCACCAAGATGTTCATTTTTTTTCAGGACTTTTTCTAATTTTAAAGATTTTTTCAAGACATTTTACCATAGACTGAATGCTTTAGGCATAGAATTTCTTCAAATGGAGAATGTTGATTGGTTCTCGGAGCTATTCTCCTTCAGTCGTTGAGATTTGATAGGCACTAGAGCCAAAAGTAGTAGTGATTACAAAGGGACCCAGCCAGTTGGGTTCAAACTTCCCCTTGCATTCTCGATGTGATTGATTTTTAGGATTCTCTCTCAAGACTAGATCACCAACCTAAAATTCTCTGTCTCTGACTTTCTTGTTGTAGCCTCTAGACATTCTTTTCTGATACACTCTAAGATGATCATACGCTGCTTGTCTGTGCTCATCTAGTAGCTCAAGTTCTTGCAACCTAGACACTCTGTAGTCATCATCAGTTACTAGACCATGCATTTTTATTCTTAGTGATGGGATTTCAACCTCAATAGGTAGTACTACTTTAGACACAAACTAAAGTGAAAGGTGTAGCCCTAGTAGGAATTCTAATACTTGTTCTGTAGGCCTAGAGATCTGGATTGATCATGAGATGCCAGTCTCTTCCTATTTTATTAATAGTTTGATGCAAGATTTTCAATAGATTCTTATTAGATGCCTCTGCTTGTCCATTCCCTTGAGGATAGTAGATAGAAGACCAATGTTGTGTGATCTTGAATTTGTCACATAGATCATCTAGCTCTTTGTTCTTGAATTGTCTACCATTATCTATGATTATGGAATGAGGTATCCCATATCGGCATATGATATAGTTCAATATGAACATAGATATTTTCTTTCCAGTTGCTTGTGTCAAAGGGACTACTTCTACCCATTTTGTAAAATAATCTATAGCTATGATTATATGGGTATGTCCATTAGAAGAATGAGGATGAATCATCCTGATAAGATCAAATGCCCATTGATGGAAAGGCCATTGTGTTGTAAAGGGGATTAGATCTCTCTCTGGAGCATGAATTAGGTTGCCATGTACTTGACACTTTTGATGATTCTTAGAAAATTTGATAGCCTCTTTCTCCATCTCAGGCCAATAGTACCCAGCCCTAATAAGTTTTTGAGGTAGTGTTAAACCATTCGAGTGTGACCCACAAATACTATCATGGACTTCCTCTAACACACATTGAGACTCTTCCTATTCTAAACATCTACGTAGTGTACCATCTAGGCCTCGTTTGTATAGATCGTGACCAATGATGACATATCGGGAGGCATTATGGATAAGGTATCTCTTTTCATGGTGGTTGAAGGTATTGGGAATGATTTGGTCTTGGAGATAGGAAAATAGGTTTTTGTATCTGGATGAATCATGACCTGCAACAGTGCAGATCATGCGGGTTTCGTGGGAATCATATGTAGGATAAGATAGTGCTTCCACCAGGAACTCATAGCCTAGCTCATGCTCAGGCTACTATAATAAAGTAGATAGCATTGCCATTGTATCGGTACCTTGTTCTCCATTCTAAGAATTTTCTCAAATGTGATAGATATGAAATACTTCTTAAGATCATCTACCATTATCTTGTAAGGAATGAGCTTTTCATCTTTAGTTTGGTACACATCATTGACTTGATGAATAACAAGTTGAGAGTCTCCATGAATGTGTAGCTCTGTCACTCTCCATTCAATTGTTATTTTCATACCATTCAAAAGGGCTTCATATTCAGAAATATTGTTTGTGCAAGGAAACTTTAATCTAAATTCTTTTGGGATTGAGTATCCTTGAGGAGTTATGAGCAATATTCCTACTCCAGATCCATTTTGTGTATAGGAGCCATCAAAGAATAATTTCCATTCTCTAGAAGAAAGATGCATGATAGAGGAATCTAGAAATTCCATTTATAGTGGTGTGTCATCAAACAATGGTGCTTCAGCCAATTTATCAGCAATAACCTATCCTTTGATAGCCTTTCTTTCCACATATTCAATGTCAAATTCACTTAAGAGCATAACCCATTTAGCTAATCTACCTATGAGGGCAGCTTTGCTTAGTAGGTACTTGAGTGGATCAATCTTAGCTACCAATTGTGTGGTATGAGCTAACATGTAGTGTCTTATTTTCTTTGATGTGAAGATCATAGCTAGAAAATATTTCTCAATCATTGAATAGTTCTTTTCATATGCCACCAATGTTCTATTGATGTAGTTTATAGCCCTTTCCTTTTTGTCTTCATTGTACTGTGCTAGCAATGCCCCCAGTGATGTATCTATTGCGGAGACATATAAGATCAATGGCTTCCCATGAATAGGAGGCATCAAGATAGGAGGATTAGATAGATACTTCTTGATATTATTGAAGTTTTGTTCACATTCTTTGTTCCATGCAAAGGTCACACCTTTATGTAATGTTTTTGTAAACGGCTGTCATATGTCCACTAGCTGTGATATGAATCTTCTGATAGATTGAACTCTCCCTTGCAATGTCCTCATCTGACTGATATTCTTAGGAGGTCGCATCTCCATTATAGCCTTTACTTTAGCTGGATCAACCTCAATGCCCTTCTTTGAAACTATGTATCCTAAGAGCTTTCTAGAAGTGACACCAAAAGCACACTTCTTAGGATTTAGTCCGAGACTAAACTTTTCCGTTCTATCTAGGATCATGCTCAAGTCCTTTAGATGTTTAGTTTTGATCATAGATTTTTCTAATGTGTCATCAACATAATCTTCCATGGTTTGATGCATCATGTAATGGAAAATAGATGTCATTTCTCTTTGATATGTAGCACCAACATTTTAAAGCCCAAATGGCACGACATTCCAACAAAAGGTACCCCATGCACATGTGAAAGCCATTTTCTCTTGATCTTCTAGAGAAATTTTTATTTGGTTACATCCAGAGAAACCATCCATTAAGGAATACATCTCGAAACCTATAGTCATGTCCACTATCATATCAATGTTAGGTAGTGGAAAATCATCCTTAGGGCACACTCTATTCACATCTCTAAAGTCTGTGCACACTCTGATTGAACCATCTGGTTTAGAAATAGGTACAATATTAGAGATCCACTCTACATAGTCAATAACTTGGATGAACCTAGCTTTTAGGAGCTTCTCTAATTCAGCTTTTACCAAGAGTGCAACATGAGGATGCATCTTTCACAATTTTTTCTTGATAGGTTTTACGTTAGGAGCTATAGATAAATGGTGCATGATAAGATTAGGATCCAATCCTGGCATATCTAAATATTTCCATGTAAAGTTGATCTTCTTCTCTGTGAGGAATGTTGTAAATTTTTTCTTCTCTTCATCTGATAATGATTGTGCTACATGTACCAATTGTGGTTCCTCTGTTGTACCCAAATTGATGGATTGAGTGGGCTCAATTAGAACTGGAGATCTGTCCTGTAAATGACTTGGAAAGACATCAAATATCTCATCCTTAGGCACCTTAGAGATGTTTTCACCTTCAGATACATCTTTTATTTTTACTTTTGTAGGTTCTGAGACCGCCACAAAGTGGTTTTCACCCTCAGAACTCCTTTTCTTTTTATTCTTATTCTTATTTTTTTGACTAAGATACTTGATGTCTGACTCGGTCATGCTGATGCTTGATTCACTGATGGAAGTCCTCATAGGCTCAACTAAATTTAGGTAGCAAGAAAGGGCATAGTCATTTGGGAAGGTATAAATACCATGGCTCAGATTTGTGGAGGTTTGATCAATAAGGTCTGGATATTGGATAGTCAAAGTGGGGAAAGATTGGGAGATAGTGTTTACGGATATGGATCTCTCATCATTGGTCCTAACTTGACGCTTGAGTTCAAAGGTGATATTAAAACTTAAGACATTCAATTCATGAATAGGCTCAATGTCATTGTGGGAATCCAATTCATCCATAGGTGGATTAGACTTGACAGGTTCATCATTTCACTCTAGACTTACATTGGGATTAGGTGCATATTGGTGAATAACATCAACATGTTTCACAGTGATAAGCTCATCTAGTTCTAGAATGACTCCCCATTCATATTCATTAGATTCATCTTCTGATTCAAGATCTCTAGGAAATCTTAGAACATGAGTAAAGTCAGGGTGAATACCCTAAGAAGGGTTACCCTTAGATTCAGATTTGTATTCATACTCATGGGAATCTGTCTCAGAATAACTACCACCTTCTTCTTCTTGATGGTTTTCAAGATTAGCTGGTTCTTGTGTTGCAACTATCTCTTGATTGATAGTAGGTTCTTGTGTTTCTACTACATTAATTCTTTTGATTGGATCATCTTTATTATAAAGAAGGTCTTTGATCTTCTTAGGCAATTTTTCATAAGGGATGAGTTCTGAGCTATTTGAATCACTATCTGATGGTTTTGTCTCTTCTTTCTTAAGAAGAGGTTCTCCTGGTGTGATCTACTCTATGACATGAGAACAATTACCTTTGAGGTGATAGGGTTTCTTTTTAAATCCTAAGCCAACTTTGTCTTTATTTTCTCTACTAGTATGTGGGAGAGGTGCCACAAGACCTTTTCCTTTGACTCCTAGAGGTCCTTGACTTGGATATCCCATCTTAGCTATCAATTTATTTCCTAGACCGTATGACTTAAAAGGGATCTATGGTGATGTAGAGTCACTAGTTTGAACATTGTAGGATTCAGGTTCATCTTTGTATAGCCATGATAGCACAGCTTCATCCTCTTCAAACTCTTACTTGGAGACTTTTTCTACTACAAAATTCTTTTTATATACCTCAAGGGGTTCTTTAGAGTTTGGTTTGGATTGTTTCAAAGATTGTCCATAAGACTTAGGTGAGATAGGGAGAGATGTCAAAGATAAGACTAGCTCCATAGTATATTCTCCCATACTATTTTCTTTGATATTAACCTCTTTTGCAAGAGCTTCCATTCTAGATGTGGATGCCTCTTTAGTTGATTCAATGGAAGATTCTTTGTTATTAGGCACAAGCTTATCTGCACTTTCCTTCAAGGTGTTGCAAGTTGTATTTAGATCTATGGGGATAGTAACCTCTACTCCTTCATAAGGAAACTTCAAACATTGATGCTATGTAGAAGGAATAGCTTGCATTTCATGTATCCATGGTCTCCCTAGAAGAATGTTGTAGGCCAAAGGTAGATCAAGAACTTGACATATAGTATCTTTGATAACTGGACCTGCTCTGATAGGTAAGACAATGGTGCCTTTAGAAGATACTTCTTGTTCATCATAGGCTTTTATGGTGATCTTCTTTCTAGGATCAATAGCTAATTCTAAAAATCCCAATTGTGTGATCAAGCTATAAGAACAAATGTTTAGGCCAGTGCCCCCATCTATCAACACATGTTTGACTCTATGGTTCTAGATCAAGACTTCTATATGCAAAGGCTGATTATGTGGGTGACTCAAGGAGTTTTCATTTTCCTCTAAAAAGGAGATATATTGTAGAGATGTAAGATGTCCAACCATAGTCTAGAACCTATCTAAATCAAGGTCATCAGGAACATTGGAACTAAGCAAAGCTTTGTCTAGAATAGCTCTATGAGCTAGAGAGATCCAAAGCAACTCAAACATAGAGATTTTGGCATTAGTGTGTTGGATTTGTTGAACAATTCTATAATATGTAGGCCTTGTATCCTTTGGATTGGAAGATTTGGAAGCAGCCTTCTATTTAGACATAGATGAAAGATTGAAGGGCACCTTAGGGACATTTGATGAATCTAGGATTTTTCCTTTCTGATGTGCTTGGGCTTGTGATCGAGTAACTATGTTGGTGGATTGATTTTTTCTATCTCTTTGTACAATTGTGATGACATTGCAATGCTCTGAGAGACAGGGTTCAACCATATTGATGACAACATTATTTCCAAGGTAGGTATAGTTGACTTTTGCCCCCATATTAGGCTGAGAAGTTGAAACTCCTTGACCATGTTATGGAAATGGTTCGGTAAATGTTGTATGATTGTTATTGCTCTTAGGATTGTCAATTGTGATGTCTCCACTATAGATCAGATCTTGAATGGTGTGTTTCAACTAGAAGCAGTTATTCATTTTGTGACCTTTACCTCGATGGAAATCACAGAATTCATTTTCTCTCCACCATTTTGGCTTAGGCTCAGAATTAGGTGGTCAAATTACTAGAAAAGAGATGATGTTATCAACTAGTAGAGTTTTCATAGCTAATTCTAAAGATTCTCCAAGAGGAGTGAACTTTTGATGTTTATCCCAAGATTTGTATTCTGGCTTCTTTTGAAATGGTTCAGATGACTTTTGTTCTAAAGCTTTAATGGCTTGGGAACCAAGAGTTAGGTTGTAGGTTGGTGCCTTTGATGGGGCATGGATAGTGTCAACAACACCATCTATGATGATGCCTTTATTCTTGTTCCAGTTTTTGTTCTTTTCTTTAGAACTAGATCCTGATTTGTACATGTCTTTTTAAAGTGTGATTTCTCCTTTTTTCACAAGTACTTTTTCAATTTTAATATCATTATCCACCATCTTATCAAAATATGTATGATCTTGCATTTGTAGAGTATAATTGATTTCTAGAACAAGGTTATTGATGAAGATTTCTATTTTTTCTATTTCTGGAATAGGTCTGGCATATAGAGAGAACTTCTTCCTCCATCTCTTGAGAAACATTAGGAATGGTTCCCATGGATATTGCTTGAGATTACAGATATCAATCATGGTGACTAGATGTTGAATATTGTAGGAGTATTGTTGATAACAAAATTTGATCAACTCCTCAAAATTTTTGATAGTAGGTGGCAACCTAGAAAACCAATGAATGGATGCTCCTCCCAAAGATCTAGGAAAGAGGTGCATCAGATAGGTCAGTTCATGCATGAACTCCATGGATTGTGTATAGAACTCTCTGATGTGATCTTGAGGATCAGAGTGTCCATCATATTTATCATACTTTGGTATCTCCACTCTTTTTGGGAATGGGGGCATGTACAAGTCTTTGTCAAAAGGGAAAGGACAAAGGGCCTCCATGGAGAATTCCTTGGGTTCCTTCTCTTTCTTAAGATTGTTAAGTTCAAGTTGCATAGCATGCATCTATTTTGTCATAGCTGTGAGTGGAGTTTCTTCCTCATGCATAATGATATATTCAACATTAAAGTTGGGAGGAAGTTTAGCTCCTTGATGAGATAATTGTAAAAAGTATGCCTCTCTATCCTCTTTCAAGAAATGCTTCATCATTCATTTGAAGTTATCATTTTTTTGATATTGAGCAATTTCTTCAGGTGTGGGTTCCTGATCTACACCATGTTGAGATTGAGTTCTCTGAGAGAAAAAGTTTTTCCCTACTTGAGACATGGTGGGAGTTTGTGGACTCCCTGGAATAGATTGATGTGAGGTTTGTTGGGTACCTCCATGAGTTGATGGAGGAGGAATGTAACCAATTTTTAATCGATAGTTGCCAAGACCATCATCCTCGTAAAGACCAGAATTGATGAGTTGCTAAAGAGTTGGACCCCTGGTAGTAGTTATAGGTAAGGTCTAGGATGCTTCTCCAGATTTCTTGTGTGAGGAAGCTCTAGTTTCCACCATCAACTTTGAGTGAAACAAAGAATAAGATCTAGATGACTGAAGAATGAATTGAATCAAGATGATTAGATGATGCAACCTTGTCAAGGTTTGATTGATTTGAAGATTTGATTAGACATCAGTGAAGGATACTGTGCCCTGGATGTATGGGTAGATTTCCCAAAAGATAGCGGACAAGATATCACAAAACTTAGTTGTTTTGATGATTGATTGAAGATTGATAGTTATGACAAGGTTTTGACACAAGATGAAAAGGACTCAAATCAATTAAACAGAAGGCTGAATTAGATTAAAAAGGCCACTTTAGGAAAATGATTGGATTCTCAATAGCTACTACTCTATTCTTGACATAATGATTTGTTTGACAGATTCTGGAAATAGGCTGAAAAAGCTAAATATCTGGCAATTCTAACAATTTCTGACAACTTTCAAAAATTTCCCAAATGACACTCTATAGACTCGTACGACAGTGGGTATGCTATGAAACGACAGTCCAAAAAATTATACGACACTGGGTATGCTATGAGACGACAGTTGAAAAGCTCGTACAACATTTGCTAGCAGGATTTGACTTCTCAAATTTGACTGGCAGAAAGACTCATACGACACTGGGCTCTCTACCATATGACAGATGGGCAGTAATGAAATGACACTTGATAGAAACTCATATGACTTTTTGACCTCCTGAGATGACTTTTGACTCCAGAAAAGAATTTTACTTCAGATTTTGCAAATTTTGATTTTTCAGATTCGGATTGTTTGCAAATTTTAATGTCCAGATTTGAGGATTGTAACAGATTTGTCTATTTTCAGTAACCAAATAGATAAAAAAGCATGCAAAATAGCAAGCAACTAATTTCAAGCATGTCTAAAAACAATGAACAAGGGAAAAAGCAACCTTGCGCATGAACAATCAAGTGACTTATTCGTTCTAATCCTCAGAAGTGCTAATTGTGTATGTTCCAAAAATGTTTTGCAATAATGCACATATACCCTAGAAAATGAAAATTTGGCCTCGCTAGGGTTTTTAGTAATGGTTTGACTCTGCAACTTTTATGATCCAAAGGGGTGAACTCCAATCCTAGTGCACCAGGGTTTTGACACAGTCTGAGAACTTAATCTTTAGGAGTTGCTAGGGAGATCTGACAACCCAACAATGAACCATACCTATGGAGATTTCTTCCAATAGGACATTTATATATTGACTATCACTACCATGGTGAAAATGGCTATTACCACTTGAGGTTCCGTCAACGCAGTTTTCCCTGTGAAGGGAGTGTCTGCTACGGTTAACCCTCTCTAAAGGTGACTCACAATAGTATACTACAACGGGACTTGGCTCCAGATCCAAGGGTTTGATGCCTTTTCACTTTTAACCCAAAGAAATTAGGTAGATAAATCCGACACACTAAGACAAAGATTATCTCACCAAGGTCTATGATATCAACCCCATGTGATCTATCAACCTCTCTGGAGAGAGAATGTATCAATCAATAAGGGAAGATGCACGGACCAAGTAGAACATGAGACACACTAAGTATCCTCCCTACCTACAAGGATTCCATCATCAAGAAGGATTTCACTAGGAATCCAATCTCTCAAGAACCACAAATAGTGTTCATAGGGCCTAATTACTATGTTTTCATAGATATATCATAAAGCAAATCTATCCAAAAGCATTCAAAAGCACAAAAGGTGGTACACTTAATGCTCCAAATAAACATGAGGTGAGTCCACAAAGTGGTGCATTTAACTCCTCACACAAATTTAAAAGCAATTCCACACCCTAGAATACTAATGAGATCCGAAAAGCACAAAATGGGAAAGAGCTGGTGGAATAATTAACACTCTTTCTAAGTAGACCCCTCCCCTAAATATGGCACTGACCTTGCAACCATGGGGTGAAAATGAGTGGTGAGTAAGAATAAGCAAGTCCAATATCCCAATTTCGCTAATAAGATCAATAAAAAATATCCTAAGACTGCTTATCAATACTTAAGGTGTTACAACCTAGTATCCAATTATGCAAATTTGAAGAAAAGCATGCAAAGAAAAAACTCAAGCCAAACACATGAGAGATTCATTTTAGGATCCAAATTGAAATGTTATCAGATTAAGGAGAATACCTAGAATCCTCACAACGCGCTTAGTAGATGTTTACCTATTTTTAGCAATTCTTGCACTTTTTCCAATCAAAACCAGCAAGAGTCAATCAAAAATAGAGAATTTCAATTGTTAAGATTAGCTGTTAGTCAAAATCTAAAAACCCAATATGACAAACTACCCTGAAAAATGAAATGACAGTGGGTCTATTACCAGATGATAGTCTGAAACTCATACAACAGTGGGTATGCTCCCAGACGACAGTCCAGAAACTCGTACGACACTGGGTGCATGATGAAATGATAGTTGAACTTCCATATGATAGTGTGTATAGCCTAGCATGATTCTTGATTTGATAGACTCTCGTACGATAGTGGGTACAATGCTAAATGACTTTTGTCAGAAACTCGTACGAAGATTGTAAGGACAAAAAAAATAAAATTCATAGTTTTGCACATAAATCGAGGAGAAAAAGATAGAAATTGATAGAATTGAATTGGAAACCCATTTTAGGGCCCCACAATGCGTGCCAAAAATGTGTGTGTGAATTTTGTACCTATTTTGTAGACACAACACTTCAGTAAAACATTAGAGGTTAGCAAAAATGAAATCGTGCAATAATTGAAAGCTAAACTAACCAGGTGATTTACTGCCTTCTAATAGGTGCAAGTATGATGTTCTCAGATTGTTATCAAGATCAGTGACCTTGACGACACCTAAACGAAGGATTTGAATGCAAAATTGATATGAAATATGAATACAATTAATCTATTTTTTTTATTTTCTATGCAATGATATGATGAAAATTGATATGAATCTATGATATGTAAAAAGTGATATGCTATGATATGCTAAATGATCTAACAAATGAAAACTAATATGATATGAAAAACTATGCAATATTGATCTCACAAAGCTTGGACTCGCAAAGATGATTCTTCAGTCTCCAATTTGGCAACATGATTATGCAATTCTTGTGAATTTTGAGAGATGATTTGTGAAGAGCTAAAGCCTTAATTTATAGAAATCCAAGGCTTTGAGGATGCATGAAAGAAAGCCATAAATCACTCAAATAACTCAGCTTGATTTTGATTTATTTTAAAATAAAGATAATTTAATTCACAAAAACATGCAAATCATGCAAAAATAGCTTTTTAACTCAAATTAGAAGTTTAGATCAACTTTAAAACTCAAAAATGAAGTTGAGTTCCAAAAAGTCAATAACTTGCATTGATTTTCTGATTTGGAGTTTAACTGCTCTTTGATTGTGCACATGGATAATTATGAATTAGTAAATAAATAAAGTGACTTATTCTCAACTTAACTAATTTTTGAAATAAAAAAATTGATTTATGGGTTAATCAATCATTTAATCAAACTTTTATTCAAAATTACAATATTAAAAATTGACAAAATGATTTAATTAATTAAATAAAATATTTAATCAATTATTCATAGGATTTTGGATTTATTGTCAAAATTAAATATCATAATTAGGAATAATGGAATTATATTCAATTAAATAATTAAGTGGCCAAATTAAATCTAATTAATTAAATATTGAGAATATTCAATTAATCAAACTTTAGGATAAATAGGATTTATCGCCAAATAATCATTAAATTAAATTTAATCAAGATAATTGGGAATATTACTAGGAATATTCCCTGATGGAGAATTTAAGATAATCAATTAGGATTCGATGATGTTTAGATGTGCCTTATTTTAGGACTTTGATGTTGATTTCATTCGATATGTTCATATAGAAGATTAATGAACTTATAGCCCATTTTTGGGGTATTACACTAATCATTATATCTTCCCACCTAAATTTTTTAAATCTTTTGACCCTATTCATTCACCAAAAGTTACCTTAGCTATGCCCTTTCGAAGTTGTTCATATCACTTTACTGAAGCTCTAATTGCTGCACTTTCCCACACCAACAAGATGGGAGATCCATTTGATTTCCAACCGGGCAAGTATAGTCAAACTTATGACCAATCCCAAAATAATTAGTATCATGGTCAATCCTCTAATGACCCATGTCATGCTCAACCATAGAGTGAGCAGCCTCATGGTCAATCTCAACATGGCCAAAATCAATCCCACAATGATGATCAATCTCGAAACAAACCTCAAGGAGATCGATAGGCCACATATTTCTATCACCCTCCTCCATTCGATCAAAACCAAGATGATCAGCAACAAGATCAGATTCTGAGCATTTATGAGATTCTTAGGAATGAAAATGATGTGATAACTCAACATGATATAAACGCTGCCAAAGCCAATAAGAGTCTTGTTAAAATGATGGAGATCCTTCTCCTAGAGGAGAAAGAAAAATAGTTCATTGAGTTAGCTAAACAAGGGGCCAAGTTACCCCCAGACTATCAAGTTGAAACACTCATAGCCAAGGAAGAAGAAACTGAGACCGCAAAGTTGCAAAAAATGGTCCGAGATATGCAAGATTAGATTAGTCAACTTGCAAAGAATAAAGACAAACCCACTCAACAATTCACAATGGAAAGTATTTGTCCTTTCCCTTTTGATAGAAGTCTTCATATGCCACATTTTCCCAGAGGTGTAGAACTCCCTAAATATGACAAATACTTGGGTGCAACTAATCCCCAAGACAACTTAAGGGATTTTGGCACATTATCTATGGAATTCATGCATGATCAAACATATCTTACGAACTTATTTCCTCATAGTTTGGGTGGACCTGCGATGCAATGGTTTTGTAGATTGCCTACTAGCATTAAGACTTTTGATGAAATGGATAATCTTTTTCTCCAACATTACTCGCATAATATTTAGCATCCGGTCAACATCTAGGATCTCTACAATTTAAAACAGTGACAAGGAGAATATTTTCTATCATTTCTCCAAAGGTGGAGACAATTATGTATGAGGTGTCCTCACAAGCTACTAGAGTCTAAGAGACTCGACATTTTCTTGGACAATCTTGTCCTAGACTTTAGATACCAAGTGTAGTTACAAGGTCCTCTAACATTTGATAGCATGATTAAACAAGTAGTGCGAATAAAGGCCTTTATTGTTAAGAAAGGAGAATTGACTTTGAGTAAGGACAGTAAACAAGGATAAATGAAAGACTATCAATAAGAACAAGGATGTAGTAAATGATGGAGTAGTGGATAATGTTACCACAAAGCCTTCAAAGCCTATTTTTAATCTTACTTCCAGTATACAAGTGGCTAAGGCTGTTGAAAATACCATAACAGATAATCAGAAAACTTCAAGATTTGCTAAGAACAAACCTTGGGCCTCTTGACCCAAGCATGAATTCACCTCTTTGGGAGAGCCTCTTGATGTGGTCTATAAAACTCTTATATAGAATCAAGTTCTTACTCCTTTGGAAAAATGTCCTTATGACCCACAACCATGAACTCATTGGTGGAATGATAATGCATACTGTGACTATCACCAAAACATTGGTCATAAGACTTCTACTTGTCTCCAGTTGAAGCTTAAGGTTCAAGATCTCATTAACAATGGTGATATTATTATGGAGAACCATAATAAGAATTTGGACCATCAAGCTTTTAAAGATCCCTTCCCCCCTCATGAGAAGGGTGAGTCTTCAAATGCCAAGAATACCAATGCTAAAGTCAATTACACATACCCTAATGATGACAATGTTATTGGTATGATCAAACCTTTTGAGATAGAGTATTGTGACGTGATCACTTCCAAGGGGAGCAGTGATGCTCACAAGCCTAAGACTCCTTTCATCTTGCATAGTTTTGTGTCTCATTCATTTGAATCTGAACAACCTCAAGACTATGTTAATGTTGTCACTCAATCACAAGGAAGAGTTGTTTTGAAAGGTCCCGATACTTCTACATCTGCTCTAAAGAAAAATGCAGATAAGGGTCCTGATACTTCTACATTTGCTCCAAAGAAAACTATGGATAAGACTACTATTGGCCCTGCCAACAAGAACACAAAATCTATTCCTACATCTAGCTTGGCTAGTTATAGCATCTTAGATCAACTCCAGCGAACCAACGCTTAGATTACCATTTTTGAGCTATTGAAGATCTTGCCTGCTCATAGGCAGATTTTGGATAAAGCCCTCACTGAGGTAAACATTCCCAAGGATCTCGATCTTAACTAGTTCCAATCTATGGTGGTTCATTTGACTTTTCCTCACTCTCTATCCTTCTCTGAAGAAGATGATCACTCTTTGAGTCATCTGCATAATGCTCCCTTGCATATAGAGTTCATGATAGGTCCTAAGCACATCCACTGAGTGCTCATAGATAATGGTGCTAGTCTTAATATCTATTCTACTAAGCTACTTACTCAGCTAGGTAATGATGAGAATTGTGTAGACTCCCACAAAAAGATTACCATCAAAGCTTATGATGAGGAAGAATGAAAGTCCCAAGCCTTAGTTGTGCTACCTATCTGAATAGGACCTATTGAGAGAGATGTTACTTTTCAAGTTGTTGACATTCCTCTTGCCTACAATATCTTGTTGGGTAGTCCTTGGATTCATGAGATGCAGGCTATTTCATCCACATATCATCAATGCATTAAGTTTCCATTCCATGGGGCATAACTCACTATGCCTGCTAATACCAATTACTCTTGCAACACTCTTGCAGAATCTGCAAATAGCTTTGTTCCAGTGAATAGAGAATCCACTAAGTTTTATAATGCTAAGCTGAAAGAAATGGAACAAACTTTGAGACTTAAGGATACAGGCATGGGAGAATACCAAATTGAACTTGTGCTATCACTTGCTTCTCTACCTCTATCCCCACGCTCTTATGGGAGACCTTCCAAGAATAACCAACCTTCTAATGCTTCTCCTCAAATAGTTTATGATGGCACCTTTGTAAGAGCTTCTATACCTTTAGAAGATGAAGATGAATAAAGGGCTATCAGAGCTTGGATCTATAAGGGAAAAGAGACAGTTGAAATAGCTACTTCACCTCCAGACTTAGAGAAAGAACCTTATAGTGAGGCTTTTAGGATCATGAAGCGCTTTGGCTATAAGGGGAGTGGTCCTATAGGAAAGAATGATAATGGTTTGCTGAAGCCCATTGAAGCTACAGGGCACCACACAAAGGATACTACTGGCTTAGGCTTCAAGAAGGTCCCCTTTCATTTAGGGATTAACAAGTTTGTGTCAAAACCTGAACTTGAACTTGAACAAGACATTGAAGATGCCACTCCAGAGGTAAATCTAGAGGCCAGCTCTGATGAAGACACATTTCCATATCGTATTCCTCTAGATCTTGCAGCACTCTTTGCCGAACCTGATGATCCTATCATACCTATCCATATGGTAGACACTGAGACTGAGACTGATACTGATTCTGATAAAACCTCTTTGGTATATCAATTCACATATGAGGAATGGAAAGAAACATTAAATGATGATCCCAATTTTCAAGGTGAACAATATAGGCCACCACATTTTCAAAAGTATCTTGAACAAGAACAACTTCTGCAAGTTGTTAATTCCACAAGAAATGAAGATGAGTTAGGTAATACTGCTAGTAGTAATAAAATTCCCACATCAAGTACTGACTCACATGAATATGAGTTTGACTCTTTGTCTGATGCTACTTATGATGTAGACATAGATACTATTCATGTGTATGAAAGACTTCTCAAAGTAGGTCAAGGGTCTAGCATTAGGCCGCACAAATTAGATGCCACTAGTGTTAACTTGTCCTCTACTTTTGACATAAGGTCTTATAGCGATTCAAATGCTCCTTTGGATGAGATCTCTCTAGGTCTTGACTTGCTAATCCATGCTATTGATGGTTATACCGTGAACACAATTGAGCTGGTCACTACTTCCCTTTCACTTTGTTGTATCAATCTGATAAACTAGAACTCCCTTTCTGCATCCAATGAAGTCCTAACATTCTAGAATTATTATGATCTAGCCTATTACCTCCATGCTATTGAGCCTGTGATGTCCTCCGCTAGCGAAACCAATGTCAACATGACAGAGGCAGATATCAAGTATCTTAGTCAAAAAATTAAAAGAAGAAAAAATAGATGCTCTGATGGTGAAAACCACTTTGTGTCAGTATCAGAGCCAAACATAGTAAAAATAAAAGACATATCCAAGGGTGAAAACCTCTTTGAGGCATCCAAGGATGAGATACTTGATACACTTTCAAGCTATTTTCAAGAGAAGTCATCAGTATTGATTGAGTCGATACAGCTAGTAAATTTGGGTACAGAGGCTATTCCATAGATTATTCATCTAGCACAATCATTATCTGCCAAAGAAAAAGAAGAGTTCACTAGCTTCTTTCAGATAAATAAAATAGGCTTTGCATGGACCTACTATGACATGCCTAGATTAGATCCCAATATAATCATGCACCATTTGTCCATTGCACCAGGTATTAAACCTGTTAAAGAGAAGCTGTGAAAGATGCATCCACATGTGGCCCTTTTGGTCAAAGTAGAGCTAGAAAAGCTTCTTAATGCTGGTTTCATAAGAACTATTGATTATGTAGAATGGATCTCAAACATTGTTCTGGTCACCAAGCATGATAAATCCATTCATGTGTGTAGAGATTTTTGGGATCTCAATAACATGTGTCCAAAAGATGACTTCCCACTGCCTAATATTGATATGATAGTAGACATGATGACAGGATATGAGATGTATTCCTTGATGGATGGATTTTCTGGCTATAATCAAATAAAAATTGTGCCAAAAGATCAAGAAAAAACCACTTTAACATGTGCCTAGGGCACCTTTTGCTGGAATGTTATGCCTTTTGTGCTTAAGAATGCTAGAGAAACATATCAAAGAGCTGTCACTACTATTTTCCATGATATGATGCATAAAACAATGGAGGATTATGTGGATGATACTTTAGCCAAAAGCATGCAGTGAAGAACTCATCTCATAGATTTGGGTCCCATCCTTGACCGCATGGAACAATTTAGTCTCAGACTTAATCCAAAAAAATGTTCATTTGGTGTTACTTCTAGGAAGCTCTTTGGTTATATCATTTTAGCTAAAGGCATAGAAGTTGATCCTAAAATGGTGCAAGCTATTATGTACATGCCTCCACCAAAGAATATTAGTAAAATGAGAGGATTATAGGGAAGGCTACAATCTATCTGATGCTTCATTTCATAGTTGGTCGATAAGTCACAACCATTTACTAAAATTGTGTATAAGAATGTGACCTATGAATGGAATGAAGAATGTGACAAGGGACTCACTCATATTAAATAGTATCTTGCAAATCCACCTCTATCAATGCCTCCTATTCATGGGAAGCCGCTTATACTTTACATCTTAGCAATGAACACATCTTTGGGTGCCCTCCTAGCTCAAGAAGATCAAAACAACAAAGAGAGAACCATATACTATATCAGCAAAACATTGGTTTCCTATGAAATGAACTGTTCTTTCATTGAGAAGGCTTGTTTAGCAGTGGTATTTTCTTCTTAGAAGTTGTGACATTATATACTAGCTCATACTATAAGGCTTATTGCAAAAATTGATCCACTAAAGTACTTATTGAGCAAGGCTTCCCTCACAAGTAGATTAGTGAAATGGGTGATGATACTTAGTGAATTTGACATTGAGTATGTGGAAAGAAAAGCTATTAAAGGACAAGAAATTGCTGATCAACTAGCAGAAGCTCCTTTGAAAGATCACCAACCTTTGAGTATTGAATTCCTAGATGAATCCATCATGCTTCTCACACATCAATCTTGGAGCATGCTCTTTGATGGATTATTCACTCAGTAAGGATTAGGTGTAGGCATTCTATTTATAACACCTCAAAGATACTCATTACCCAAAGCTTACAAATTGTTGTTTCCCTACACAAACAACATTGCTAAATATGAAGCTCTCATTAATGGCTATCTTCAATAGTTATTGAATGGCGTGTGGATGAGCTCAAGGTCTTTGGAGACTCTCAGTTAATCATCAACCAAGTCAATGATGTTTACCAAACAAAAGATGACAAGCTAGTACCTTAAAAAAGAATGGTGGATGATCTCAAATAGTATTTTGCACACATTTCTTTCCAGCAGATTCTAAGGGTAGACAATAAAGCAACTTATGCTATGGCCACTCTTTCCTCAATGTTACAGATGCCAGAAAATGACTTTAGACATGAATTCCTAGTGGAGACATTATGCTACTCAACCTATGACATTCCCAAATCTAGGATGATCTGTTCAGTCATTGGACATGACTCATCCCACTACCACCATATCTATTCCTATCTCCGTGACCAAATCATTCTAGACACCTATACCCAGAATGAAAGATGTCACCTAATTCATAATGCTTCATGGTATGTCATCATAACAAATGACTTGTATAGATGAGGTCTAGATGGTACCCTCCTTAGGTGTCTAGAACCTGATGAGTCCAAATGTGCGTTAGCTAAGGTACATGAAGGTATCTATGGCTCTCATTCGAGTGGTCTGATGTTGGCTTGTAAACTTATTAGAGCTGGTTACTACTGGTTGGATATGGAAAAAGAAGCTATTCAATATGCCAAGGCTTGTAAACAGTACCAATTTCATGGAAATCTTAAAGAGCTTATTCCTTTCATCAATTATTGGCCATTTCAGCAATGGGCCTTTGACTTGGTAGGTCAGATTCATCCGTCTTCTTCCAAAGGGCACAAGTTCATCATCACCGCTATAGACTACTTTACTAAATGGGTTGAGGTAGTGCCTCTAACTATAGCTGATGGCAATTCTCTGGCTATGTTTATACTAAACTACATCATCTATAGATATGGTGTACCCTCATCCATTATCACTAACAATGGGGGACAATTAAAGAACAAGGATCTAAAATATTTATGCACCAACTTCAAGATTATTCAGCATTGGATGTCTATCTATTATCCCTAGGGTAATGGACAAGTAGAATCTTCTAATAAGAAAATTCTCAAAATCTTGCACAGAATGGTTCATAAATCTGGTAGAGATTGGCACCTCTAGATTAATCTAGCTTTATGGGCCTATAGAACAAGCATTCAAACACTAACAGGGGCCACACCCTTTGCCTTGGTTTATGGAGTAGATGTAGTATTGCCTATAGAGGTCAAGATTCCTACATTGCGAGTCTCTCTAAGGGGCCTCATCATTGATGAAGACATTATAATATCTTGGCTACAAGAGCTAGAGTTACTGGATGAATGTCGGAAGATGACATTCGATCATCTTCAAGAATACCAAAAGAGAATGTCAAAAGCCTACAATAAGAAATTCAGACAAAGGGAATTTCAAGTGGGTGATCTCATCCTAAGAGAAAACCCCAAGAATCAGTAGCAGCGGGTCCAGAAAGGAAAATTTGAACTAAACTGGCTTGGTCCATACATTATTACTGCAACATTTAGGTCTAGTGCTTATCAACTCTCCACCATTGAAGGAGATCAACTCAAAGAGCCGATCAACGCTCTTCATCTGAAGAATTTTTATAGCTAAGATATTCTCTATATGCTCATGTACATACTTATTGGTCCTGAAAAAATCCTAAAAATGATATATTGCAAAAAATCCTAAAAATTGCAAAATGTCCTGAAAAATCATCATCTCAGTGAAAACTTGGTAAATAGGCACTTTTATGTATCTATTATCTTGGTGAAAACATGGTAAACAGGTTCCTTGATAATAATAAAAAAAATTGAAAATTGAAAAAATACAAAAAAAAGGTGAAAAGATAAAAAATACAAAAAAATGAGATATTCAAAAATACAAAAAAATAAAAAAAGAGAAAAGAACAAAAAAATTGAAAAAGAGAAAAATGTGCCATTGAGGAAAACCTGGTAAACAGGCGTCATGGTAGCAAAAATAGAATCTCTACCAAGATGGTGAAAACTTGGTGAATAGGCACCTCTTGTTTCCTGAAGCTATATCTCATCTCAACATCGCTTGGCTCTTAGTTTCCTACTTTAGTTTCCTTGCATTCCTACTTTAGTTTTCTTTCCCACTTTCCTACTTTCATTTGTTCCCTGCTATTAGTTCATTTCCTACTTTAGTTTGCCAGCTCATGCACTTGCTTCCAGTTGTCTTTGAGATTTTCCTCAACTCTTCATGGATTGGAATTGGTTCACACTTGGGGGCACTTTCCTGGTCTAGGGGGCATTGTCCTATCACTTTTGGAGACTCTCTTGTGCATCAGTCACCAATGATTCGCATTGCATCTACCTGCTGATGCCTAGCTAATTTTGAGATTTCTCTCCTTGAGGATCTCTCGTGTATTGGTTGCCAATGGATCCCACTATACTTTCCTACTGATACCTAGCTTTTGTTTGACCTCTCTCTTTTGGGATCTCTTCCTTACATCAGTCACCAGTGGTTCTCACTGCGTCTGCCTGCTAATGTTTTGCTTGTGCTTTATTCTCTCTTTTGAGGATATTCCTTGGATCAGTCACTAGTGGTTCTCACTACGTCTGCCTGCTGATACTTGGTTCATGCTCCTTGAGAATTCATCTCTCACAATGATCACCAGTGGTTCTCACTGCATCTTCCTACTATCTCTATCCCGTTGAGACTTTGAATGTTGTTCGCTTCTGATTCAACTTCAATCCGCTTGAACACAAATGTAAACTAAAACTAAAACTAAATTTGTGTTCCTTTGAAGCATGCTGAGCTTTTCCTTTGCTTGTTTGTTTGTTTATTTTATCATTTCCCCTTGAGAAAATCTAAGATGTCTTTCTTAATTGAGAAATGTGAAGACTGGGGGCATGATCTTTTCTTGGCTTTCTATTTGCTGGTTTAGTCGCAATGATCCAAGGAATCTATCTAAGAGGGGTGTCCATATGTAAGAGACTTCATCTCATATTGGATGGCCATGTGTACCTCAACTCCTTTTACATGGGTGCTTTGGTGAGGATGGTTCTTTTCCTTGTCTATTTTGAGTGACTTCTTTCTGCTACAAGTAAAATCGCAAACGCTCATCCTGCTAAGTGAACGTAAGGGTCACTGCAAGAAATCTTTGGAAAAAGAAGGAACTCTTGTGTGTTTGGTGTGTTTGTTCACAAGAAACATTTAGGTCATTCTAGAAATTGTTCTTTGATGCTTATGTTAACTTGCTAAATCAAAAGGAATAGGTTTTCAGGTCATTTTGGCTTCTTGTGCCTTAATGGTTACATCTCATTCTGACAAATCTAAGACTTATGTCATATTCATATTCTCATGATTACAATGTTAGTGAGGATTGTATGGAATTTTGTGATCGTCCCATGCCCAAATGAACTCAATGATGATAATATGGTGAGTCCAATAACCAAGTCCTAGGAATTGCATCCCCTCATTCTAGGCTTGCATTTAGCTTAGGCTTGCATCTTTCATGTGAGGCTTGCATTTGAGATGATATCTTGGTACTCTCTTGATTTATTTATGTTCATCGAAGATTCTCATCTTTTGTCCTGGTTTCATCTTGGCTGCACAAGTGTCCGGTCCTCACTCTCGATCTTTGAAATGTATTCTTTTTTATTAGTACCTACCATATATTGCAACAATCCTGCATGAGATGATTAGTACCATATACATTACATATCCATTGCATTTTCATTTCATTTCCCTTTGCATTCATAAATTCATTTGCATCTTAATATACATGTGCATCCATTATAAGAATACCTCAAATCATACATTACACATATGCATACATTCTATCCATCTATCACTACATTTCACATTGCATCATCATAAAATAAAACATGCGCATATTCATATTCATAAAAGGAAACATGTGCATTTCATACATTTCTATCTATACATCTAAGCATCTAGGAAACATCTCATAAAACATCAATATCAAAGCAATATATCAACAAGTACGATGATATCAAAACTGTCGATCTCATATATCTATATATATATCTTCAAACTATGTCATGTACAAAAGAGAAGGGTGTTACTCAAGCACAGTATCAAAAATGGGCTACAATATATATCAAAGTGTGCTAACTATGTCCCACACCACTTGGAGGAGGCAGTGGCGGTGGTCTCTGTGGAAGAGGCATCGGTCACTGTGGAGGTGCCTGTTGTGGAGGTGCTAGTGTTGGAGGTTCCTGTGGAGGTGCTGGTGGTGGAGGTGCCTATGGAGGTGCTAGTGGTGGTTCCTATGGAGCTCTGGCATACTCAAAAAATGGTGGCACCTGCTCTTCTAGATCCATAATGATCCCATAGTAAGCTACATAGTAATAAGCTGCATGAGCAGCCTCATATCTCATCTCAATCCTCAACCATGCTAGCTCCTCCTGTAGCTGCCTGATCTTAGCATCTCTATCATCTACGCGAGTCTCCTCTCTGATGAATTGGGTATGGTAGTCATCTCACTCCCATTGGACCTACCTCACTCTCTCATGGCTCTTCCTAAGAGCCTCCTGTAGCTCTGGTGTCCCCGCTCCTACCATAATATTAGGCATATTAGTATCATCATTTGGAGGAACTTGTTGTGATGCATCACCTATCTGCTACCTAGTGGACCTCTCCTAGGCCCCACTACTCCCAGCTCCTACATTTGAACCCATGGTCTTGACTAGGATGCTAGTCTATCTTGATCTAGGTCTCAGCACTCTTTGCTACTATCCCTGTGGTCTCTACTGTGCAACCTGTTGCTGTGCAGGCTGCTGAACTAGTGCCTGCTGAGCTAGTACCTATTGCTGTTGCACAAGTTGCTACTACGCTCCCATACTAATAGGATCAGTGAATCTAGGATGTGGTCATGCTATCAACTGATCTCTATATGCTGATGTCACCCCTGCATTGGTCACATCCACCATATAGTCCCATCGTGCAGGTGGTATACATGCCTCTATCACACATCATCCTGGATCAAGTCTAACGTGCCACCCCTTCTTCTCCTCATTAGTGAAGTGGGCATAGGGGTAGTACTCATGTGATATATCTTGCTGCCTACCGAACTGGTGCAAGACACATGTGACAAGAAATTTCTCAATGATAGTAACACTCTGTCTAATTAGTGGACATGAAACAAACATGAAAGAAAGCTCTCGACGAGCATCATCCCAGAGCTCAGTGGCAACCTAAGGTCTCTAGATAATAGCTGCCATGTCATCTAGCTATCCTCTCTACTACTCTATCTTACTCAGCAAAGGCTGAGTCATCAGACCTATGTACTTATATATATAAGGCTCCAACACATATTGTGTATCATGGAAAATAGGCTTGCAAATAGGGAGATGCTCCCAATCCTAGATCTACAAGACAAAAACACCTGCCACCATCATCCTCATGTTTCAATACATGATCTCATGAAGATCATGGAACATCTGTGTGAGTATACACTCACCCCATCTAAATTGAATTGTTGGTCTAGCTAGCACCCTCTGCAACATCGTCCCCCAACTGCACTCTAAACCATGATGACCTTGATCTAGAACAAGGTAGTAGCTCAGGGAACATAGTGAGTACAATAGCTAATGGGTGAGCACTGTTGTATCTATGAATCAAATCATCCCAAGAGATGGCCTGGCCCATCACTAGATCATCTTGGAAGATCATCCTCAATGCTACTATACTCTTCCTTGGCTGTGTATCGTACTCTACCTAAGCACCATGGATGGGTATCCACAAGATCCTGTAAACATACTCGGGAGTCATAGTCATCTCCCCCATCGGAAAATGGAAAGTGTTCATCTCTAAATGGAAATGTTCTACAAAGGCACCAAGAAGACCATGATTTACCCTAATATCAGGTAGATCACACAAGTATCCTAGATTAAGTCCCTCAATGTGAGAACTCTTTGCATCCATTAGTCTCTGAACTAATGTAGTGATCATCAAATGGTGTGACCTAAACATGACATCGGGGAAGTCAACCTATAAAGCAAGCGATGACATTGATTAGTATCTCGATGTGATGGTTTTCAAAACAACAACAAATGCAGCAAGGCATCTACCCTAGGCATGACTCTGTGACACTATACCTGGCTGATTTTATGTGAACTCGACAAGTTTTGACAAAGACATTCAAACCCTGTAGCAGCTTTTCATGTGAGGAAACTATTTCCTCATGAGAGACATAACTTGTTCTTGCACGAGCAGGAGAAATTTCATGCGAGACCACCTTTCAGCTCGCACAAGCTTCTAGATAGAGCCTGCGTGAAGAAACTCTAATTGATGTGAGGAAACTACTTCCTCATGTGAAAGGAGATCTAGGCCAGTGTGAGGAAACTACTTCCTCACATGAGATTGAAAGAACACACCCTAAAACTTGCTAGATCTATTCTAAATTGACATAGAAAGTAGTACAAATCAAAATGCAAGGAGGTTTACTGACTACTTACAGGTGTGTCATACTCCAGTCGCCGGGCATGTCATTGGGAGTGCTCAAATTGATGCATATGCAGTGGAAGACCCTTGATTTCTCTCTTAGAGCTCAAAATCAAGAAGAAGACAAAAGTGAATAATGACTTGAAAATGACCCCTCTAGGCCTTACATAGCTTTTGACCTAATTTTCAAAAATGCTTCATTTTGCATGAAAATTGCACCCTTGGCTAAATCGACTTCTCTAAATCCATTTTTGGGATCAAAATAAAAATTTGACATCTCTAGATAGCTCAAAATTGCTTTTTAAATTCTAGGAACCTTTGGGATCAGACACTTGTGTAGTTAGCCTTCTAGCGTCATTTTCCTACCAGACGTCCATCATTGCATCATGTTCTTGAGATCTTTTCTCTCTTTCATCAAAGTCAACTCAACTCAAATCTAGTCAACCATTTCCAAACTTGGTCAACAGGACCTCTGCATTGCTCCAATTTGCTTTTGCAGCTTCTCAAATCTAGTCTGATTGCTTCTGCTCTGTAACCTCTCATTGTCAATTGTCCTTCTGATATGTCATCTTTGAATTTCATTCCAAGGGGGTAGGATGATTGCATCATTTGAATCTTGTCAAATCAATTCTTGAATCAGTCTGATCTGAATCAAAGTCCTCACTGCTTGAGGCATCTCGTTGCTAGGGGCATCTCGGTGCCTCGTATCTTGCTATCTAGTCATCTATCTTCTAGGTATCTAAGCAATCTAACTCATATCCTCAAGGATAAACCTTAGTTCTAGAGATGGTTCTGGAAATCCTTTAGGTATTGGGGAAATCTAACTCTAATTCCTAGGAGTCAAGCTTCGTTCTGGAGATGGTTCTCAAAATCTCTTTTAGACCGTTATCTGGGCAATCTAACCTAGGTCTTGGAGGGCTAAGCTTTGTATTGGGCCAATCTAACCCTGATTTTAGAGACAGTCCTAAATCTACATCTATCATCAATTAGTATTGGGGCAATCTAACCCTGATTTCAGTTCTCTTTTAGACTGTCATCTTCACAATCTAACTTAGACTTCAAAAAATCATGCTTCTTTCTATTCCTTGTCTTGGCAACCTAACCTAGACTTCTGAATTTATTGTCATCTATCACTTCAAACTATTCTTTGAATCAACATGTTGTTCACACATCAATTCAAAGAGGGGCAAATGTAATACCCCAAAATTGGCACCTAAGAAATTCAATCAATTTTGGTGCATTTTTGTCAATTTTACATCATCAAAGTCCTAGTTTACTAGGCAATTTTCGCTCTCCTACCTAACTTAATTTGACTTGATGTCAATTGTAAAAACCCTAAATTGCATTAATCAAATATTAAAATTAATTCCTAAAGTCTTTGACTTTTATTAGCTAAATTACCCCAATGATAAATTAATTTAATTCTAAAGTCCTAAGTGCTTTAAATTAAATTAAACCCACCCCATTTGGCTAATATACATAAAAATAATTAATATTACTTGTCATTTGAATGGACACCTTTATTTGAATTAATAATTCAAATTATTCGAATGGTCACCCTTATGTGGTAATAAACATTCTTTTAATTAAGTAATTCATGCCTTTTTGTCTCAATTGGGAATGAAGAGTCAGGAGTTTCAAATCAAGAACCTCTTCATTCTCTCCCCGGGCTTGTCTATTTAATGAACCTCATTCTTCATTAAAAAAGGGAGCAATTTTGAGAGTAACTAAACTATAGCATTTTTTTTGTCTCAATTTCATTCTTTCAAAAGATTTCATTGCGTATTTTAGATTAATTTCATTTAGTTTAATATTGCATCTTCATTATAATTAGTTTGTTTACTTGCTCATAGTTTAATCTCATCTTTATTTCAAGTTCTTTACAGTAAATTTGCATTTCATATTTCTTTCAAGGTTTTAGATTAATTGCACTTCATTCTAGTTTGATTTCAATTTGATTATCTTGGTAAGCTTTCAAATCCTCCATTGTAGTACTGGTCTTATGGTTGTTGGCTCTCATTTTGAGAGTAATTAAACACCCCATCTACCTAGGAGGCAACATGTCACTTCACCATGGATTTTGAATTGAGTAATCAATTTTCATAATTTGATCGTGTGAGTAATGACTATGTTGTGTGTGTAGTTGGATTAGAGGTCCATGTTCAACCACATACACTTGGATCAATCCCCATCTTTATCCAGACTACATCAGCATTGGTTTGGCCATGCTTCTTTATCAAGTGTTCCTTCTATGCTTTGGTTCTAGTCTATTTTTAGACTCTTGTATCCAATACATTGTCAACTCTTGTGACTGTAGCAAGAGGTAATTGCAACTCTTCCACATCTCTGATAACTTCATGAAGATTTTGATCCATATCTTGTCGTGGCCCTTTATAATGGACTAATTTTGCAATGATGAAGATAGGAGATAGTCCACTATCTTCCAAAAGCTCAACTCTAAATGCATTATCCCCATACTTGGCCAAAATAGGATAGGGACCTATCCTCCTCATGTGAAACTTATGAGGGACTCCCTTTTACAGTCTTGACTTATTAAGATGCACCATTACCAAGTCACCAACATTAAACTCAATTTTCCTTCTACTTTCATCCACCTTGGCTTTGTGTTTCATGGTGTTCTATGTCAAGGTCTTCCTCACTATTTCATGTATCTCCTGCATAGCATATGCAAAATCATTAGCATATCCACTTCCCTTCACTCCATCCTTCAAATATCTTAATTCATAAACACCTCTAGGATGTAGTTCATAGACTATTTCAAAGGGACTCTTCCCATGGATCTATTTATAGTGTCATTGTAGGCATATTCAGCTTGCCCAATCAACTGATCCCATTGTTGACCATACTCCTTGGTCAAGAACCTTAGTAGATTTCCAAGGCTTCTATTGACAACCTTGGTCTGACCATTAGTTTGGGGATGGTAGGCCAATCCAAAGGACAAGTTAGTGCCTAACCTTTGCCAAAGAGTCTTCCAAAAATGACTCATAAATTTAGTGTCTCTATCTGACAAAATATTGATAGGTAACCCATGAATTCTCACTATCTCTTTGAAGAAAAGAGAGGCTATTTGAGTAGCATCATTAGTATTCTTTCATGGCACAAAGTGAGAAATCTTTCTGAATCTATCCACAACCACATAGACAGTATCCATGCCTTATCTTATCTTGGGTAACCTTACTACAAAATCCATCCATGGCCTAGTAGGAATAGGTAGTGGTTGATAAAGGCTTACATTTGAAGAAGTGCCCATGGACTTTTGACATACCACACAACTTTCCACATACCTCCTAACATAAAGATTCATCCTTGGCTAATAATAGAACCTTGAAACAAGCTCTTGAGTCTTAGTGATCCCAAAGTGACCACTCAAAGCACCATTATGCTTTTCTTGAATCAAATTTTCTCTAATAGAGCCTCTAGGAGCACATAGTTGATTCCCTTTAAACAAGAGATCACTTTGCAAAGTTTACTCAACATACCTACTATGAAAATGATTCTTGTATTCAGCACATACCTCATAAATGTCTACAAAATCCTCATCAAAACCATATAGATCCTTGAAATGATCTATTCCCATTCTCTTCAACTAAATTTCCTAAATTGTGAGAGCTCTTCTTGACAATGCATATGCCACCTTATTGAGGATACATTTCTTGTGCTTGATATTGAAGGTGTAAGCTTGTAGGTACTCAACACACTTCACGTGCTTGTGACTCAACTTCTCTTGTGAATTCAGGAAACTAAGTGCTTGGTTGTCTGAATACATAATGAATTCCTTGGGAAGCAAGTAGTTCCTCCATTTCCTTAGAGCTTGTACCAATGCATACATCTCAAGGTCATATGAAGAGTATTTTCTCTCGGCCTCACTCAACTTCTTTGAATGGAAATCCATCGGTCTACCTTCTTATCTTAGAACAACACAAATTGCCACATTGCTAACATCACACTCAATGGTGAAAAGCTTCTCAAAGCTTGGCAACACTAAAACAGGTTGGGTAGCTATCTTCTCCTTCAGCAACTCAAAGATTTTGTTAGCATTCTCATTCCAAATAAACTTAGTTTTCATTCATCCCTTGATAGTATCTAACATAGGAGCATAGATTTCACTAAATTTCCTTATAAATTTCCTATAATATTGTGCAAGGCCATGAAAAATCCTTAACTTTGTTTATGTCCTTGGAGTAGGCCAATTCATGATAGCCTCCACTTTTCACTTATCCATTTTTAGATTTCCATGTGATAGAACAAATCCAAGGTACACTAGCTCTATTTTGATGAACTCAAACTTCTCTAAGTTGATCATCAACTTCTCCTCATGTAGCTTCTTTAAAAAAATATCAAGATGTTCTAGGTTCTCACTTCTTGTCTTGCTAAAAATCAGTATATCATCCAGATATACCACTAAAAACTTTCCTATGTAGTCTTTGAGAACTTCATTCATGAGCCTCATGAATGTGGAGGGGGCATTGTATAATCCAAATGGCATGAAAAGCCACTCATACATCCCTTCATTAGTCTTGAAGGTTGTTTTCCACTCATCTCCTTCATGTATTCTTATTTGGTGATATCCACTCTTCAAGTCTATCTTGCTATAGTACTTAGCTTCACCTAGACAATCCATTAAGTCTTCAATCCTAGGGATAAGGAACCTATACCTTATAGTTATCCTATTGATAGCCCTTGAATTAGTACAAAGCCTCCAAGTTCCTCCTTTCTTAGGTGAAAGTACACTGGGTACGGCACATGGACTAACGCTCTTTCTAATTAGGCCTTGGTTTAGGAGTTCTTGTATTTGTCTTGCTATTTCCTCATTTTGTTGAGGGGTCATCTTGTAGGATGCTTTGTTAGGTAGTGTAGCTCCTAGGATAAGGTCCATCCTATGACTTATGGATATTTTATGGGGTAAGGTTGATGGTTGTCCATCACTTACAATACCTTGGTAAGTCTACATCATTCTTTGAATTTCCTTTGGTAATTCTATCTTCTTAGCCACCTTGCCTTCATCTTCTTCTCTTGGTATTAACACCAATGCATAGCCAACTCCTTCACTCTCTTCCATGGCTTGTAAGAACTCCTTTTCACCCACCACAAGTACATTTGGACCTTCTATCTTTACCTCAACATCTTCTAACAATGACTGCATTTTGAACGTTACATTGTCCTTCTTGAAAGAATAAGAATTCTTTCCTCCATCATGTATGGCTTGGCGGTCAAATTTCCATGGTCTACCTAGGAGAAAATGGCATCCATCCATAGGCAACACATCACATAAAACTTTGTCTTTGTACCTACCAATGGAGAACTCCACCCATGCTTGTTCATTCACTAACATATGTTGGCCTTTATTGAGCCAAGTGACCTTGTAAGGATTCGTGTGGGGTATCCTTGTCAACTTTAGCTTACTAACTGCTTCCTTTGACACAATATTGTTAGTAGATCCTGAGTCAATGATGACCCTACATACTTTCCCCATCATCTTACACTTTATCCTAAAGAAAGACCTCCTTTGGCTTGGCTCTTCCTTCACTGACTCCTTGATCAAAGTTCTCATCATGAGGTTCTCTCCTTTCTCTAAATTCAATGGTACTTCAACATGCTTCTCTACTGCATTAGACTCATCTTGTACTAGGTTAGCTCTCTTGTCACCTCCTTGTGAATAGGCACCTTTCTCTAGATGTCTATAGGCTAGGTGCCCCATTTGATTGCAATGGTAGCACTTCATATTGGCAAAGTAGTTGCCTCTTCCTCCTTGTCCACCATTACTTCCTCTAGAGCTAGAGTTAGAACTCCTTCCTCTACCACCTCTACTTGAGCTTCCTTCTTGCTGCTCACTGAATTTATGTCCCCTTGAGTCCTTGATTCAGAAATTCTCCCACCATAGCCACCTCTTTGGCTTGTACTATCCTTTCCTTTACCTTTTCCTTTTCCTTTTGAGGTTTCTTGTTTCCTTTTTCTTTTCTCTTATATCTTCAAGGCCATTTGATAGCATTGGTGAATGGATTTGAAGTTCACTAGACACATTTCTTCTTGAATAGACCATTTGAGGCCATTCAAGTATCTTGCAAGATTGATGCTTTCCTCTTCAACTACCTTAGATCTCAAACATAGCTTTTGAGACTCCTTGGTATATGCTTGGACATCACAATATTTTGGTCTAATATTTTGTCTCCTCCTATGAAGCTAAACTTCATAGTCATCAGGAAGGTAGGTCTGATTCACTTTGGTTACCATGCCCTTCCATGTCACTATAGAACCTTTTCCATCCTTTTCCATCTTAGTTTGCACAAACTTCCACCAAGTAAGTGCTAAACCTCTTAGTCTAGACTTGGCCAACACAAATTTTTGTGCCTCAAAGATACCATCACATTCAAAATGGCTCTCAATGCTATCAATCCAATCCACAACTGAATCTAGATCCATTTGTCCACTAAATAGTGGTACACCTTCCAAATATTTTCCACTCAATGCCTTCAATGCTTTTAAGAATGGCTCTTCAGGAAGAACATGGCCAGGTGTTGGTGCTTCCTCCTCCAACTCTAATTCCTTCTCCCTTTCCTTAGCTTCTTCCTTTTGGTCAATCTTATCCTTGAACTTATCTGCTTTGTCTTGGACTTCACCCAAGAGCTACTCCATTTGAGCTAGTCTTTCCCTTAGCAACTTGTTATCTTCTTCTTATTCTTCAACCTTCTTGGCTAATTTAGAATTAGTCACCATGGTTTTGTCTTTTACTGATCCAATTGGTGTATTTTCTCCCATTGATTCGGTAGGCTGCAACATCCACCAAAAGCCTAATCAATTCAAGCTCTAATACCAATATGATGTGAGTGTTCCAAGGCTTGCTTGCACTACATCCAAGAGACTTAGCTAATATCTTATAGGAACCTAGTCTCCTCTAGGTCCTAATTGGTTTAGATAATTAACTAAGACCAATCCTAACTCTTCTCTAAGAGTTCTTATTCTTTGTGCTTAACCTTGAAAGACTAACACCTTTAGATAGTACAATCCTTCACCCTCACTTAGAAGACTCTAAGTGCTACTTCTTCACAAATTCCATTCTTCATTATAGGGGTGTCCTCCATATTGAAACATTCATAATCTTTCCAATTTGATCCATTTTAGAAAGATCTTTTAGCTTACCCTTACCGGGTTCAAGGTTTCATCATTTAGAGACCTTAAAAGAGGCCTAATCCTTGTAGCCTTTTGCAGAGGCTTTTTTCTAATTCAAGAAAAAAATTTCCAAAGACCCTAAGAAACTGAAACTAGATTTGGATAACCATTTGGAAGTTTTAAAATATTTTGTAGGTTTTCGAGTCTAACAACCTCCGTACACTGGCTTCCTATAAACTAGGGAAAATAGGGCTAATAGGCCTAGTTTTTAGGATTGACTGTAACCTTGTAGAAATATTGCTCAAATCTTGGTCTAATGGATTGGCATAGGCTCAATCCTCACATTATGTCATGATATGATGAAATCCTTCTTGAAAAAGTACTAGAGCCATACTGTACCTTTCTACCTTGCAAGAAATCGTCACTTCTTCACAACCTAGACCTTTAACCAGGCTCTCTCTGCTTGCCTAGGGCCTAGCAAATAAAATAGCTCTCCAAAATTTCATTCCTCATAATCCTAAAAATATATACACTAATGAATCCCCTAGCATTTCCATCTACCCTTAGGTGTTTCCCATGGCTAGATTTCATGGGGGAGCCATGAATGCTCAGACTGGTCAAAACAGAACCAGTGGATACTCTAAAGCTAAAACAATTTATTTAACACAACAATCCTACTCTAATAAACTTACTCTTCAAATTAAATTTTTTTAGAACAAACTAATGAACACTAAACAACCACTAGATTTAGACTTTCAGTCCATTTTACATGACTTTCAACACAAAAGATAGAGATATTCATTGTAACACTATTGCAGAGCTCTATTCAATACTCAAAACTATTACAATGCATCACACACCTCAAGATTCAAGCCTTCCTAAACATAAGATGCCATTTCCTTCATTTTAGGGCCTGTTGTCTGATCTCCCACCTCCTATTCTCAAGGGGGTCCAAGGATAATTGAGTTGCATGCAACATTTACAATAATTGCAAATGTTGTCATGACAACTTCTTTGCAAAATTTGGCATCTTTCATTTATGCCATCATCCTACTTCTTAGGACTACTAACCTCCTATATTTAGAGGATCCAATATGATTAATGGCCCTAAGGTATCTTTACAACATCATTATGTGTTTAGAACACATTTAAGACTCTTACCTCACCTTAAGCTTCTAACACTAAGAAATTTAATCAAGAACTAACATTGGTTATTTGTGTGACCTTAGTCCTAGTGACTAACTCACTTAGCCTACATAGAAAATGACTTTCTAAGGTCTTAAAAAAAACACACTACTCTTCTTGACTTGGCTAGAGTCAAGTACAAGCCAAAATAATTTTAACATGGAGGTTAGCCTAGGTGTGCTCCTGCACCATTTAGATTTTCCTTGCCCATGTCCATTCATTTACTTTTGATTGTGTCCTTTCATTTTTGAATTGGGAATCTCTACATTGAGTCATTTTATCTCATTTTTGTCAATCATGATTTTCTAGTATCCTCACCATTATTCTATCAAAATTAATCATTTTTTTTTGTCCATTATTAGTGCATGTTTCATTCAAAGAGAAACATATCATAGTAGAGGAGAAATAAAAATAAATAAAACACCATCAAAGTAATGCATGAATTTAGATTGTGATTCATTGTTTATTTTTTATTTTATCTTATATTCTGATTGATTATGATAAGAATTTTACTAACATGGTTTCTCTGGGTTTCATGGTTTTCTTAATCACATTTTTATGCTAATTCTTAATTTTCCTAATCCACAACCTTTATATCCACAAAATCTATTCTAGTTCAATTGAAATTCATTTTAAGGAAATAAATTATTTAATGGAAATCTCTCATAAATATGTATAAAGTCCACAAATCTTAGAGGGAAGAATACAAATATAATGTAATAAAAATTTAATAGATCATATTATTGAAGTTTCCAATAGAAGCAATGAAGGATCAACTAGAAAACAAAAAACCTTCCATGAGAAAGGGTAGAGAAAAATAACAACTATATTGCTAAAGTGAAAAAAGAATTCAATGTGTAAGATGAACTATAATGAAAATATATGTTTCTTTTATAGAAATAAATATTCCTAAAAATGTACAAACACTAACTCAAAAAAAAAAAATAGTAAACTATAGTCAGATATGTGATGTAGAAGTGTGTGATATGGCAAGATAGAAACTAGAGTTCAACTAGACTAGAATATCCTAAATTTAGGCTCAACTAACTTAATTTAAGATAGTTAATGAATGTAAAAACATATTCTCAACTATACATGATAATATGCATCAGAGTATTCTTGATCATGAATAAACTTAATGAAATCAAATTATTCAAATATGTCTAATGTGACACACATGCATGCTCTAACACACCCCCTCGCCCCCAAGAAGTGAAACTTAGGGAGACTAAAAAACTATGCACAACATACACAAATGGGTGTCATAAACTAGGCCTAATTAGCTACCCATTTATAATAAAATCCTCTGAAAGAAGAAAAAAGAGAGAAACCATGTGGGAAAAACCCCTCTCAAAAAGTGTGAAATGCAACTACATGAAATGAAGAAGTAATGAATTCCTCGAGAAGAACCCCTAACAACAATTTCATTCACCCCAAGAATTAAACACAACTGAAGATAGCGTGGACAAGCCAAAGTCTTAGTGAATATGTCTACAATCTACACCTCTATCAATGTATAGTCGAAGATGAAAACACAATCCTAAATTAATTGTTGAATAAAATACATGTAGATTTCATGTACTTAGTCCTATAATTCCCAACTAGGTTGGATAAAATATTAATGGAAATTTAATTTTGACACAAAAGAATAGTGGTACCATTAGGAGAAAACTAAATTTTTTTATCAACAAACAAAGACAAAACCTCCCGACTAGCAATAAATATTTCTATGTACATGGCCTATGTAGATGATAATCTAATACTAGTACACTTATTTAAATATCATGTAATATGGCCTCAAGAAAGATAATAAAATAAGTAAAAATTATACTTCTGATCATCAAAATCAAGATTCCAATATTAATCTATGAATCCTATAATTTTTTATTCCCTTGATGAATAGTGAATGAAAAAATGTATAGTTCTCTTTATATGCCTAAAAATTTGTTTAAAATCCTTCTAATGACTCTCATGTGGGTCATGAAAAAAATAGGAGACTAAAGAAACCACAAAGGAAATATTAGGACATGTGTGTGTCAAGTACAAAATACTAACAACCAACTATCAATATAAAATAGCATCAATTGATGGAGAAGTGAAAGGTGTAGTCAAAACAATAGTTGATTGCAAATGATGTCATGGAAGGTTTGGAATCAAGAATGCCAAACATTTTAACCATGTTGAGAACACTTTTCTTTTAACAAATAAAAATAAAATCAAAAGATGAAACCTCTTGAAGTTCAAAGAAATAGTGGAGAAGCCCAATATCTATCATGTAAAAATGCGCCATCAATTAGCACTGAACACTTTGAAGCATGGAGAAAGAGATTCCTATAATAATCAAACCATCAACATATAAGAACAAGATCAAAACATAGCCCTCCTATCACAATATGTAAACTATTAAATATGAATGGCACTGAATTAAACTAAAAGAGAGAAAAAAAAGTCTATATCACACAAAGCCCTAGGGCCTTACTTCAGACCATATAATAAATATTTTGGTTTGAAAAAATGGGAGGAATCATGAAAAAAATCTTTTGGTCACTCTATATAGATCTACACATAAATATATCAATGGAAGAAAGAACTCTTCAAACCAATATAAAAAAAATTTCATCCCTATGAGGATACAAAAGTAAGTATAAGACAAATGGATACTATATTTGCAATATAAGAAATATTCTCAAAATAATCAATTCTCTTAACCTGTGAATATCTTGCATACCATATATAGTAGAAAAAAAAGTAGAAGTAAAGACATAAAAGGGTTTATGTATCTTAGAAAATATCATGAATTATCAATCTTTATGATATTTCCTTTTTTACATCCATGAGACAAATAAAAAATTTACTTGAAGTTCTTAGAGAAATCCTCAATGGAAGGAAAAGAATCAAGTACAAAATTAGTTAAATCCATCTCTAGCTACAATTTATAAACATCATTAATTTACCCAAAGAGAGTCTAAAACTTTATCCACATGGCCAATGAAGTAGCAAGAGACACAAAATAAATTAGTAGACTGTATAGAACCTATATTGAAATCAAATCCCTATCCTCGACTATCTTGTTTCTATGTTGAAAAAGCTCAAATAAGAGAGTCATGTTAGGTTGTATCTCATCCAACATGCAAATCAAAGCTCTAGATAGAAGAAGCCTAGTCATCTAGTCTTTGTAAGCATGATAGTTATGATAGGCGAGGGGAGTAATGGAAATGGAGTCCCTCATTATTAATAATTTCTAAAGGAACCCCCTCAACATGAAAAAAAAAACTCAACTATAACTAGATAGCCCTTAAATCATAAAAAAAAGAAATGAATCAATTTGAGACCAAATTGTACTTGATGAAAAATTTGTATGTAAGTACCTAAAATTTGTGTAGAGGACACTAGGAGATTTTCAACTATATGTGGAAGGTTAAAAATGACATTCTATTTTCTCAAGTTATGACACTTAAAGCTCAAAAAGAAAGCCTAGTATTGGAAGTCTAGTACAAAAAATTGGTGAAGAATCTTATAACAAAAAAATGGTGACCATATCTACACTAGAATCATCTTTCCAATGATATCATGTTTGCATAATTTTGATATTTTATTCTCAAGTTACGTAAAAAATATGAACTACTCCTTGTGTCTTAATTGTCAAAATGGTCAACTACAAATTGTTAGGAAATTATTTATGGCCATTTAACCATCATGGAATATTCTTCGTCATTGGAAAATATATTCCCCTATAAAAAATAAAGATATTGCAAGAAAATTATTTATAGGGGCTAGAGTATTCACAGAATCTTTGAGATTCTTTCAGGTCTACTAAAAATAGTGAGACTGTTAAATATATGAGAAAGCATGCTAGACTGGAAGAAAGGTAGAAAGGGTGTTATAATTAGTTACAAGGGTGATGATTCAAGTTCCTACACTTGTAGGTGTATCCAAGTTCAAAAAAACCTATGATCTAAAATGTAACCCCCTCCCTTTTTGTACAATTTATTTTATAATTACACCCATAATTTTTATTATTTTTTAAACAAATAAAGTAAATTTTAAAAAGTTAGAGAAATAATTTGATTCAAAACCTACAATTTTTTAGCACAAACATGGAGGCTGCACTTTCTTGAATTGTGTGCCACCCACAAAAATAGTCTAAACATTTATAGTTTTGTTTGTTAATTTATTTTGATGAATTTAATGTCAGTGTATAGGTTTTTGTCTCTTATTACCATGATGGTGATCCCCACTTCTCTCTACAAGACAAATTTTTTGTTGACCCTGTAATGTTTCCTCATTGCCCTTTACTGAATTGACCAAAAAATTTAATTGCTCAAGTTTTGATTAATTGACTATCAATATTAGTGTTTTGGAATGCTATGACTGTGATGAAAATGTTCATTTTAGTCCAAATTTCTCCAAAATATGTACTTTCCTCAAAATTTGTGCCCATAGAAAAGACCATCCAAACTCTCAACTACTCAAAATTTGATAAAAATATTATCGATCTAGAGGCTTTGGGATACTGCAAACACAATCATGATTTAGATGTGACTCAAAAAAATTGGTAGAAAATACCCAAATTAGAATTCACACAAAAAAAATAAATAAATTTGGAGGAGCTATAATTGTGCTAAGAAAAGAAACACTCAAATCTTTACAATGGGTTTGTTGAATCCACAATGTGATATGAAGTGGAATCTTGCAACACAAGAATCAAGTGATCAAACAACAAACACAAAAACATTGCACAAAAAAGTGTAGCAAAAGAGAACTTCTATATTCTTTAGTGCAAAAAGAAATCAATATGCAAGATAAATTATAGTGAGTAGATCAATTAAGTTCATAAAAACATAATCCTAAAAATATGGAAAAGCTAACTCAAACTAAAATAGTTAACTAGAGAAACATATGCAAACTAGAAGTGCATGATATGCACAATACAAAGATTTGAGCCCAACTAGACTAGAATATCCTAAATTTAGGCTCAAGTAAGTAAACCTTAGCTAGAGAATGAGTACACAAACTTATTCTCAATTATGCATGTAATAATATCCATGATAATATTCTTCAGCATGGACACAATTAATTAAATCAATACATACAAATATTCCTAATGTAACAAACATACATGCTCTAATATGTACAAGTATTTGATCTTTAATGTACATTAAATAAGTTGTAGGGAAAATAGGGTGAAGTATTACATGAACATGTGGTTGATATATATATATATATATATATATATATATATATATATATATATATATATATATATATATATATATATATATATATATATATATATATATATATATATACTCATTGATAAAAATATTAATAAATCTTGGTAGAACTCTTATAGCCATTGATACATATAGTCATTGATACAAATATTATGTATCAAATGTTATTAAACATATTAGCAAAGTTGCTTCTTTATGTAATTTTCCCCTTATTAAAAGATAATAAATTCCTAATCCTAAACAATAAAGGGGAATTTAATGCATATTTTGGAGTCTCTTGAATTTAAATTAATTGACCTACTCTTAACATGGTCAACCCCAAGTTATTGGTGATGAAAAGAGCAGAGTGTCATAAGATTGGAAACAAAGGAGTGGTGTCCAAAGAAAAATGATGGCCTCTGTATGGAGGGCTAACTTTGATTATTTCCACATTCATGTATGGTGTATACTCAGAGATATTTTTATTAGAGAATACAAAGTTAAAACACCTAGATTAGGATAAGAAATATATGCTAAAAGTGAAAAAATAGACATATAAGAAGAGTAGGAGGAAGGGTATTGTGACTAGTTATGAAGAGGATGATATACAATATATAAGAGTGAATTTAAAGATGTTTTTAGCTATTTTTTATGTTTTCTTCATTTTTTACAAATGTAAATTTAGAGAAAAGGTATAGTTACAGAGGAGATATTGGCTTGATGGTTGTCCAATAGCTTGTTTATTGTAACAATTCCTTTATTCAATCTTCTATATATGTGAAATAAACCTATATACTATTAAATTTCTAATATTTTTCTTGATCTTGTACATTTAAAAAAAATATTAATCACAACCACAATTCAAAAGTTGATAGTTTTCTATCTCTACTCCAACAATTGACAATCCTTTATAAATTTTTAATTGGTGAGATGCATCATATGTACATAAGGGTTATTTCCTTGTTTGACAATTGCATTATTATTTAGATATCTATTTAATAAATTTACATTAAATATGGGATATACCAAAAAAAAATATTTTAATTTTTTTATTAAGGTTAGGTGATTGAAAATAAATGCAAGTGTCTATAGTTCTTTATATGCCTTAAAAAGTGTCCAAAAGGACATAGAAGGTTGAAGAATATTTAATATTTTATGGCCTATGTGTAAAGGCAATTGTATTTTTCATTAAGGAATACTGTTTCCTATCATTTATAATGCTAAAATCATAGAAACACCCTTCTTGACAAACAAAAAGGGAAGGGACAGAGTCATGAAATCATGTTTATTGAATAGATAGACAAAAAAGAGGAAAAACACCTTTTTCAAACACACAATTGCGAGAATTAAAAATATGTTTATTTAAGTGGTCACTTGGGGAGTTTGGAAGGTCCTATTTTGAATATATTTTCCTTTTATTGATATCCATGTGTTGTTCATCAAGAGTGAGAATGAGATTTCAAAGGGACACAAAGATTCAATAAAAAGCGAGGTTTGGATACAGATTATTCATTTCGATTTGAGTTCTTTTCATATATATAAAGAGGTGTAGTAAGGATTGAAGAATAATAGCTTTTGTAGATCTATCTTGAAAATTTGTAAAAAATAAGTCACTAATATTATTTAATTCAAGAATGTGTATTTGGTTTTATTTTAAAAAAAAGAGAATGTGTGCATTTTAATGTCAATTAGAAATATAAAGAAATTTATTTCTTTTAATTTCATGATTTATTCTCTTTGTCATGTTATGTATATGTTGGGTGGATTAATACTAATATAGTCCAATAGAGAATGTGTTTTTAGTGGGTTAGTTGAGTCCCCTACATCAAATGGTAATAGAGCAATAGATATTCACTTTGTAGATAGATTCCAGATATGAGTGAACTCATGCTAAGACATTAGATTAGATGGAGATTTTATTATAGATTTAGGTTGTACTCTAATATAGATTTAAGTTGAGTAGAAGGTAAAAATAGCTTCTCCACTAAGATAGAGTGGGTAAAGGATCTGAGAGGCTTGTCTTCTTGAAATTTTTTTTAGGTAGATGATAGATGTATGTGAGTTAGATGAAATTGTATGAAAAAAGTGCAAGAGAAGCTACATAGAGAAGTTGTGGAGAAATTTTCATTGACTGAATTGGTAAAGTGCCAAATGTGGGCCAAACTGTGAAAATGCCTACATGCAAAAAATGATGTTATATGAATAGATCATCAATTGTGAGATAGTTCATACTTGAGAGGTGTGAAGTGGTTATTTTGGAATAAGATAAAAATAGGTTTTAAAGGGGACCCCAAAACCCCATAGAAAAGATTACAGAAGATATTCAATAAAGTTTTCCAAAAAAACACTACTAGAATGTAAACAACTGACAAACCAACCAAAAATGATAGATAAAAACATAACATAAAAACAACACAGACCAAAAATACACAGACATAGAAGTAAAAAGAAACTGGTCCTCAACACCTTTTTCAATCTTCTAGTTCTTCTACTTACCCTTCATCTCCTGAGATCCCTTAGGAGGAGATATTTCCTTTTTGTTCTCCTTGGTATCCTTATAAATACCTTTATCATAATTTGGTGAGGTGTTCTCTTTTACAACATAAGTTTCATTTTCCTCTGTCTCTATACCTTTGGCTTCATCAAACCAAATATTAGCGACATTAGAATCATTCTTATCTAACCCCTTATCACTTTCCTCCTCTGTTTCTATGATATCTTCCTTACAACCTCATTGAACGCCTCACCCTCAACCTTCCTCTTTCCTTTCATGGTAGGTTTCAGATTCCTCATTTTGCAATACTCAGAGATGAGTAATATAAGACCTACATGAAAAATAGGCCTTGTGGTTTTTTACTATGCTCAACAAGATTTTTATACAAGGACTTGAGAATAAAGTACAGAAAAGGCACCCTTTCCTTATAACAAAAATGATTTAACAACACAAAATGATAGCTATGAAATCTGGTATACCTTTCATCCAAGGTGAGGTAGGCCATAACATAGATCACCACCTTCTAACAAATGGGTTTGATTTGACCAATATTATAATAATATCCCATTTTCATCAAAATTTTCCTTCTCCTCACTAGTTTTAGGGAGCTTATGTACAAATTCAATGAGAAATATTCCTTTCCTTGAATAAATCCTTCTAAATGCAAGGAAGCCCACTAATTTTTGAAATAAATGTTACATTCAAATCCACATTGATTCCATACATGGTAACATACTTACCTTTCTAGCCTTTGGAAAATTCAGAGGTAATTTGCTTCTTGAAGTCATGGAGATGTTCGACGTAACTAGTGATCTTACCTTTCTTGAGTTACTCCCAAACCTCTTTGATATCTTTATATTCCATGTAGGATTTGGGATCTTGCCTTTCTAAATCTCTATGCATGTCCCTGCAAATAATTTTCATGTTCAACTTGTTATTCAAAATTCTATTAAAGATAATAATTTAATAATACACCCATAAGGCGTTCCAAAGATAATTAGAAAGGAATTTTTACTTGCCCCAATTTATTGTCATGAATGCTCTTAAACCAGTTTGCATATATATCATTTCCATCATTGTCAAAAAAAATTTCCACATAGAAATATTGCACAACAGTTTTAATTATTTATTTTACTTCCTTATTATGCATAATCCCTTCTTTCCAAGTAGTCATGTCCTCTCTAATTACAACCAGGTTGGCATTATGGTCTACCTCCTTATTAGTTTCAAAGAATGCATGGGAGATATACACCTTATCAAAGGTACTTAAAAATCCCTTATCCTCCTTAATAATAAATTGTATTGTCCACGATGCCTTATTATTTCCAAGCAATAATCTAATAATATTATTTGAGTCACACTGACCTATAGCTTATGAAAATTGAGATCTTTGGCTAGTTTGATGATGTACAAAGCACTAGTTTCCTCTACCACATGAATTGTTTAAACTCCCAATAGGATGGCCACCACACCAACACAATTTCGATACATGTCTCTGATTAATCTTCTCCAACCCATATGAATTGGATTAATTTTAGGAGTATCATTGAAATTGGCCTTCATCCAACCATTAGATGGTGAAGACCAAACTATCTCCTCCCTATTTATTCGATTCTTTCATTTAAGATTTAGATTGCAGAGAAGGAATGATTTTGGGTCATAGCCACCATCTTCAAACATTCCATTCTTTTTAATAGACATATAATTCTCCTTGATTTCCCTTATAGTCTTTTTGGAAATCAAACATGATAGTGCCTCTCTATCTATGAATACCCTATTGTTTCATTATTTTCATACATTCCAACAAATATGGAGAGAAAACAATATCAAGAATCTATTTTAATCCATGTTGGAAGGAGGATAATTCTATTGGGAAATAAAGTCCTTGATATTTCCAAGGAATGCTTAGGAAATATTTCAACCATTTAAGTTGTGATCCCAAACATCTATAGAAAATGGACATTGGAAAAAAAAATGAAAAACAGACTCAAATTCATTCTTATAGATAAAGCATCTATTCACAAAGAAAAATACTCACCTCCACAAGTTATCAATGGTCAAAATTTTATTTTGAACAAGTAGCTAGTAAAAGATCTCAATCTTTGGAATGAGACCTTTAAACTAGAAAGATGCCCAAAAAGGGTTATTCCCTTCATGATGATAATGCACATTCATACTAGAAGAGAACAAAAAATTCCCACTAGGATGGAGAGCCCAAATCAAGGAATCAGGATTATCATATGTAATAATACATGAATCTAGAGAAATCTAGATATTGGAAAGACTTGGGTTAAGGGTAATAATATTAACCCAAGCCTCATTTATCCAATAGTTAGAAACACATTCACCATAAATAGACTTACATAAGCTAATGGAGTTATGGTCAAGAGGGATACATTCTAGAAGAGTATCCTCCAACTAGAAATCCTCCCTAAACTTGATTTTCTTACCATTCCCTAGTTTCCATCTCTTCCCTTTCCCAAAAAAACCATTGCATTACTAGACAAAATTATAGTTATAAGATCCAATAACAACTATAGGGGGTTGGAAGAAAATTTCCTAAGATGGGGCATTGAAAAGATATTTTATTTTCCAAATAAGATTACACTCATGCTCATCTCCATGCATTATCCTTTTTTTTTTAACCAGTAGAGTTCTATTAAGAAGTCTTATATGTATTATCCTAATCCCCCCCTTTTTATTTGGATTTGCAGAGCTGGTCCTAGGAAAAAAGAGGCAATGTCTTCCTTTCCTTAGTTCTAGAATAATTAAATCATTTTTGAATTATTTCCACAATATCTGCATACTTAGCTGGGATTTTAAATAGACTTAGGGCATAAGTTTAGAGATTTTAAAGACATGTTTTAAGAAGGAGCACTTTTCCATCCTGACTCAAAAGATTACCCTTCCATCCTACCAACTTTTTATTAAATATATGAATCAAAGATTTCCAAAAGGAATCCTAGGGTTTGAGCCCTAAAGGAAGCCCCAAATAGGACATAGGAAAAGAAAAGATGGAACATCCAAGAATTTTTGAGATCTTATGTTGTCTATCATCATGAGTATTGATAAAGAAAACAAAGATTTTATCCCAGTTGATGAGTTGTTCTGAGGCACTAGTGTAAATATTCAGGGAATATTTTATATTTCTCTCCTCTATGATAGTAGCCACACCCATGATGATATTATTGTCCATAAATTATTCATGGGTGCAGGTTTGTGGGTGTGATTAAGGCCTTAAAACTTGAATGGCCCCAAAATTGCTAACTTTATCAAAATATCTACCAATACACTCTTCCATTAAAGAAATTTTTTTTGGGTAAATAGAATCACCCTTCCTTAACCCTTGAGAATGATTAACAAAATTAGAAAATGCACCATTAACCATCACATCAGTAGAAGCATAGAAATAATTTGGTTGATCAAATGGATTGTTAGTCCATTTTCTGGTTCATACAAAAATCCTGTGAAAATGGCCCGTTCCCTGCAAATGTTTTGTCATGTTGTCCTGCCATGCCTACAAGTCATAGTTTTAATGTGTGATGAGGATCCACTTGTTTCATGGTGTGTGTCCTACCTTGTGTTCTTCAATGTGTCACCTTGCTCCAATCCAAAACACACATGCTAAATTGCAAAATCTAGAAAGTTATTCGAGTTTCAAGGTCTGTAGGAAACAGTTTTAGAATTTGCCACAGTGTCAAAAACCCATAGTATTTTTGAAAATCCATGATGTTTTTGAACTTTTTGGCCTACATGAAAACCCTCAATGTTTTCACATCCTTGTTTACCTTTGTGTCAATGTTGGAAACTTTGTGTGTTTTTGGTCCTCTTTCATCGAAAACCCTATGTGTTTTCGACCCCGCACTTCTGCCCTGTTTGTTGGCATTCTCTAACTGGGCAAGTCCGACTGGATGGTGGGCTCAAGTCTTCAAAGGTTTTACTATGATAGGTTGTTGCATGGCTGCATGTCAGACTTTTCTGACATGCGATCATGTGACCACTTGCCACTTGTCCACGTGGGTCCCGGTTCTTCGCAGTTGCTTGGTGCAGTTAATGTTCAGACAGGATCTATGGCTGTCGCTTGTTCACGTGGAAAAGTTGCACGAGGTTTATTTCTCATGCTTTTGTGACAACCGTCCGATCCTCTAAAAGGTAAAGCTTTTTTTGATTGGTCCGAGGTGGTGATGTGGTAGCCTGGGGTTGGCTGTCGCATGATCGCATAGCCCAGTTTTTGGCTATGCAATTATGTGACTAGTTGACATGTGTCCCTAGGGCCCGGTGGTAGGTGGTGATGGGGCATCTTCTAATGCTGAGGTGGCAGTGTTCTATTGGATGCAGCGTAGAGATGTGGTAGTCTTATGGCCTTGTCACATGATCGTAAGGGCCGTTTCCATAGCATGCGATCATGTGACAAACCCCTTGGTGTTGACTTCATGCGATGGCAGTTGTGCTGGTGGTTAATGTTCATAGGTTGTCGCATGTTCGCGTAGCTCATCTCCGGGCTATGTGATCATGTGATAGGGTGCCACGTGTGCTGGGGCCCATTTGTAGCTGTTTGGTGGTCCTGTTGGCAAGTGGTGTTGTGTCAATCTCCGATTGGTTTGAGCTGGCAGGATGATAGGTTTGAATGCGAGCCCAGGTTAGGGTATCTCAGTGGTGACATGACAACCGGTAGGGTGCATGTTAGCAGCTTGTCACATGTTCACATGAGCTAGTTTTCTGGCTTGCAAACATGCGACAAACCCTTTTGTGGCAGTGGCAGTGTTAGCAGTTATGAAGAAGGTAATGGGAAGTAGCATGTCACATGTTTGCATAGCCCATTTCTAGGCTATGCGATCATGCGACAACTGTTTGGCATCACCATTGTGGAGTTAGCCTGAGGTGTTTGAATGGTTAAAAACACAGGCCCGTGAAATGCATGGTGACCGTTTGCTTTCATTTTTGAATCTTTGAGAATGTTTGTTCTGATCGAAAAGGACTGAAATTAATGATAGAAAGGGCCAGAGTTGGTAAAACTAATTTTCTCCACTGCTCCAGTGTGCTCCAGGGTGTGAGATGATTGCAGAAGAGGAGTGTCTTGCCGTAGGGGAGTAAATGAAATGTACCAAAAGCAGTTGCAGGGTCACTTCTAGTTTGAATTTTGTAGATTTTTAATTGATCTTCAGTGCCGTTTCAGAGTTTCTAATGATTGAAGATCTGATATTGATTAAATGCATTAGACTGTTTGAGCTTGCATGCTGCAGCTTGATCCCTGTCTTGTCTGTGGTAACTCCTCGGTGGGGTTAGGTGTTTTTGAATTTTTGAGTTTGAAATGATCATTATGCTTGCATTATAACCCTGGTATAAAGGGATTTCTATGATCATTTGAGGTTATTGGGAGTTAGGTATTCAAACTTTTGGGTCGTGAGTCCTCTTCTCAGTCTGAATTGTAATGACTTGTTTGGATTTTATTTTGAATATTGAAAGAAAGTTGTAGGTCTAAGTTGTAGTTTGCAAGTAGGGTTTCTTTGGATGGATTGTATACACTTGTGGATTCTTCATACTTAATGCAGGCACCTGATTCTTGTCTCTCCTTTGTGTCAACATAGATAAATTTTGAGCTTTCCAGTTCATTGCATAACCAGTTTATGTATGTGCCCTCATTCTTGATTTCTAATCCAGGATTAGATGAAATGATGCTCTAGATGGGACATAGATTTATCTTTTTTCTATGTAAGGATACTCTGTAAGTAGTAAAGGAGATTGTAAATGTGTTTATGGCTTTGAATCTCAGATATATTCTGGTATGTGTGTGTAGTCTATCTAAGAAACCTTGCCCAATGGATAAGGCACTGGCCTAGATAATTACTTCTTTGTTGACATGTCTTGATTGAGGTTGTTATGATTCAAACACATAAATTAAGAACCATTCCTTAAGTTTTCAGCATTTGGTTGTGTAAGGTTCCTACCCATAGTAATGGAGAGTCAATGAGTGTGTGGTTAACACTTAGTACTTTCTTACTATCCCATTATCTATTTTTCAAACCTAGTTCTTGGTGTATGAAGTATATTTTATACTAGGTTAGGTGCACCTGCCTTGGTTTTGCAGAGCCAGAAGCAGAAGAGGGCAGTTTTGTCCCTATAGTTGGTCCAGTTACCCTAAGACCTCGTAACATTTTGGAGTTAACCATTCCTAAAATCCATCTGAGGGTACATTGGCAGCCTATTAGAGCATAAGTGTCATTTTGGACACCAACATGGATAACTCTATAACCAAAACCAAAATCCCTCAGAATGCTAAGAAGAAATCCCCAATCCACTCTATCATAATCCTTGGATAAATCTACTTTCATGAAGAAGACTTACTTCAATGAGATGACCAACGAATGGATATTCTCATGAGCCGTAATGATGGAGTCCATAATTTGTCTTCAAGGAACAAACCCATTTTGTTGGGGAGAAAGAAAATATGATAGCATATTCACTAATCAAGATGTAATCACTTTTGACATAATTTGATACAAAGATTTTCAAAAGATGATAGGTCTAAATGAGTGCACAGTTTCAAACCTAGTATTATTTGGTAGCAAGACAAGAAAAGTGTCATTGATTTCTTTTAGAATCCTTTAAACACCAAAGAATTATTTTAAAGAATCAAACAGACCTTTACCTATAATATTACACATCTTCTGGAATAAAAACATGGGAAACCCATTAGGGAAAGACACCTTGTCCCCTTCAAAGGAAATAAAAACCTCTTTAATTTCATTAGAATAGGGGACAACTTCAATAAAATTTGATTATGAGCATTAGAAAACACATTCAAAATAGCCAAGAGAAACACTTCACGATTCTCCTGAATTAGGTTATTATCATTTGAGAGAAGAGTGGAAAATAATATCACCATTTCACAATTAATATCCTCATCTTTACTAAGTCATCCTCCAACTGTGTTGAGAGAGGAGATCCTGCTGGAAAATCTATGTTTTAGAGTAGTCACATGAAAAAGACTTATTATTCTTGTCTCCTTCCTTGAACCAAGTGGATCTTGACTATTATCTCCAAAAGGTTTCCTCCTTATCTATGATATCGTGGTACTTATCTCATTTTGTTTGTCAAATAAGTCAAGAGAGTATCCATCATCCTATATTTTATCTTGAACTTCCTTAAGGTTCAACTAAATATTATTTTTGGAACTAAAGATATCCCAAAAAGAATCATTATTCCATTTATTAATAGTCTTTAATATCCCTTAATTTCTTAACCACTTTAAACATATATGTACCATCCACCTTTATATTCCACTGGGTCCTAAAGATGTCTTCAAAATTAGGATGTGACAACCATATTTTATCAAATCTAAATGGGAAGTTTCTCTTTCGTGTAAAAGGATCAGCCACAAATACTATATGAAACTTATCAAAACCAATCTTAGAAAAGGAAGATAGAGTACAAAGGAACCTTTGCATTGAGTCATGAGAGATCAAAGTTCTGTCCAATCTAAATCAAATCAAATTTCTTGTTAGAATAGGTAAAATTAATCCCTTGGAGATCAACATCCATAAGAGCTTGTTGACTAAAGAATTCCATAAGATCAAGCCTACCATCTAGGTGGTTCTAGGTTCCACCAGCTTTCTCACATTCTCTAAGAGGGGTATTAAAATCACCCATTACCAGCTATCATATGTCATGAAAAAAATTCTTACTCTAAGCTAATTTATCCCAAAACAATTTCCTCAAAGACCTATTATTCGGAGCATAGATAATAGAGATAAGCCAAGTAAAATTATCTCTTATATGATGAAGCTTGAAAGAAAAAAAATAGTTTCAACCAAAAAATGTTTTATTCTAATGTAATTTTGGTTCCAAAATATGACAGTACCTCCAAATGCACTTTCAGAAGTGCCTCCACCTACACCACCATTTTTTAATATATTATATTTTCTAACTTCATCTTTTTTCATCTTAGTTTCTTAGATTAAAACCACATTTTGTTTATGATCTGTAGCCATATTTCTCAATATATCTTATTTATGGGGACTATTTAACCCCCTAATGTTCAAGGAAACAAATTTCACATCTTAGGGGTGTAGTCAAGGATGGAAGCTTTCTTTCAATCTATGATGTTCTACATGCTTTCCATCTCCTAATTTTATTTGCAGATCTTTTGCGTAGAGTATTCTTTGGCGATCCAGCATCAGATTTGGTCCTTCCCCTTATGGCCATTCCAAAAGTATAGGAAGAAAATTTTCCTTATCCTTTTTTCCCTTCCCCCAGTCATGTGTAATTATCCATCTTGATCTTCAGTAGTGTACTTTTTCTATTTAGTTTCTCTATTAATTTTTTTATAGATTTTAGAAGAGATTTCATCATCTACAAATGATGATTTAACAATGTCCACCTCCCCTAGCTCAACATTATTTCTCAACAGATTCCAACCTTAAATAATAGTACATTGTTGAGATTTATTGAACAAATCTTCCACATCATTGTTCTTTGATCCCTGGGAATCTTCCACTCTAGAAGGATATGTAATAATATTTTCTTGACTTTGGTTGTTCCCTTTGAATTCCCCCTCTTTTGGAATTTAATTTTCCTTGACAAGTTCAAGAGCCTCCTTTCTAGCTTCCCCTTCAAGGTTGTTACCTTGTTCATCTTGTTCCATCTTAGGAGGTATGTTTAAATACTCCTCTTGGTTTCTAGCCTTTCCATCTTCCTCATTACCTTCAAGGTTAAGGTTAGAAGTTTCATTTTATTTTCTTAATTCTAATACTATGGCCTCCCCATTTTTCTTAATGCCTACACCAATTTGTGGTTCTTCTTTCTTTTAACTAACAACACCCAGGTTATTCTACTTTAGTCCATTCTGGTCTGATACCTTAGGCATCCACACTTTTTTATTCTCCAATTTATTCCCTACTACCTCAGGGTTTTTAGGTTCTTTCTTTGTATTCTTAGGATAACTTTTGTCCCAATGAATTAGTTTCTTACAATAGAAGCATGTAAAATTCAAGTCTTCTAATTCAACTTATTGGCTCCATTTCCCAAGTTTAATAACAATATCAATTTTTTCAGGTAGGTCTGTTAGTTGATGAACATTCACACATACCCACTCATAAACCAACCAAGTTTTAAAAGTAGTCATAGGGTCTATAGAGATAATGTCTCCAAAAGATGATGCCAAACCCTTTAGGGCATCCTCATTCAAGTGCTCCAAAGGAATTCCAAGAAATCAGACCCAAACCAAGCCCATACAAAAGAAAGTGTCAGGAAGATCTGATTTAGGCTCCCACTTTATGAACACCAAAGCCATATTTCCAAACATGCAAGGGCCCCCACAGAGATCAAATTCAAGGTCCTCCTTGTTAGAGAAAAGAAACAACAAGAAACCCTTAGGAAGGGTTGCAATATTGACTTGGCCTTTTAGTTTCTATTTCCCCTTAACCATCGACCTAACCACTTTAATGTTTGTTCTTGGTCCTATAAATTGGCAAACCAAGGTGAGACCCATAACAAAAATAGAGTGGTCTATCAGGGGATAAGGGATGAAAATAGAAAACTCACCTTTTTTCAACCAGTCTTGCAAGTGACTAGTGGGAAGAAATATTTCCCACTAGGTTTTATTCCAAACATGGAGGACCACTTCTTTTGGACAATCGGATTCCCTACAGCCTTGATTCCCTCAATAGTATCACATGGTCCTTCCCCTTGGTTCCCTTCAGGTTCAATGGGAAATACACCATCTCTTAGGTCCTCATGAAAATGTTGACCATCTGATGCTTCAAATGAATTTGTGTTGTCAATTCCAAGTGCAATCACCTACATCCCGCTCAAGCTCGATGTCTTCCCTCCATCATTGTTTTTCCCATTCAAATTCTCCATCCTTTTCCTAATACCTCTACAATTGCATTCTAGAGGTGAGTGTGAAGATTGTTTTAAGGGCTTAATAAGATCATTATATGTCCATAAAGTCCTAATTGGTGGAGATCTTGAATACATGAGGAGAGTGAATTGGTGAAAGTTAAAGAGGATCTTGAGATATTGGTGTAGACGTGGTGGAGTGTTACAACTATGAGGTATGGAGATACTTGAGGATCTTTGTGGACAAAAGAAAGAAGAAGTGTGGATTAATGATTTTTTAGGTTTTGATAATCTTTGTATTGGAGAAAGAGATGCAAAAGAAATGGATGACGATGTTTGAAAGGGAAGAAAAAAAATGAGGCAAGAGGCATGAGATGTCTTCTCGAAGATAAGGTAGGAGAATGAAAAAGGGAAAATTTTCAAAAGTAGAGAAATATCCTTTGGAGGATTTTGATGTAGGAGATGAGATTAAGCTTGTGCTAAAGTTTTTGATGATACATACTGGTCCAATGTTCAATGGGGAAATTGATGAAGAGCGAGACATTCTTGAGGAAGAGATCACAAGGATTCAACACTTGTTTAGTGCAATAGTGGATAAAGTTTTAGCTATATAGTGTTCCAAGAGGAAAAACAAGATTTGACTTCACAAGTGAAATTTGAAAATTTTGTAGATGATAATAATGACAGGGTATGTGAAGGATCATGGTATGCCAAAATAGGCCCTTAAGTGGCAAAGAAAATTCAGAAAATCAAGTTTAGGCAAGTTGACATAAAAATTTCAACAAGTTATAAATATTATATAAAAAATGTGTAAGAAGAGAATTTATAGAAAATTGAATTTAGTTTCTAATATAGTAGGCCTTTTTTGAAAAAAAAAATTATTCTATATGTTGAAATTTTCAAATTTCAATGTAGTAGTACGAAAATTTTAGGAAAAAATAAGAAGTAGGTGTATGTTTGACCACCTTAAACATAATAAAATGATAAAAAAAAATTTACAAGATTATAGATATAAGTAGTAGACTCATGTCCAAATATGACACATATTTTTTTGTAATTTTTTTCCAAGTAAATAATTAATTATGATTTTTCTTCTACAACTTTTCCAGAATCCAAAAACTCTCGTGTCTGACCACGTTAACTTAGTCTAAAATTTATCAAATTAATTTTTATTATAATAGGAAAAGCATAGAATGTGACACATATTTTGGATTTCAGAAATATTATATGGTTTGAAAGTTATAGCTATTTTGAACAACAAGTCTATCAATTAGGACTAGAAAGATAACAAGTAGGTGCATGTCTGACTACATTAAACAAAATCAAATGATAATATTTTTTTATAAGATTATACATAAAATTAGTAGACTCATGTCTAGATGTGATGTATATTTTTTTGTATTTTATTCCAAGTAAATAATTAATTATGATTTTCCTGCTACAAATTTTATTGAATATAAAAAATCTATTGTCTGACCACCTTAACTTAGTCTAAGCTTCATCAAATTGAAATAATTTTTTATTATTATTGTATTAGGTGAAGCATAGAATGTGATGTGTATTTCAGATTTCAAAAATTGTTATACTGTTTGAAAGTTATAGTTGTTTTTCAAAGAGTTTATCAGTCATGACTTCTTTTTCACATCACCACTTTTTGGCATACCATGATCCTGCACATACCTGACAATTAACATGATGTTGGGAATAGGAAAAGAGAATGAGATAAACAAAATAAGAGGAGTTTAGTTTTATTTTTTTTACAAGTCTGAAAAAAGGAGGGAGTGAAATTATTTATTTTCATATGGGTGTTGACTATTTACATGTTGAGGATGTTCTCGAATATTAGTGGAGCTTCTCAGATTTTGGTCAACAAGATACCTCAAGGAAGGAGAGAGAATTAGAGACACAATAGAGAGTATCAAAAGGAGAAGAAGATAAATATATCCATGGATAAGTGTGGATCACAGTGGATAAGAGTCCACAAGAGGGAAGAGGAGAAGATGACACACTTGATGCAGTTAGGCTACTGTCCTAGATAAATGGTTGAAGAGGAAGAGGATGGAGCTCTCTGTGTGTGTGTGTGTGTGTATATATTGTTGGACTAACCACCAACATTCCCCTTCAAGATTCGTGACATGGCTTAACCACCTCTTGTGTTCTATAAGTCTAGTGGTTGTATCAGGCATTGAAGGGTCGATCTTTTGGTGAAATGGCAACCACCACTCTAACAAGTGGTATCAGAACTTGGTCACAAGTTTGAATCTCCTTAGGTAACACTGAGGGGGGGATTGTTGGACTAACTACCAACGTTCCCCTTCGAGATTTGTGACATGACTTAACTACCTCTTGTGTTCTATAAGTCTAGCAGTTGTATCCGGCATTGAAGGGTCGATCTTTTGGTGCAATGACAACCACCACTCTAACACACACAGATATATATATATATATATATATATATATATATATATATATATATATATATATATATATATATATATATATATATATATATATATATATTAGCACGATGGAGGTTGTTGTATGGATTCAACAAGTTGAATGAGTAGTCCAACAACTCCAATCCATTTTGTGAGTCATACTCACAAAACATTTTGTACCTAAAATATCTAAAGTAAGACAAATCGGGTCTACAAGAAATCTTGTATTAGCTATTTTAAGCACCCACTTGGAAAAAATTAAAACATATCTCTTTAGGTGGCCACCAATAGAATCTGAAAGGTTTTTTATTGACTATGTATTCCTTTTATTGATAGTTATGTGTTGCTCACCAAGGAGAAGTGGGATTCCCAAGAGGCACAATGGTTTTATATAAGGGGGTCTTGTGCTAAAGGTTATTCATTTGAATTTGAGTTCATAATTTAATAGTTAAGGAGTAAGGAGTGTAGAAGAATAGATTTCGTAGCTCCATATTGAAAATTTGTAAAGTTTGAGTGGATAATGTTTTAAAATTGAAGAATGTTCATTTCATTTTTTTTTTGAAATAGAAGAGCATGTATGCATTTTCATATCAACGAGAAATCAAACACAAGTTATTTCTTGAAATTTCTGTATATTGGGTTGAGTAACATACTCTAAGAGAGGGTAACAACATCTATCAAGAAAATGGCTCCTACCACTCTTGTCGCACCCGCTGGTGTTTCTACAGTGGTTGCTTCCCCTATGATTCTTTTGGTTGTAGTTGGTGATCTTGCTAACCTTTCTATAGTGGATACTAGTAGCCCTATGTTTTCTTCAGTTGGAAGTTCTCTTCCCATGGCATCCTTGGTGTGAGGATGTCTACCCTCGGTAGCCCAAAAGCCTAAGGTTTGTGGTCGCCCTACTTTTGTTGGCAGATCTCACAGTCCTTTCCCTGTTAGCAACCATATTGTTGTGAAGTTGGATGAGGAGACACTCTTTGAAATTGATGTTACAGTCTCTATATTTTCTTTGCATGTTTGATTTAAAGATTTAAGGGACACTAGCCTTGTCTGCACGACCTTCATTCTTGTATCTCCAAGATTGGGAGTGCCTTATCATTGGTACCGTCCACATATTTCCTATGGCTAAAGGCTTTTTTGTAGCTAAATTTTAAAATGTTGTGGCACACTAGAGTTAAAGAAATTCGTTTGGGAGAAAATTTAAAGGGTGTCCAAATTTCTAACTATTTGTTTATTATTCAATGGTGACATTAGAGATTTAATGTGATGATTTTAAGATTGTAGAGGAATTTATATAATATATAATTTTAAAAGTAGATAAATTAAATAAAGAAAGATATGATAAATAAATTTGGAAAGGATTTCACAATATTAAGTACAATACAAACAAGATTCAAATTGACTTAATTTTCACATAATTCCTCTTATTGATCACATTTCTTTGACTATTTCAAAATTTTGAAATATACAATTATTTTAATCTCTAATTATAATTAATTAAAATTTTTATATCTATTTAAACATCTAAATTAATTCTAATATATATTTTATTTCTGTATAATTTATTATCAAAAAAATTATATCTTATATTTAATTTAAAATTCAATACTTAAATACTTATAAGTTGCACATGTCTAGCTTAACTTAAAATATAATTATATAAAGTTATTTATTAAACAAATTCTTCTCATAAAATTTATTGACTATCTTTGTAAAATAGCAATAAACAATCTTATTGAAATTATACTTATTAGCAACATTAAATTGATTATGTATGTAAAATACCTATGAGACATTGATATCAAATTATTTATAAAATTTACTTTTGTCATCAAAGTTGTTGACTATTTTAAACATAACCACAATCAATGCTATTGAAACTTCATAATTTAGACACCAAGAAATATCATTCAAAAGAAATGAAATAGGCTATCATCCTCCTTACTAATAGCACATGATTTTTTTCTTCAATATAAAAAACAACATTTACACAAATTGTTTCAATTGAAATTAATGAAACAATGTTAGTCTCCTTGCTAGTTGAGCAATAGCATTTTTTTCTAATCCTCTACTGAAAACTTATTATTATAAAAAGTTCATATATGACTAAAAATAAGGAGAGATACATTTTTCTATGTAGAAGCTAGGTTGGCAACACCTCTCAATTTTTTGGTGGCTATAATACTATAAAGTGAACATAAGCATGTTGTCTTGTGAGTGATGGATCACACAATATGATACATATAATAAATTGGATTAAAACATTCTACCATGTTGATGATAGATCATAGAGTGTGATACATAAAATAAAGGAAATAAAAGTATATTATATCATGCCATAATGGATCATTTAGTATGATCATGGATTATGAATCATTAATGGCAACAACCAAGTAGACAACACCAGTAACAACTATCACCATCACAACAATGAATACATGACTATGGGTATGTGATTCTTTCATGTACGACACCTGTTTTTCCTGCAATGTTGATAGCACATTTTCATTGCTTAGTTCATATGATAGAAGTGAATTAAAACAGTTTTAAAAATATTAATGAAATTATTTTTATCACGAATCAACTTGATCAGGAAATACTATATCATGATTGGAAAAAATATTTAGTCTAAAAACAGTATGCAGTGGTTTGAAATTTTTTTTTAAAAAAGAGATTTTTGTGATCTCAAATTTTTATAAGAAAAAATTATCACATAATTTAATCTTTTTTTTTTATCGATAAGGGGCTGAGGCTGAGATATCTATTAATATATTAAAATATACAAGTGTTGAAAGTATTAAAGTTCTCCAGGAGAGGGCCAGGATGCTTGAAAGCTTGATAAACCATACATCAAAAAACTAGAAGATTTGGTCTAGAACCAAAAGAGTTTATGCTTTAAACTTAGCAAAGTAAAACATATGGGAACATCAAATGTTTGCTACCAGTGAACTTGCTAAAAGCCCAGCATAAAGGTCAGTATTCACCCTATATCTGTGGCAGGTGAGAAGGAAATTTGTCCCCAAAATCTCCTTGATAGCATGAAGCACTAATCTTTGATGGAAGATGCATATTTCCATCAGTTCCTCTTCAAAAATAGGGGTGTCAAAAGCTATTTGCTCCATGCTTGCATAAAGTTTGATGGGGGAATCCATTTTTGTTAAAAGAAAGAAGGTGTGTTGTCTTCTCGATAAAATGAGACAAATTGCCTTGAAAAGGAAACAAGCTACCCTACTGCCAAAAGCCAAAAATCACCAACTATCATGGATAAAAAGAAAGAATATGCATACTCCAGGTGATTGTCCTTGTGACATCCCATCCGCCCACAGTGAAGAGAAGTGGTAAGGTGAGGAATGCCACCATCTACTGAGCTCACTGATCAGAAATAAATGACATTTTCACTTCATTTCTGCCAAACACTGGAACTTGTCACTGAGGCATCAGTATTGATAACCAAAGACTCCAAAGAATTACTCAACCAACAAACGGGCTATTGTACTTGATTGATTCAGGAGAAGGAAATTTGAAAATCTCATATCCGTTGAGACTATGAGTTCAAAAAATGCTTTTTAAATGAGTGCCCTTAGATGCCATGTCAGCTAGCTCGTCTGCCAGTATATTTCCTCCTCGAAAGATGTGATTTAAAGTTATTGAATCAAATTTGTAAATTGACTGAAGAATGACATCTAGTAGAGCTTGAAGGCACCAATTTTGTGTTGTCTCTGATCTAGCAGCATTAATCATTAGCATTGAGTCCCCTTTGATTTCCAATTTCCTCACTCCTATTTCATGTGCTAAAGCGAGACCATGGAGTAGGGCCTTAAATTCAGCCATATTATTAGTGTCTAGCTCCAATGGTTTTGTGAGCTTAGCTATGACCTTGCTGTCTGAAGAATGAATGATGTAGCCTACCCTCAAAGGGCCTAGATTGCCTTTTGAAGCACCATCAAAATTTAGTTTGAACCAGCCCAGAGTAGGGGGTCACCACATACAAGATGCTCTCAGAGCTTGATTAATTTTACAACCTCTGCCTAAGGAGAGGGGGGTCTTGAGACCAAACCAAGACTTGAACATTTGATCATCCCAGCTTGTGTAAAATTTATGCTGAGCTGAATGGGTTTGAAGATGGGAGTTCATCACTTCCACAATTCCAGCTTCAATTTTGTTGAGAATAGATGCCAATTCCATGGATTTTTTTTCAAATAATCTTCTGTTCCTCTCCTTCCATAATTCCCATAATAAGATAGATGGGGATAGAATCCAAAGGTTGCCACATAGACTATTAACATAAAGTTTAGGCCATGATAATAACATTTGTAACAAATCCTTTGGCATAGCTGACAACCAACCTAATTTTGAACATAACCAGCTCCAACAATCTGAGGCAAAGGGGCAGGTTAATAACAAATGATTCACATCCTCTTCATTACATTTGCACAAGGAACATATGGAGGGACCGTGGTATCCCATTCTTAAAAATTTATCTGCTGTCAGAATTCTACCCTGAGATGCTGCCCAAGTGAAGAGACCTGCTTTCGGGAGACAAGCACTATGCCAGCATAACTGCAGGGGAATTTCATGCTTATTAGATTTGGAGTCTTCTAATAGAATATTGTATCTGTCCTTGACATTATAGGTCCCTAACTTAGCACCATTCCATAGGATCTCATCCGAGCCTTGTTTGATAAAAAATAATCTATCCTTAATCACCTTTTTCAATTTTGTCAATTCTGTCAAATCTAGATTGAGAGTTGAAAAGTCCTTCCAGCTCCATGAGCCATCCACTAGAAATGAAGGAGAGGGAATAATATAATCTCTGAGATATGGTCCCCAGGCAGCAAGAAAAATCTGACTTAACTCATTTTGCCCTAGTAAGGAGTTAATACTGGGGAGTCCCCCCCAGGAATCCTCCCAAAATCTAGCTGCATTACCCTCTTTAATGTTCCAAGTGATATTGTTATCAATCACATGCTTGGATTTGATTATAAAGTTCAAAATCCTAGAGCCTCTTGGAAGAGCTTGCAGGCGAAAAATTTCTATTTTGGAATGGTTCCCAAGATATTTGCCTATTAGGATTCTGACCCATTTTAAATTTTGGTTTTTCATAATCTTCCAATAGAGTTTAGCCCCAAGGGCTTGGTTTTGTCAAAGTTGGTTCTTTATGCCTGTTCCTCCAGTTGTTTGTGATTATCAAATCTTATCCCAAGAGATAAGTGTGAATTTCTTATTTGTGTCAGTCCCTTGCCAAAAAAATTTCCTTAATCTCTTAACCATGTCCATGTATCCAGTCGAAGATAGAGAGAGGTAGGACATTAAATAAATGGGAATTGCTAACAATGTTGCTTTGATCATTACTAATCTTCCTACCCAAGAGTGCCATTTGGATTTCCAACACTCCATTTTTCTATCAAGCATTTCATTGATAGGTTTCCATAATTGGGAGGATCTCAAGGATTTGTCTATGGGGATGCCCAAGTATGAATAGGGAAGAGAACTTGGTTTGAAATCCAAAACTTTTGCAATCTTCTGCTGGAGTTTCTTCTTTGTGTGAAAAAAAAATATCACGGATTTTTCTTTGTTTTCCCTTTGACCCGAAGCTCTAGCATACTTATCTAATAATAGATTAATCTGTTTAGCCTCCTAGATACAACCCTTACCCAGTAGGAGAGTGTCATCTGCAAACTGTTGATAGGTTACTGCTAATATAGAGGAAGTGATTTGTACACCCTTAAGAAGGTTCTGTTCTTGTAATCTGATCAAACCCCTCCCCAGAGCTTCTACCATGATGAAGAATAAGAAGGGAGAAAGGGGGTCACCTTGTTTGATGCTATTGGAGCTTTCAAAAAACCCCTGAGGGGAACCATTCACTAAAATAGAAAATTTAGGAGTGGATATACAATAAAAAATCAAATTGATCCAAGCCTTGGCAAAGCCAAATCTTTCCATGCATTTAGATAAGAATCTCCAATCCACTTTGTCGTAGGCTTTTTTGATATCTAATTTAATTAACATGCTAGGTTATTTATTATGCTGAATGGAATGGATTTCTTCTTGAGCTATAATAACCCCATCAAAAATAGATCTACCTGGGACAAAGCCAGTTTGCTCTTCCCCAATGATTTTAGGAAGGATGGTCTTCATTCTATTTGCTAAGGATTTAGAGAGAATCTTATAAATTGTATTACATAAAGCAATGGGTCTATATTCATCCATACAAGAAGCCTTTTTCTTTCTTAGGAATTAAAGCAATGAAAGTGTTATTAATCTCTATTAGAAATCTACTTGATCTTCTAGCTGCCTCCAGAGCTTCTGTAAGATCTTTTCTTATGATATCCCAGCAGTGAAGGAAGAAACTCAGTGGAAAGCCATCCAGGCCTGGTGCTTTATCTGGAGCCATCTGGGCTATGGTGCTCTAGATTTCATCTTCCGAAAATGCTTCTGAAAGCCTTTGATTGTCTACTTCAGAGATCAGCAAAGGAATATTGTCCAATAAATCCTGTTGGCATTTGAGCTGGGAGCTGTTTGAGTTGTTCAATAATTTTGAGTGATAGTTAACAATTTCCTTTTGAATTTCCTATTGACCTTCTAAGATGAAACCAGAAGAATCTTTGATTTGCATGATCTTATTCACATTTCTACGATTTTTAGTGCTAGCATGGAAGAATTTTGTATTCTTGTCTCCTTCTGCCAACCAACATTCTCTTGATTTTTGACTCCAAAAGATTTCCTCTTTTGAGAGAATGTCTTCCAATTCTCCGAGCAAGACTTTCTCTTCTTCAAACCTATCCTTATCCATCCCTTGCTGCATTATGGATTGATTCAAGCTTGCTAGTTTTAACTCAATATCTTCTTTTGATTTGAATATATTCTTGAAGTGTGATTTGTTCCATATTAAGAGGTTTTTCTTAACGTACTTCAATCTGGCCACGAAATAGAATAGCTTGGAACCCTCCACTTTGAAATCCAACCACCAATCCTCAATCAAAGCAAAAATTTTTTCCTCTTTTAGCCACATATTTTCAAATTTAAAGGGACATCCTTGGGGTTTATTACTCTCGAGAATATTCAAAAGGATTGGAAAGTGATCAGAACCAAATGTGGGAGATATTGAAGTTTTAAGGTCAAAGGGTAAAGATGTGATGTCCCCTTTGAAAAAGAATCTGTCCAATTTCTCTGAGATGCTGCAAATGCCCAGCCTTCTATTAGACCAGGTAAACATGCCATTCTCCAATTCAATTTCCATCAGGTTTTCTCTATGTTGCCATTCTGTAAAATTTGTTTGGGATTGAGATACTCTTTGTGAACCTCCAAGCTTATTTGAAGGATGAGAGATAGCATTGAAGTCCGCCCCCATTATGCAATGGTCAACCTACTAGTTTGTGAACCAAATAGAGATTTCCTCCCAAACTTCCAATTTATTCTTATGAGAAGTGGGGCCATACACATTCATTATGTGAATATTGAGATTTGAGCAAGAGCTTGCAATGTTCCCACAAATCCAATTCGAGCTACAATCTAGTGGGATAAAGGAATGAAATCTTATATCCCATAAGATTGCTAGACCTCCAGAGGACCCGATTGAATCCACGCCAAAAGCTTGCCAGTCTCCTAAAGATTTTGTGAAAGTTTCTAGATGTTCCTTGTTTAGCTTAGATTCTTGAATTAGTACAACCTCTGCTTTAGTAGCAAGTATGCAGTGTTTGACCAAGTGCTGCTTATTAGGGGCATTAAGACCCCTAACATTCCATGAGATTATTCTCATTAGAACTTGGGAAGGAACTTCCCCTTCCCTACATTTAAATATGCTATGATTTTGGTCTGATCAAGATCTTCCCCCACTTCTTGCCTGAGAATAACAATAGATTTCCTACCTCTACTTTTTTTCTTTACCACTCCACAGTCAAGAATGATGGACTTAGAAGATTTTAGAAGGCCTAAACTATTCTTGGTATCTGAGTCAAAGGCTGAGATTGGAATATCCATTGTTGATCCCTCTAAAGAGTTAATCCCATCCCCTAGAGAAACAAAATCAATCATTCTCTCCTCTTCATTCATGAAGTCCTCCTCTAGAAGTCTTTCCACAAAGGCTGAATTATTGTTGGACACTGATCTTGTAGGATCAGGGGAACCGAACATGTCATATACTCCCTGAAGTCTTGGGGAGATCTCATCCTCCAATTGGAAGTTTTGATTGCCCGTTGATGAGTCTTCTACCAGTCCAGGGGATTGAAGTTTATTCTTTAGAGGTTTTAAAGATATGATGCCACCTTTAATTTTGTTTCTCCTTGAAGGCTTTCCTATTTCAGGAGATAGGGAAGGGGTAAGGACTTTTTTCTCTTTTACTCTAAGCCTCGAAGACTTCCTACACCCTGACTTGGATTTGAGTAGAAGATTCTCCTGAATGACTCTAGCTTGGAGGCTTGAAGGAGAAGTGGTCAGGTTGGGGGACCCCTTCGGTTTGATTGAGGCCATTAAATCACAAAGTCACACTTTGAGAATGCCATCCTCTTCAGATGGACCTACAACCTATTGAGTGAGATTATCTTCTGAAACTGCTCCTTGGCCAATAGACAAGATATTAACCTCTTCCTCCTTGACTTGGTCTACAATTTTCTCTATCAATTCCAATTGCACTTCCGTGAGCCATTTCTCAAACATCTGTTCCACAAATCTATAATTAAATCTAGGGATAGATACAACCAAATTTTTATTCAAAGGAGGAATGAGCATCTTTGTGAGCCATATGTGACTGAAGCTCTTGGTGGACCAAGGGATTATCATAAAATTTGATGTCAATATCCTGGCATTCCTCTCTGAAGCAGAATGAGTGGATGGAGAGGAGTTGGGAGGTAACAAAAGAAGGTTGGGTCGGCGTTGCAAGTTCCCATTTAGAATCCATCCCAAAAGATGTACAAAAAGGTGCATTCTTTCTGGGAGACCGCCCTTAAACTGGCTGCCTTTGGGGGTTGGTTTTAAGATCTGCTGCTCTCCATTTAGAGGTGGATCTGGAGAGGGTTCTTGGTTTTCCTCAGTAGTCATCTAGACCCTTTCCCATGATATTTTTCCCACTTCTTGAAGGTCTTGGAATGAGGGAGGCAAATCTTCAACATCATAGGTGATGAATTGTGACCATGTTCCAAACTTCAAGATTATTTTGATTGAACTAGGAAGGTCTCTTTCTAAATTCATCAACAAGCATATAAATGTAGTGGCTGACGGTCTATCTATGTGGTGCTTAAGATAGATTCCAAGCTTGCTCCCTAATATATGGATAATATTCACCTCTCTGTATTCTGAGGGGAGGTTGTGAAGGGAAATCCACATGGGGATAAACTTGATCACATCTTATTGCTATCAAAGTTTGGGGTCCATTGTTGCATGTGAATCCCAAAGTTTTTATAAAACCAAAATTTGGATTTATAGATTTTATCTCTGTTGGGTTTGTCTAAAAAGGTTACCATGAAATAACCTAATGCATTGTCTAAGGAGTCTATTTGGGTAATATTAGACCAGTTTTCATGATCCCAAGAAGCAAATTCAGAAAATTCTAAATTAATATTCTAGATCTTACAAATTATTGTGTGTTGTAGAAGGAATGAGTTCTTGCGTATGAGCATATGATCTGGAAAAATAATAGAGGGTACCTGGTCTCGCCTAGACAATACCTTCCCTGAATGCACATTGGGTGGAGCCAACAATGTATCATCTCCCTGCTGTCCTACTAACTCTGACTCTGAGGGTGCGTCAGCTGTTAGAGGCTCTTGCATCCAGTTTTTCTCCTTAACTCTTTTCCTTTTTTTTAGGGGAACCTTATTGTAGCCTCGTCCTCTCTCCTAGTTCATTCCTAGCATTTCAATCCTCATTCTATGTATGGCCCAATGCACCCCCGACCAGGCCTTTTTTGGTAATGGCAGATTAAATGGCCTTCCACTCGCTGTGGTTGGAAAGATTGGGATGAGATTTGGATTGATTTCTCTCCTCCTACCTCTGCTATCCCCAACATCTGGGTTTTTAAATCTCAGAAATGGCTGTTGATTTCTGTCGTTGGCTTCTGCCCCATTTGAAAAGGGTTTTCGGCTGATCTTAAGGTTCTATTTTCTGAGAGAGTTGAGTTGTCCGAAGCTGCTATCTGAGAAATAGTTGTCCCTCTGGAGGCTTTCAGGGTACCAGTTTTGAGCAAAGAGATCCTTTATGCCATGCTCATTAGACTACCTATTTCCCCTGTATCCAGAGTGTGAAAATGACATGTGCCTGGCCCCAGAGTCTCCTTGCTGTCGTCTAGCACTTCTATTCTGGATGCCAGCGTAGACTGGTTATTGTCTAGAGATTCTGTGCTGAGTCCCAGCAAAGACTGGTTACTGTCACCAAGCCATTTTGGTCTTGTCAGACGCTAAAATTTCCTTACTATTTCAGGCACCGAAATTTCCTTTAGTGTTTCGGGTGCCAAAATTTCTTTTACTATTTTAGACTTGCTGGGCACCGAAATTTCTTTTCCTATTTCAGACTTGTCGGGCATTGAAATTTCCTTTACTATTTGGGCACCAAAATTTCCCTTACTGTTTCGGGTGCCGAAATTGCCTTTACTGTTTCAGATGCTGAAGTTTTGACCTTGGTCATCATCGGGGATGAGCAAAAGCAAATCATTTGTAGGAGCTAGGGAAGCTAGAAGATGTCATTGTTGTTTCAGATCTCTTAGCGTGGGAGATACTCTTCGCCTCCACATAGAAGTCTTGTTCCTTATTTTAGGCATCACAACAGCCCTTGAAAATCCATGGCACCGCCCAAACCCTATATCCTTCACAGAAGCATCGCAGACTAGAGAGGAATGTAGGTCTTTGATCTCTCGCAATATTTTGACCTGTATAATTCTAGGGCATCTACTCGACACCGCAAGCAGGCACCACCCTCTCTACTTATCGTTATATTCCTTTCTGCTATGAAACCTTTTATTTGTTCTTTTCTTTGCTGCAGCGGATCGGTGGTTGCGTGCAAGACTTCAGATGGAGATTTACTTTGTGTTTCCTTTCATTGTAAAGGGGTCCTGCTCATCAAACATGGATATTAGTATTCATCATGTGAAGACTAGTTTTTTTGCAAAGACTTGACCTAACAGTTGCCAATCACCGATGCCAGTCGTCCACGATGCCTACTATGTTTCAAAATAAAAACACAAATGTCTGCATTGTGTGATGCCTGTGATGTCTTAGACTTGTCACACAGGTGCCAGTGGTGAGGTGTTCGGACTTGTTGCACAGGTGCCAGTGATGAGATATTCGGACTTGTCGCACAAGTGCCAGTGGAGAGGTGTTCGGACTTCTCGCACAGGTGCCAGTGATGCGGTATTCGAACTTGTCGCACTCCAAAAATTCCTTTTGTTTCGGGCACCAATAATTCCTTTAGTTTTTTTGGACGCTGAAAATTTGACCTCTGAAAAGTATGCAGGGCATCGGAGCCATCGGGTGTAGATGAGCCTTCGTGAAGCTTCCTTTCCACCATTGTTTTACTTCTCGGCTTTCATAGTTGAGGCACAGGTGCTGAAGAAAACCCCTGGAAGTATTTTTGTTGTCTCCAAAATGTGTTGCAATCTCTGGGTTGCCTCTGACGTTGAAAACCTACCAAAAGAAGAGCTTCTTGCAGATCTTGATGAATTGTGCTTCCTGCAGATCTCCCGCTTCCTTCTACTTCTTGCAGATCTTCCTCCAAATAAATCTTCCGCTTCTACTACAGATCTGCCAAAGAAGAGCTCTCCTAAATTAACAAACCCTTTAAAAATAGAAAAAAGATTTGTTTTCCAGTCTACAATGGCTCTATATTTTGTCTTTTTTCGATTGCAATGGCTTTGCTTTATTTCCCAACTGCAACGGCTCTGTTTTCATTTCCCCGACTGCAATGGCTCTGTTTTATCCTCACCTGCAACGGCTCTATTTTTCTTTCCCTAGACAGCAACGCCTCTATTTTTTGTTTACAACGACATGAACACTGCTTCCTGCAGATCTCCCGCTTCCTGTAGATCTCACTGGTCCAGGCCGTAATGCAGATCTCCCACTTCCTGCAGATCTATCCGCTTCCTTTTGCAACGGCTTGCCATTGATGGAAGAATAATCAAATTGTATTTGGTTGGTAGACTGCTATGCAGATTAGTTAATTAATGTTTACTCTTGAGTTCATAGTTTATCAAAGAAAAATCCAGTGGACATCCCTTGTCTCTGCTAACACATCTTGTGTAACATTTGCAAGTATGGTAACTGATTAACTACTATGCAGATTAGTTAATTAATGTTTACTCTTGAGTTCATAGTTTATCAAAGAAAAATCTAGTGGACATCCCTTGTCTCTGCTAACACATCTTGTGTAACATTTACAAGTATGATAACTGATTTTCTTGTTCTGAATATTGTAGGTAGGTATAATTTAATCTTAAACATTATCTAATAATTAAAAAGAAAAAAATATATCACATAATCTAATCTAAAATATTATATCATGATTATAAGAAAAGTATTTTACAATTTGAAAGATTGTTGAAAAAACTATCTGACAATCTAATTAGGAAACTGTATATCAAGATTGAAAAGAGAGAGTTTTATGATCTTTAATATTGAAGATAAAAAATATCACATAATCTAAGTCAAAAATAGCATATTATCATTTTTATAAAAGAATTTTATAATTAAAATATTGATGAAAAAAAAAATCTAATCCAAAAGATTTCAAACTAATGTAGAAGCAGCTATAAATATTTACACCAACCTGTAAGTGTTGAAGTGGAATCAGATGCTTGAGTAAGAATCGATTTCTAATGTAGAAGCAGCTATAAATATTTACACCAACCTTTAAGTGTTGAAGTGGAATCAGATGCTTGAGTAAGAACGGTGGTGAGTAAAATAAAAGAGAGAAAGCATAACAAAATTCCTGCTGCAAGACGTATGTAAGCTGCCATCTTAATGTGAATTGAGTGGACTGCCTTTGCATTCATCATAAGTAATCCCATGGATTTATAGGGAAAATAGGGCGATGGAATTCATGGATGTAGGCGATTAAAATTTAAAAAATTATATAGTCATCGGTATATATTCATTGGTATATATTCTACTTTATATCTTTAATTATTTGTCAGGGAGCAAGAATGGAAACAACTGGCAAGTAAAGCGTTTAAGATAAAAGAGTTTTGGATGATTTCAAGGATGTAACATAGATTAAATAATGTCACTTTCTAAGAGGTTGCATAGGCGAAGCTGATAATAAAATAAAACAAAACAATCCAGGTAATCATTGAGATGAAGCAATTGCCAGAGTGGAATTGACTGGATAGTAAATTCAAACAAAAAGCTGGCTGAGTAGGACAGGCAATCACGAAATAATCGAATGACCTGACTTATTTTGAGCTGCAAGTTTGTTTCATCAGCTTATTTATTTGAACTTAAGTTTTTCAAAATGGGAGACTTGCAACTTACAGTTAAAGAAAAGTCTGTTCATCTATTTTTTTACACGTCTTAAGAAATTATATACATATATATGTGGGCACACACATATATAGAGATGTATATATCGATGCATATCTATACATAGATGTGTGTGAGATGAATAAATTAATGAGGTTTCAATAGAAAAATAGGAATTTAGAAAGTTTGTTTTTAATTTTTAATTTTTTAATGATTAAAAGGTTAGAGCCATAATTATATTAAGTATGAAGTTCAAAATATACATAACAAAACTATTTAAAAGTGAGAGAAGTGTAAGTATAGTAAGATATAAACTAAAACAAATTAATGATCATGAAACAATTTAACGAGTTTTATTATCAAGAGGTTTGTTGCAGTTGAAAATTTGTATTTTTCTGTTGTTTTGTTATGTTTATTGGGAGGGTTGTTTTGTAGTGGTTAGTTCTTTATGGCGATCTGTTTAGTTGGGTTTTGTCTTTCTCCATCTTTTAATCAACTTTTTGTAAAGATCCTCTCCAGAACATGTTTTCCCCAAATAATAAAAACAATTAATATTTGCATCAACATTAAAATACATTAAATATTTAATAAATTATATAAGCATCTGTGTAAAGTGGAAAAATAGAAATTTGTTAGTTTTTTATTAAGAATTAAATAGGTTTTGAAGTGACATGAAACCTTTTTTTACAAAATGATGCCTATATCATATGACAAGGAAATCAATAGCTAAACAATATCCCAAAACAAAAAAATAAAAAGAAAACAAAGAAAATAATAAAAACCAAGTGATAGACCTAATTTAATTTTTCAAGGTGTTTGCAACTTCAGCCTTCAACTGGGAAGTGTCAAAGGTCATGATGTTTAGATTCTATAAGTCTTGAGAAAAGTGAATAGAAGACCTCTTCAAATTTTTGTGCATCTTCATACATGAAACCTTTCTATCCCTAATAGATTCTTGTTTATCATTTCCTTTCCATCCACATCAACAATATGAACCTAATTTTGATATTTTCTCTTATACATTCTCACTAGGCTCCTCATATTATTAATCACATCCTTAATCACCTTCCAGTTGAATGAAATGAAAGTGAAAAGATTATCATTAATGCTTTTTAGCTTGGTTTGTAGACCCTTAAATCTACCCTTAATCTATTTTCATGGTGTCCACATCATCCATAGATATTTGAAGAGAGATAACCATATTTATTCCCTCATTTTCATCCCATGGAACATCCTGATACTTATTACTATCCATCTTACATTGGATGGATCATTTAATCTCATATAAATCTTTGGGTCACTCATGGGGGGATGTACATCTTTCCTCATGCTCCAAACCTGACACCATTTCCTGAGAATCTCAGACCATATCAACAGGTTGAACAAGGTAGGAAGAATCCTCCAGGACATCCACATACGGCCTATTGTGCGTGTGAAAATTATACCTGATCTGTAGACACAACACTCAGTAAAACATTAGAGGTTAGTGATAATCAAAATCGTGCAAAATTGAAAGCTATCTAACCAAGCGATTTACTGCCTTCTAATAGGTGCGAGATTAATGTTCTCAGATTATAATCGAGATCAGTGACCTAGACGACACCTAAATGAAGGATTTGAATGCAATTCTAGATATGGAATAAATGCAATTAATCTATATTTTTGATATTTTCTATGCAATAAGAATGATAAAAACTGATATGATATGAATGCTATTGAAAACTGATATGCTATGCTAATCTAACAATGATACGAAATATAAATCTAAATGAATGCAAAAAAAATAAGATTGATCTCACAAAGATGTCGATTCGCAAGAGCTTTGATTCTTCAATTCCAATTCTCCAACGTGATTGTGCAAAATATGAGATGCTTTGTGAAGAGCTAAAGCCTTAATTTATAGAAATCCAGGGCTTTGGAGGTGCATGAATAAAAGCCATAAATCACTCAAATTAACTCATCTTGATTTTTGAGTTATCTGATCATAAAAGATAGTTAATTCTCAAAATCATGCAAAAACAGCTTTTTAACTCAAATTAGAGTTTAGATCAGCTTTTTGAACCCCAAAAGGATGTTGAGTTCCAAAAAGTCAATAACTTGCATTGATTTTCTGATTTGGAGTTTAACTGTTTCTTTTGAATATGCATAATAATTAAGAATTAAATAAATAAATAAAGTGATTTATCCTCAACTCAACTGATTTTTGAAAATAAATAATTAATTTATGGGTTAATTAACTATTTATTCAAACTTTTATTAAAAATTATATTATTAAATAATGACAACATGCTTTAATTAATTAAATAAGAATTTAATCAATTAAAGATAGAAATTTTGATTTATTGTCAAAATTAAATAATACAATTAATAATCGATAGAATTAAATTTAATTACATAATTAAGTGGCAAATATTAAATCTAATTAATTAAATATGAAAATATTCAATTAATCAAACTTAGGATAAATGTGATTTATCGCCAAATAATCATTAAATTAAAGATAATTAAGATAATTAGGAATATTACTAGGAATATTCCCCGATGCAGAATTTAAGATAATCAATTATGATTCGATGATGTTTAGATGTGCCTTAGATTAGGACTTTGATGTCGATTTCGTTCGAATTGTCGATGTAGGAGGTTAATGAACTTATAGCCCATTTTTGGGGTATTACATTTTGCCCCTCTTTGAATTACTGTGCGAAGCGCAGTGGTTCAAAGATAGTCTGTGTTTGATAGAGATATGAAACTGATGTTTGAAATTGATAATTGATATGAGATAGAAGCTGATTGATATTGAATTGATATGGAGATAATAGGTCCTAAATGACCAAAGATAATGTTCACTGTAGAAGCAAATGAACCTATGATTGCGAAAAAGTGTCAAAATGCCTGATTTTGAACCTTAGGATTGATAAGAAGTGAGTGACCCGTTCTAGACTCGATTGTCTTAGCAGAACTAGCAGGTATCACATCCGAATCCTTTAGTTGCCGAAGAACCAAGGAAATAACACTATGATCTGATGGTTGCAAAAATTGATACAGTTTACAAGATTAGGAGAATACCAGATTGAAATGGATCGATGAATCTGATATGCCCCAAGTGATGATAGATTTGCCCCGAGCGATGAGGACTTTTGATGAATCAGTGACTAGACATGATTGTTTGTCTTGATTACTGATGAAAGATATTGATAGATTTGATTGACAGACTTTGATTTACAGACTTTGAATGATGTGCAATACCATGCCCCCTTCGGGATTAAAATTGAAATCTGACAAGAAAAGTCAGCATTATAGTTTAGAAGCATGTTAATTGATTTGAAAAGTGGTTAAACACGTTCGAGAACGCATTCTGCATCATTTGGAAGGTCCCAAAAGACCAAGTTTGACTAGGTTTGACCATGAGTTGACCATGGTTGACCAAGTTGAAATTTTGATAGTTTGATGTAAGATAATCAGTTAAGTTGAATACTAGATTTCTGTGATGATTGAAGGTTGAATATGCAAGTAGTTAATAATATGAATAATCTCAGATTTGAATTTTGATCCCGAAAAAGGATTCTACTTGCTATTTCATTGGAGGAACCTTCGTGTGAGATTCAGCTCTTGTTAGACTTGAAGATGCGATTTGAAGAATCATTTAAGCATTGAAGTTCGTTTAATCATTGTGAGATCATGTAAACATGCAAAATGCAATGAGACATGCAAAATGAAATGCAACCTAAGACCTAGGACCTAGTCACTGATCATGTGTCGATTTGTTATCATCATTGAACTTTTAGGTAATCGGATAAATCAATACAATGCCCACTAGCCATGAAACCATAGACATATGAATATTGATTTGTATGTGCAAGAATCAATACAACACCCACTGGTTATACAACCATGGACATATGAATATTGATTTGTTTTCGGAATGTTGGATTAGATATAAGCACCAAGGCACAAACGCCAGGATGACCTGAATATCATGTCCATTTTGATATAGCAATTTGTACAAGCATCAAAACATACACGTCGTGATGACCTGAGTACGCCTTGCATTGCAAACACATCAAACAGTCAAGAGATCATTCTAAATCCAATGTGAATTACCCGTAGTGACCCTTTATCGTTCACATCCTTAGGCAAGATTGCGTTTCACAGTAGGAGAAAGAACTTACTCAAAAAGATAATAGTTAGATCAAACTTCCTTGAATTGTCTGGGTATCAATGGTCGAAGTACGCCTGGCCATCCAATTCGAGATAGAGGCTCTTACAGTCGGACACCATTTCAATCCAGAAGTTCCAAAGATGTTAGATTTTCACATACAAGCAGAAGACAAAGAAAAGATTATGCCCCCAGTCATCACTCTCTAAATCCTATAAAAGACATCATCGATGAGCTCGAAGGGACCCAATATGCAAAAATCTCAATGCGAATCAGTAAGCCTACAAGGAGATAAAAGCATGAAAAGCACAGATTGTTTTCAGTTGAGTTTTGATGTTTGATTGTTGTTGATGCAAAATCCTTTCTGGAGACGAGACAGACTGACTGACTCAACTTGAAGCTTCAAAGGACTCTGAGTGGATATGACACGTCTAAGATACATGGGAGACCATAGGATATGACATTGATTGCCCCCAAGTGTGAACATTGATAGGATGCAGACGCTTGAGCTGGTTGGTGTATAGGCTGACTTATTGAAAATTGGAAATGCAGGAACAAACCGGGAGATATGTACAAACTAAAGCAAGACTGAAAGCTGGGAAAGACCAAGATTGTGCTGATAGATGGAGCATTTTGGAACAAGTGGTGCCCGTTTGCCGGGTTTTCACCATCTTGGGAGAGATTCTATTTTTGCTACCAAGGCGCCTGTTTCCAGGTTTTCACCAAGGCACTTTTTTTTTCTTTTTTCTTTTTTTTCTTTTTTTTTTTGTATTTTTCATTTTTTCAATTTTTTTGTACTTTTGATATTTTTTGATTTTTTTGTGAATCATCAAGGCACCTATTGCTAGGTTTTCACCAAGATGTTCATTTTTTCAGGACTTTTTCCGATTTTTAAGATTTTTTTCAGGACATTTACCAAGCACTGAATGCCTTAGGCATAGAATTTCTTTAGATGGAGAATGTTGATTGGTTCTCAGAGCTGTTCTCCTTTAGTCGTTGAGAGTTGATAGGCACCAGAGCCAAAAGTAGCAGTGATAACAAAGGGACCCAACCAATTGGGTTCGAACTTCCCCTTGCGTTCTCGATGTGATTGATTTTTAGGATTTTCTCTCAACACTAGATCGCCAACCTGAAATTCTCTATGTCTGACTTTCTTGTTGTAGCCTCTAGACATTCTTTTCTGATACACTCTGAGATGATCATATGCTGCTTGCCTGCGTTCATCTAGTAATTCAAGTTCTTGTAACCTCGACACTCTGTAGTCTTCATCAGTGACAAGTCCATGCATTTTGATTCTGAGTGATGGGATTTCAACCTCAATAGGCAGTACCGCTTCAGACCCATAAACTAAAGAGAATGGTGTAGCCCCAGTAGGCATTCTAATACTAGTTCTGATATTGGTTCTGATACTGATTCTGATACTTGTTCTGATACTGGTTCTGATACTTGTTCTGATACTTTTTTTGATACTGGTTCTGATACTTGTTCTGATACTTTTTCTGATACTGGTTCTGATATTGGTTTTGATACTGGTTCTGATGCTTATTCTGATATTTGTTTTGATATTGGTTGTGATACTTGTTCTGATAATTGTTCTGATACTTGGTATACTTGATAGCATCTTTTTCCATTTGCAAACTCCCAAGCAAGATCATATCGTGCAATCCCAATGTCTAGCAAGGTGGAGAACAAGAGAGATTAGCAAGCTGGTGGAAGAGATGGAAGACAAGAGAATGAAGGAGAATGAAGGGAAGAAATCCTCAAGGGGAAACTCCTCAAGAATACCCAAGCTAGGGAAAAATTGTCATCTAAAGCGCATTTGGACAAGCAATGAAAGGCTAGCATAGGATAAGTCACAAAATCATAATGCAAGAGCAGGAAAAGATGCAATCCAAAGGAGTAGACATGTCAAGAGGCTTCATAGCACCGTGTTTGACTCTTTCATTCTTTTTTTATTAGATCAAGACCAAAGGGGAAAAGGATAGTGATAGGCGAAAATGAATGGAGGAAGATGGATATGAAAGCTAAACATGGAAGGAATGAAAGCAAGATCACCGTAAGATAGCTCACAAAATAGCCAAATATTCATGTATAGATCAACATTGTCAAGATCAAAGAGAGAAGATGGAATGGATGAAATATGTAGAAGAATTACGCATGATGCCTGATTGCCAGGTTTTCATCATGGTACTTATCCAAGGTGCCACAAGGAAGTGGTTTTCACCATAGGATGAATTTATTTCTCTTTACTTTTGCTACCAAGGTGCCTTTTTCCAAGTTTTCACCAAGGCACATTTTCAATTTTTTTTAATTTTATTTTTATTTTTTTAGAAGAAGGTAAGCTTTTTAGATAATGCTCCTTGAAAGGATAAACCATGATATGTCAAGGATTCAAAATGATATGCTCAAAGATGTTGATAGGAAAAGGAACATGGAAGAGAAAAATGGAGGATAGGGTTTTATGTAAAGCGAGTGAGGTTGGAAGATAGGAGGAATAGGCAAATGAAGAAAAATGATAGAAGGTAGAAGGTTAATGAATGGAAGGATTGTGAAAGGGTAGATGGAAAGGAAGGCAAGATCAATGTAAACACACACCCTGAAGGGTGGTGAGAGGGTGGAGGAAATATGAATGAAGGAATACGTGAAGGAATATGGCGAATGGATAGCAGAGGTTGAGGTTTAGGCGCATGGAATGAAAGAATATTTTTGGAGGGAGATGAAGTGGAAGCCTTTGGAAGCTTGAATGTCAACTTCACTTTTTGCTCAACACTAGACTCTTTCAAGAGAGACTTTGGAATCCATATAGCCTTAGGATTTTTATTTCCTTTTGATGATCTAGAGAGAATATCTTGAATGATGGATTTTGGAACCCATACTTGTCTTGTGGTTTTTTTCTTAGATATTTCTTTTGACTTTATGCTTCCATGTCTATGAGAGGAGACATGGTGATATTCTTTTTTTGATGGATTCTTGTATTGCTTCTTTTTCTTGTATTGAACATTCAAGTTACTTCCAAAAGACTTGGGATTTGTGGAAGAGGGAGGATATGACTGGTTTAGATGGGTGGATGGATGAAAAGGATTCAAGGGTATGCATCTATGTTGATCTTGAGGAAAGATGGGAGATGGAGGTATGTAAGGACCCAAGATGGATGGAAAATTAGGAGAGTTAGGAGGGGAAAGTGAAGGGACATAAGGACCCAAGATGGAAGGAATGCGTGAAGATCTTTGTAGTGGTGGAAGAGGTCCAAGGATGGAAGTGGAAGACGCAAAAGGATAATCAATAAGTTCATCAACATCTATATGACAACCAAGGATATCAGCATCTTTAGAGTGAGCATTAGAATTTTTAATAGAATCATGGACATCTTGAATATGAGCACCTTCTTTGATAGGATTGTTCAAAGCTTGCAAAGACTTAGGAAGAGTAGAAAGTGAAAGTGAACATGGAGTGGTAGAACAAGAAGATGGAAGACTTTGATCTTGACAAGGATCTTTGGATAGCACAAGTGCATAATTTTTCTTTTGATTTTCAATAGGCTTGACATTGGAAGGAACACCATTTTTACCAACCTTAATGGAAGTATCATCTTTGGAAAGCGCAAGCGTAGTAAGGTTATTTTGATTGTCAATAAGCTCAACAGTGTAAGTAGTAGCTTGATCTTGCTTAGGCGAAGACTTAAGACATGGTGGAATGCATGAAAAAGGGGGTACAGGATCAAAAGAACCTTGAGGCGGATAAGAGACATCAGAAAAAGGAGTGGATGAAATGGAGGGTTCTTGATCTTGATCTTTCTTTATGTTCTTCTCTTTATCATTTTTAGAGTCCTCTTGACATGGAGCCACTTCTAAGGACAAGGAAGCATGTTGGGATTGTATGGATGACTTTGGAAGAGATGGTGGAGGACTAGCTGAAGTAGGGATTATAGCATATGAAGGCTTAGGCTCTTTAGATTTATCATTATTGAAAGTCTTTGCAGCCAAGTGAAAGTTAGCTTGAGTTTCTTTAAGAGGTAGCCTTGGGGGATAACTATAGGGAACCACATGAAAAGTATTAGGACTTGTGTCGGATGAAGGTTCTGTGAAAGATTTGAAAGACTCGGAAGCTTTAAGAAATGTATGGGTATTGGAGGAAGTAGGGGATGGAAGGGAACCATCACCAGACAAAGGTTCAACATTAACATGATCTTGCTTGAGAGTGTAATCTTTATTTTCAGCAGGAGAGTCTTTAGGAGAATGATTCTTATAATATTGACATTTCAAGCTAGCACGATGTATTTTATAGTCCTCAACAGTAGTAGATGGATCATCATCAAGGTATTGTCCACAAAAGCCATCAAAGTCTCTTTCAAAATTAGAATCATATGGATCACCATAACGATCTATCCAATGTGACGGCCCCTTTGTAGTAAGTAGGAATGAACGATGAGGAGGACTCTTAGGAACAGAGGTGTCATAGGTATCATTACATTTTCTGTCATCATAGTTATCATAGTCTTCAAAGCTAGATGTGTCACTCTCCGTGGAAGAGGTATCATATTGCTCAATTTTTTTCCGGGGGCATGGTGACATGTACAAGTCTTTATCAAATGGAAAAGAGTATAGAGGTTCCTTTTCTTTCCCAAGTTTGTCAAGCTGGACTTGCATAGCATGTATCTGTTTCATTATAGTGGCGATCAGAGCTTCTTCCTCTTGTTTACTGATTCTTTGAGACATGTGTACTGATTCTCAATAGCTATTGCTCTATTCCTGACACAATGATATTTTTGACAGATTCTGGAACTAGGCTGGAAACATTGGATATCTTGCAATTTGACAATTTCTGACAACTCTCTCAAATTTTTCCAAACGACACTCTGCAGACTCGTACGACACTGGGTAGTCTATGAAATGACATTTGCTAAACTCATACAACAGTTGGGTAATACTGAAACGACACTTGACAAAACTCGTATGACTTTTGACTTCCTGAAATGACTTTTGACTCCAGAAAGATTTTACGTCAATTTTTTGCAAAATGTAAGGTCTTCAGTTTTGGATTGTTTGCAAATTGTATTGTCCAGATTTTGAAAGTTATACCAGATTTGATCGTTTTTAAGAGCCAAGTAGATAAATAAGCATGCAGAACAGCAAGCAAGTGATTCCAAGCACGTCTGAAAACAATGAACAAGGGCAAAAGCAACCTTGCGCATGAACAATCAAGTGACCAAATTGTGCTAATCCCTGAGAGTACTAATTGTGTATGTTCTGAAAAGTTTTGCAATAACACACATATACCTGAGAATGAAAAATTGGCCTCTCTAGGGTTTTTAGTAATGGTTTGACTCTGCAACTTTTATGATTCAAAGGGGTGAACTCCAATCCCGGCGCACCAGGGTTTTGACACAGTCCGAGAACTTAATCTTCAAGAGCTGCTAGGGAGATCTGACAACCCAACAATGAACCATACCCGTGGAGATTTCTTCCACAAGGACATTTATATAGCGGCTGTCACTACCATGGCAAAAATGGCTATTACCTCTTGAGGTTCCGTCAATGCAGTTTTCCCTGTGAAGGGATTGTCCGCTACGGTTAACCCTCTCTAAAGATGACTCACAATAGTATACCACAAGGGGACTTGGCTCCAGATTCAAGGTTTTGACACCTCTTCACTTTTAACCCAAACAAAGCAAGCAGATTAATCCGACACGCTAAGACAAAGTTTTGTTCCACCAAGGTCTGTGATATCAACTCCACGTGATCTATCAACCTCTCCGGGGAGAGAATGTATCAATCAATAAGAGAAGATGCACTAACCAATTTTGATTCACCAAAGCTCGTGATATCAACCCCACGTGATCTATCAACCTCTCCGAAGAGAGAATGTGTCGATCAATAAGAGAGGATGCACTAACCAAGTTGAATGTGAAACGCACTAAGTATCCTCCCTACCTACAAGGATTCTATCATCAAGAAGGATTTCGCTGGGAATCCAATCTTTCAAGAATCACGAATAGTGTTCATAGGGCCTAATTACTATGTGAGCACAGATATATTCCCGAAAGTAAATCTACCAAAAGTACCCAAAAAGTAGAAAGAGGAACACTTAATGCTTAAAGAGAATATGAGATGAGTCCACAAGGTGGAACACTTAACACCTCACACAAGCTAAAAACGAGTCCCCAACTTAGAAAACAAGTGAGTTCCTAAAAGCACAAAAGGGTTGCCAAGTGGAACATTTAACGCTTCTGTCCTGTTGACCCCTCCCCTTTATGGCGCTGAGATTGCAACCACGGGGCGGAAATGAGGGGCCGGAGGATTAGCGAGTCCAATAACCCAAGATAGAAATCAAGATCAATCACAAGTATTCTAAGACTACTTAATGAATCCTTAAGGGTTCACAACCTAGTATCAATTATGCAAGTGTGTAGAAATAGATCAAAAGCATAAAAAGATGCACACAAGCTTGACACATAAGAGATTTATTTTAAGTCCCAAATCAAAATATTATTAGATGAAGGAGAATACCTGGGATCCTTGCAATGCGCTTAGTAGATTTTACTTGATTTTTAGCAATTTTTGTTGAGCTTTTCCATGCAAGCAAGTGACGAACTCTCCAACAAGCAAACAAGCAAACAAGATATGCAAAATATATTCAACTTATGAAAACCATAGGGTTAGCTCTAAAAATTGATTATTATCAGTAATAATAACCAGCAATCAACCCAAATAACAACTCATATCATTCATTGAACCATGTAAAAAAATAAGTGCATACCCATCACAAAACTTTTTTTTTTTTTTGCTGCATTTGACCAAGTCAACAAGATCTAATTTTTTTGATATGATTTTGGCCACAAAAATAGAAATTCAGAATAGAGACCCCTGCTAAAAAATAGAGAGCTTTCTAAAAATGCAAAATTTTTAGAAAAACCTCTTCATTTGTGCCCTAGAGACCCATTTTATCAAAACAGACCAGTTTTTATAAATTGACTATTTGAGCTATGATATCATGTCCAAATTTAAAACAAAAAGAATGGACCCCCTGTATAATTTAAAGAGATTTTCAAAAATATAAAATTTTTTGAAAAATATGCTGATTTGCGTCAGATATTAATTTTTTCCATAATTTCAAGAAAAAATTATTAAAAATTCAAAACATCTCAGAAAATTCTAAATTTTTTACTGTAGCTTCCATGACATGTTAGCAACCTACAAAAAAAATTTCAGACCAAAATTCAAAGCTGTTTGGGAGATAAAATTAAATCTTTGAAACTTTAGGGTTTTAGCTCCCCAAAAAATCAAAACCAGCATGCAAAGGTGGGTTGCCCCACGGTGGGCGCCAGAAATGTGCATGTGAAAATTATACCTGATCTGTAGACACAACACTCAGTAAAACATTAGAGGTTAGTGATAATCAAAATCGTGCAAAATTGAAAGCTATCTAACCAAGCGATTTACTGCCTTCTAATAGGTGCGAGATTAATGTTCTCAGATTATAATCGAGATCAGTGACCTAGATGACACCTAAATGAAGGATTTGAATGCAGTTCTAGATATGGAATAAATGCAATTAATCTATATTTTTGATATTTTCTATGCAATAAGAATGATAAAAACTGATATGATATGAATGCTATTGAAAACTGATATGCTATGCTAATCTAACAATGATACGAAATATAAATCTAAATGAATGCAAAAAAAATAAGATTGATCTCACAAAGATGTCGATTCGCAAGAGCTTTGATTCTTCAATTCTAATTCTCCAGCGTGATTGTGCAAAATATGAGATGCTTTGTGAAGAGCTAAAGCCTTAATTTATAGAAATCTAGGGCTTTGGAGGTGCATGAATAAAAGCCATAAATCACTCAAATTAACTCATCTTGATTTTTGAGTTATCTGATCATAAAAGATAGTTAATTCTCAAAATCATGCAAAAATAGCTTTTTAACTCAAATTAGAGTTTAGATCAGCTTTTTGAACCCCAAAAGGATGTTGAGTTCCAAAAAGTCAATAACTTGCATTGATTTTCTGATTTGGAGTTTAACTGTTTCTTTTGAATATGCATAATAATTAAGAATTAAATAAATAAATAAAGTGATTTATCCTCAACTCAACTGATTTTTGAAAATAAATAATTAATTTATGGGTTAATTAACTATTTATTCAAACTTTTATTAAAAATTATATTATTAAATAATGACAACATGCTTTAATTAATTAAATAAGAATTTAATCAATTAAAGATAGGAATTTTGATTTATTGTCAAAATTAAATAATACAATTAATAATAGATAGAATTAAATTTAATTACATAATTAAGTGGCAAATATTAAATCTAATTAATTAAATATGAAAATATTCAATTAATCAAACTTAGGATAAATGTGATTTATCGCCAAATAATCATTAAATTAAAGATAATTAAGATAATTAGGAATATTACTAGGAATATTCCCCGATGCAGAATTTAAGATAATCAATTATGATTCGATGATGTTTAGATGTGCCTTAGATTAGGACTTTGATGTCGATTTCGTTCGAATTGTCGATGTAGGAGGTTAATGAACTTATAGCCCATTTTTGGGGTATTACACCTATAATAGTATTTTACAAGATTTTTGAGCATATAAGAGATTGGTGATTAGACCTTGACTATTTGTGCTGACATTAGTATTTTTTTATTGATGTCAACATACTATTGTTGTTGCAGACAATGTGTTTAGTTTGTGCAGTGAAGATGATTTTAGTTGTTCAGTTGATATTTTGAAGATCTTTTGCTACAATTCCAGATGATTTTTCAAATATGTTTGTAGTTGATTCTAGTCAACTTACATAGGTTATCATAATAGTTCGAGTGAGCTATGATTGATAAATCAGTTTCCTCTATTTCAGTATTCCAATTGTTAAGGATGTGTCAAAGGTTAAATTTTTTCTTTGGTATGGATTAGATTGGTTGATTTAGTTGGTGGAAATCTAATGGAAAATTTGGGACTTATTGTTGTTTCCTCAACTGGTGTTGTGCATGATTTAGAGTTTGACAAGTTATCTTTTTAGTTTGACTGAATTTGGTGTTCAGTATTATTGATGATCAATATAGAGATGAGTGTTGATTTTGAGATTGAGATAATGTGAACATTCAAGAATCTATTATTGTTTCTTTCTGGTATTCTTGGATCGTGTTATGATAATGTTGATGGTTCACACTGGTCATGGTGATTGCATTTTGTGATTTTCTAGAGTGTTAGTGTTTCTTCATTGAGGTCCTATCCAACTTGGTGGGGTAATGTGTTTCAATTCATGGTGTGTGTTTGGAGAACCTTTTATGTGTTCAATGATGATGTTTTGGGTCCTATGTATGTCTTGTATGACTTTATTTGGATTGCATTGAAGTTTGATCATGATTATCATGTCATTTGTTCTTATAGGTCTTATCTGAATTGTTTCTTATTATTCATTCTAATATGTACAAATGGACAATCATTTTTTATTCTAAATGTAGATAGATGTAGAAGAGATGAGATGAGAAGGGAGGAAAGATAATTTTGTGATTGAAGAAGAAATTGTACTTCATTCGAATTGTAGATGTTGCAAGTCAGTTTGGTTGTATTAGACAATTTGTCCACCTTGGTGAATTGTAATTAGAGATTGATTGGTGAACTCGACTAAAGTTTAGACGTTGTATTGTGAGAAGTGTTCTCTAGCCAGTGGGTTTGTGAATGCATGTGCATTCCACTTTTTTTTCATTTTCTCTTAACTATGCATTAATTTTAATAGAGTACATTTACCTTATGGGTTTGACTCCACTAATGTTTTCCCTTAACAGAGTTTCCTCAAGAATAAATCTGGCGTTGTGAATTATAAGTTGTGCATTTTTTATTACTATTTATCTTTTTGATCTAATGTGATAAATCATATTAATGTTTTAAGTGCTATGAGTACAAAGTATTCACACCCACTCCCTCTCAGTTGTTCTTGTCTTCTTTTGGGACTAGCAATTGTTATGATAGATAAGTCCTTTTGAAGAATCTTAATCGCTTGAAGGAGATCCAACATGACAAGCATAAGGAAAAATAGGTATAAGTTTGATGGAACCAACTACCTGATATGGAAGGATCAAATGGCTACCTATCTAATATGTATGTGAGATGGATATTGGGATATAAAAGTCTTACATTATTCCTAATGATTTGTCTCAGGATACTGCTAATGAAAAGTATAAATTTAAAGAAAATATGCTAGCAAGGGAAGCTTAGATCATTTCCTTTTCATATACTGAATATACACACATCTATGGATTTAGAACAACACATGATGTATGGATTAAATTAGAAACTATTGATGAAAATGATAATTATATTAAGAAATCGAAGTCGTAGGGACTGAAAGCAAAGTATGAGGATATGAAAATGAATGAAAGTGAAAATATCTCATCCTATATGTAGACAGTGAATGATCTGGTCTATTCAATCAGATGTTCTAGTGTTACCTTGAATAAAGATGAATTTATATGCAAAATTATGAGATCATTGCCTGTGTCTTACAATGAGAAGGTTGTAGTTATTAAAGAAGTTATAACTATGAAAGATATTTCAAAAGAATCCTTGACTGGAAGACTATTTTCTTATGAGATGACAACTCTTGATAAGGAACTTCTGAAGGTTGGAACTACATTCAAAGCCCGTGTGACTAAGTATGATAAAGGAGTGAGTTCTTCTAAGATTTCAAAAGACAACTAGTATGCTAAGGAATGGAAAGAGATAATGGAAGAGGAAAGAAATATTGATTAACTTGAAGCATTGATTTCAAAAAGACTACATAAGGGCTCTGATAAGTATGAATGGAAATTGCCTTTGAAATGTTTTTCTTGTAATAATATTGGTCATATTGCATCTACATGTCTGAATAAAGTCTCTAAGGAACCTAATTTCAGATTTATGAAATTTCACCCTAAGGAATAGAAGTTTTTATGTTGTTGAGAAAAGGTGTGACTAATGATGAATTCGATGCTAGTGAAGAAGATATTGTGTTTATTGCTATTAAATAAAATCATCCAAATCAAGAGAAAGTCTTGGTTTTTCATGTTGTTAAAAGAGATGAATGGGTTATTGATAGGATGTTCACATCATATGACTGGTTATAAAAATACTTTTTTAAAGATTTAAGATTATGATGGTAGTTTTATTAGATTTAGTAACAATATTCTTTATTTGGATAAAAGGAAAGGATCTATTATTCTTGATGTTAAGAATAAAATTGATGATGTTATGTATGTTGAAGTCTTAAGACATAAATTGTTAAGTGTTGGAAAGATACTTGATAAGGGCTACCAATTGGAATTCATGAAAGGAATGTTCAAAATCATTGGACGCACTGGAGAATTAATTTAATATAGTACATAGAGTACAATTAATCTATTTCATTTGAGAATTGTTGATAATAAATGTTTAGTTGTTAAGATTGATTGTAGTTGGTTTTGGCATAGAATATTTTGTCGTATAAAGTGTGATAATATGGTGAAGGTTAGCACTACTAATGTTGTAAGAGATTATCCCAACATGATTAAGACTAACAATATGCTCAAATAATTTTAGTTAGGAAAGCTAACTAGATCTAATTTTAAGAATAAGACATACACTTCAAATGGATTGCTAGATTTGGTACATACAAATTTGTGGGGTTGTACTAAGACAAGAAGTTATTATGGAGATAGATACTTCATGTATTCATTGATGATTATTCAAGAATGATGTGGGTTACATTACTAAGAGAGAAGTCTGAGGTCTTTTAGAAGTTTTAGATATTCAAGATGATGGCTCAAATAGAGTCAGGATAGAATTTGAAATTCCTAATATCAGATAGAGGTGGAGAATTTACATCTTGTGAGTTTTACACTTTTTGAGAAGAACTTGAGATAAAGAGGTAGACTCCTACTTTGTGGAACCCACAGTAGAATTGTGTTGCAGAGTGAAGGAAAAAAACTATTGTAGACATAACGAGTACCATGATGATTGACAAAAATATTCCACAAATCTACTGGAGAGTAGTGGTTAGAACTACAATGTACACTTTGAACCGACTGCATATAAAGAAGGGAAATGGTAATAGAAGTAGAAGTAGAGCTTGAATCCTTATGAACTTTGGCATAGTCATGTTCCTACAATGAAGTATTTCAAAAAATTTGGAAGTAAATGTTATATTAAGTGAGATGAGCATATTGGAAAGTTTGATCCTAGTAGTGATGAAGGGATAATTCTTGGATATTATACTAAAAGAAAAGCATTCAAATGTTATAACCTTAGAATGAAAAATATTTTTGAAAGTAAAAATGTCAGAGAAAATAAAAATGTCCAGAGATCATAAAAAGTTGCAAGTATGAGATAGATGAAGAGGACAATAGGATTATAGAAGTGAGGAATCATATTTAGGATCAAATTGGTCTAGTAGAACAAGCTGAACTAGTGGCTAATGAGGAAGAAATTAACACTGAAGGGTCTACTAAAAATCCTACTCTGAATGCTCCACGGTATGTAAGGATTAATCATTCTAAAGATGTTATTATTAGTGAAAAAAATACAAGTGTTTAAACTAGAAGAAGAATTGCTAGAGATGAAACAAGTTTGTTATCTAAATTTGATCCTAAAGATATAAATGAAGCTAAAGTAATGATGAGATTTGGATGAGAGTGATGAAAGAAGGGTTTGATCAGATTGAGAAGAATAAGACCTAGATTCTTGTTCCTAGATGGAAGAATGAGAATGTGATCAAAACTAAATGGGTATTTAGAGACAAGTTGAATGAAGATGAGAAGGTGATTTTGAACAAAGATAGAGTGGTATGGAAGGGATATTATTATTTAAGTAAGGTATTGATTTTAAAGGGACCTTTTCCCCTGTATATAGAATTTTTGTTAGATTACTTCTTTCATATGTAGATTACAAAAAATTCAAAGTATATCATATGGATGTTAAGTCTTCATTCTTGAATGGTGATTTAGGGGAAGATTTTTACATTGAGAAGCCATGTGGATTTCCACTAATTGATGAAGAAGATAGGGTTTGTAAATTGCAGAAAACATTGTATGGATTGAAGAAATCTTCTAGATCCTGCTATGCCATATTGGATTGATACTTGACACAAATTGGATTTAGTAAAGGTACTTTTGATAGTAACTTATACTTTAAAATAGTTGATGAGAATATCTTGATTTCTGAAGTCTTTGTTGATAATATCATATTTGGTGGTGATGATGAATTGAGTAGAGGTTATGCCGATGAAATGCATAATAAAGGGTTTGACATCCTCACTATGTTCAATTTTTATGCATTGACAATTTTAATCTATTAATTTTGTATTTGGGTATATCTAACATCTAGTCAATGCTAATTTGGTCACCAAAAACCTATCTGATCCAAATTTCTAACAATTCTTAGTTGAAGATGCTTGTATGAATTGTGTTGGTATTTTAAACTATATTTCAAGGTACCTGCTTATTAACATGGGAGCTTCACTTAGTGAAGCTGACTCATAGCATGTGCACTCATGGAATACTAAACAATACCCATATTTTTAGAAAATATTTCCCCTAACTCCTTTTTTTCACCCCTCTCCAATACCTATCTAGTTTCCCCCACAACCCCCCACAACCCCCTACTTAGGAAATATATTGCCCTTCTTCTTTCCCATTTGATACCCCCCAATATGAATACAAGTGGTACCATATTAGATCTCTTTCAATGAAGACCTCATTCTTATCAACCTTGGTGTTTAGTGACCATATATCCTTCCATTTGGGTGATGATAGTGATACAAGAGCATTCAAGTCCATATGCAATCCTACACTGCTCACTAATATATTGTATTTTATTTTCTATATTTTTTCTCTGTTGTGGTTCTTTTATCCATCTCACATGACCATCAAGAAGTCATTGGGATGTGTAGACTTATAAAAAATTAAAAAGTTGTTGGAACACCAAATATTCAGAAATGGCTTTTCTGGGATTTAGACTTAATTTTTAGTATGCATTTTCTTGTCAAAAAACTACAATCCATATTAATTCCTAAAAATGAAAGTAGAAAATCCTTATATTGATTTTTTTTAGAGGAACTATAAAATTCTAGAAAATTCAAATTCATTATTGAAAATTAGTATGTCAATAATTTTATATGAAACCTTTTTTTATGGCTTATGAGCATCCTTTTCACTATCTAGCACATTTAGTATTAAATACATAAAATACTTATTTTTATGTTTAAAGTGATATGAATGTAAAGGTTATCTATATTCAAATATTAAAGAACAATTTTAAGTGATCAAAACCCTAATACCTAAGGGTGGACAACAATGTTGAATAATTAAAAAGAAAAGCTTCTTGAAGTGCATACAAATCATAAGGGAAGGAAATAAATAGTTGAATGCCTTTCTAAGGTTGCATTAAAAAAAAATTCAACGCATAATTAAAAAGAGGCGTTAAGTAGAAGTTGAAAGAGTCAAAGATACAAAAAGAATAGAAAGATAGAGCATTTTGGTTAAATAAAGAGTATGCGAGAATGAATTTTAAATTACACAATGGTGATGAAGGCGATGAATGTAAAGTTGTACTTTTGTTATTATGAGAGAATTTTTTTTGTTGCAGATTTTGAATTTATTAAAACTAATGATTATTGTTTGTTAGTGTCATTCTTTCATTGTGAAATTGTGTAAGAAGTATTGAGTTGGTGGCTTGTCTAGGCTTAAGTGGGGGCTCGTCTCTATTATATTATAGTTCCTATCATCAAAACCTTGTTTGTGGGAAACATGTTTGTGACACTGTATTTTGGTTAGGCCAAAAAATTAACATGTTCATTTCCATAATTGTAATTATTTTTAAAATTAATTGAATTAAAAAATTTCCCATTTATGTTAGTGAACAAAACTACAACATATTATAAACTAGACCCAAACCACACATTATCATGAGTTGCTTGACCATGTAATTGTTAGTATAATATATTACATTGTTAACTTAAATGTACTACAATGATTAGGAAAGAATGCTAGAGAGTTATTTTCTACATGGTTAAACTATTTAATTACTTTTTGTTGTCTCCACCACTTTACAAAATGAATATTAAATGTAATATCTTATACATTATAATAAAGGAATATTTGACGTAATTTTCATAACAACTGGTATGAAAGGAGACCTGTGTATATGCAATTAGTATCTAAAGCTATGAATATGATGTGCATGTGAAAACGGTGTGAGAGAACAATAAACATTCTTTGTGCTTAAGCTATGACAAAACAAGAAATTTTTGTGTATGTAAACTAATTATAGTTCTTACTTTCTTTAATCTCCAAGGGAAAGTTAAACAAATATTGCAATTTTACTGAAGTAATTAAGAAAAAACAAGTGCCACATAGACTTAGTACTTGCCTTTAATTTTATAATTAATTTTAATTTTAATTTTACTTTATATGTGAAGTGATTTTTAATTATAGATAAGATTAAAATTTTATAATATCAATATTATAATATTATATTAAATCTAAATTTATATAATATATATTAAAAGTAAATTCAATACTTTATATTATAACAAAAATATTTTAAAAATTTGAAGAAAATCAATTAAAATTTAAAAAACTTTATAATATTCAATAATTAAATAATAATAGAATATGAAAGGGTAATAAAATTGAATTCTTAAAATTGGGTAAAAATCTTTAAACATTTCCTACAATTTTTTTTACTAAAAATCATAAAAAAGCTCCTATAAATGTGTTTTTTTTTTAACTCCTATAAATATTTTTGATTAAGTAAAACAGGTTTTATAGGTTCTTGAAGTCCACAACATCTTAAAATATAGCAATTAAAAGATCAAGTCTTAAGGAAGCGAAAAAAATAGGTCTATAAGACTTCAATTCTATTAGCCAATCATATCATAAAAAAGTAATTTTAATAATTTATAAACTTAAAAAATTTGCATTTAGACTATACAAAATGTGTTATTTTTATAAAATAAAAAATAATTTGAATTATAATTGGTGGAAAGAATTAATTTTAATCATGCTAGTTCATGGAAGAAATCCATAAAATGATGCAATAGTACTTGGCCTATTAGCAATTACTAATAAAAGAGATATTTTGTTATGGAGATTGTGGTTGATATGGTAGATAAATATTCTGGTTTTAACTTTCATACTGGGGAAATAAAATTATTTAGATACATTTAATGAATAAAAATTTATGGGGAATAGTGAGTGGAAAAGAAAGACAACCTAGAGATGCATCTAAATTATTAGAGTGGAATAATGGAGATGATAAAGATAAAGCTATTATTAGTCTTTCTCTTTCTAATTTAGAATTACATCATATAGATTTGGATAAATCATGAATAGATATTTGGGACAATCTCAATAAATTATTTGAAGAAAAGATATTAAATGCCAAATTCTCTCTAAAACTTCAAATTTTTAGGTTCAAAATGGAAAATGGAGACAAAATTCAAGTCATATAAGTAGCTTTTTGTCTTTTATTAGATAATTAGCCAAATTCAAGGCTCTAGTAGATGATGAAGATGCTAAGGGTATCTTGTTAAGCAACTTGCCAAAATGTACAATACTACTATTATCACACTCAATCAAGTAACCTCCCAAAAATTAGAAGATATGATTTCAACCCTTTTAGCATAAGAAAAGAGAACAAATGGAGAAGATTTAGAAGGTGTTTCTCAACTATAAAGTACATTATATGTTCAAAACCATAATAAAATATCAAACACAAGTAATGAAGACATTAAATGTTTCTATTTTAAGAAGAAAAGTCACATAGCTTGTTCTGGTGAAAATTAAGCTAGAGATGTGCTTAAAGGAAAGTTCAAAGATAAAATCAATGAAGAAAATATTTCCTATGTTGAGAATGGGGATTCAACAAATGATCAAGTTATTATTTATTATTCTCTTTTTGAATTTGGAGAAGTGTTTAATCCTTCACTTTATTGGAGGCTAGTGGTTTAGGAAGATGGAGGATCTCCATCATTTAAATTTAGCTTCTTTCTTTAAGATGGTATTTTTCCTTGACAAGCATTTTTGGTTTCTTGTTTATTTCTTGACATTGCTGGAAAATTTGAAGATACATGTATTGTGAATTTTTTTTGGAGATAGGTAAGGGGTTTGGTGTAAAGCTCAATATGGATGGTTTTCCCGTAGTACTCAAGTCTGTGTTTTTTAATTATACCCTTTCGAGGGTTATCAGACAACTTGATGAAGACATGTTGTTGGAGGGCTCAGTCTCGATTGTTGCTGAAGAATTTAGGATATCAAATAGAGGTTACACCTTTCTAAGAGTTACTCGATATTTTGATGGAACTAAACTTGATTCATTATTTATTTGACAAAATATGTCTATATATATTTTGTAATCAACAATTTTTATTATCTAAGACTAAAAGGGGAAACAATGTAATGGGGAGGATTGTTACTATAATGTATTACATTGTTAGTAAATGAATTACATTGATTAGAGTAGACAATTAGAAAGGTATTTTCTTCATGGTTAAACTATTTAACTATTTTTTTCCATCTCTACAACTTTATGAAATGTATATCAAATGTAATATCTTATACATTGGAATAAATAAATATTTTATGTATTTTTCATAACAACAATAGTCATTTTCCATAGTAATCATCCTCAATAGCCCTACAATTAAAAAAAATCAATTAGATAATCAATCATCATAATATTTTATACATATTGAAATGTACTTTTATTATTTAATGTAAAAAGAAATAATATACTCTTATTTTTCAATAAATATAAAACTCATTGTATATATAAAAAAAATCTAAATTCGATAGTATGTAAATCTTTCGCAATATCATAACTTTAATTTTTCAGACAAAAATATTAAATTACATATGAACTATAAACATAGATACTAATCTATAATTTATAAAAGAAAAATATATAAACACTAACATTTATAGACTCAAATAATTAAATGATATATAAATAAATACAAATATTAAAGTGTCCAATATTTAAAGAGTCAAATTTAATGATTATATTGTGAATCTATTTTTTGCATTGCAAAACCCATCCTCTCACCAAAATAGTATATAAAAAAATATCTTCAACACCATAATTAAAATGCTTTATAGAGAGTGTGTGTGTTATATTATTTCTCTACAACTCCGAAAATATGCGGTAGACTTATCTATTTGGCAGTAGTAAATCAGCCTTGAGATGAAATAAAACTGGATAAACTCAGGTCCTCTGGCTGTCTTGATTGCGCGTCCTACTCGGCCGGCTTTTTATTGACATTTTGTATGCCAGTTGATTCTATCTCCAATATCAATGGATAATTGGATCCTTTTATTTTATTCATTAGTGCATTTGATTGTCTGGTGATTGCCTTTTGTTCACACTTTCTATAGCAGTCAGTTCTACTATGGCTCAATCCAATATATTTAAAATATAGCTTTCTATCAATGATTACCCGGATTGTTTTTTCTTATAGCTTCATATCAATGATTATCTGGATTCTACATCCTTAGAATCATCCACAACTCTTGCTCCCTGACAGTTAATGAAAGATAAAAAGTCGAATATATACCAATCAAATATGATTTTTTAAAATTTTTTATCAAATACAACCATTAAATCCATCGCCCAATTTCCCCTATAAATTCATGGGATTACTTATGATGAGTGCAATGCAAAGCAGTCCACTCAATTAACATTAAGATGGCAGCTTACAAACGTCTTGCAGCAGGATTGTGGTTTTGCTTTCTCTCACTCCTACTACTGAGCACTATGCTTAGTCAAGCATCTGACCCCACTTCAACCTTTAAAGGTGAGTGTAAATATATACAGCTGCTCTAATTTATCAAAAATTAAAGATTTTGACAATCAATTAAATTTGTCTGAAATTCTTTTAAGATTTGATTATGTGGTACTTTATTTCTTATAAATATTTCAGATCATAAAACTCTTAGTTTAATTCATAGTACACTGTTTTCAAATAAGATTGTGCGAGGGTATTTTTCTCATCAATATTTTAGATCGTTAATTTTTTAATATTTTTAATCATTTTTTTTTTTTTCATATAGACTGTGTGATATATTTTTTCCTTTGAATCATTGATTCAACTCACAAACCTCCTTTATTAAATCATAATATATTTTTCTAAATTAAATCTTTTTAATCTTAGTATATTGTTTTTAGATTAGTGTGATAATTTATTCATCAATATTTCAAAAATGTTATTTTTATTCATTTCTATTATATGTACTAAGAGATGAGGAAGTGTTATCATTGTTGCAGGAAAATTGGGTGTTGTACATGAAAGAATTGCATATCCTAATTTTTGTACTCGTTGTTGTATTGATCTCCATTGCGGACAATGTTGTACTCCAAACTGTTGTGACCCATGATCCATGATTGCACTTCATGACCATGATGATACAATGTTTTTATTTCCTTTATTTTGTATCACACTTATGTTTGTACTCATTTAATTTTATGTACCAAACTATTTGATCCATCATCACTATGATAGAATGCTTTTATTCACTTTATTATATGTATCTCAGTCCATGATCCATCATCCCCATGATAGGATTGTTCTCTTCACATTATAACATTATCATTTTTATAGGTATTTTGTAAATGGCACACCAAAGAATTGCATACACAAAATCACTTGCTCATTTTAGTGATGGGTATTTCTATTGGTGTTGTCATTTCTAAGTATATGTGTGCTTTCATTAATGATAAATGTTTAGTAATGCATTGAAAAAAACTCTTTGCGACTATCAAGGAGGATGGCATTGTCTCTTAGATATCAAGAAATGCATTTCCTAAAATATGATTTGAAGTAGTTTGGCTAGATGTTGCTTGTTTATTTAGGAAAAATTTGTGTATAGTGTATATTTCATTCTTGTGGATTAGATTTCTTTGTATTCAAATTATGAAGTTATAATAGCACTAACTATGACTATGTTTAAAATAGTTAATAAATTTGAAGATAAAATAAGTTTTATTTTGGATTAACGAAAAAATAGCTTTTGAAGGGGATCAGGAGCCCCATAAGGATGAAAAAATGCAAGAAATAATACATTGTTAACCAAACAGCCCAAAACCAATAGATAATCAATAGTAGATAAATAAAAACCAAAAGAAATAACGACTACCCAAACCTCAAACACAAGGCCAAAGCCTCACATCAAAGATAAAATATCCCAATCCAATCCTAACCAGACATTAATAATATATAATTATATTTCATAGGTAATCAATAAATCTGATATCAATTCCTCTTATACAAAAATTGAATTAGTTTCAATCTAATTTGTACTATACCTAATATTATAGAATTATTCTTGAGTTTATCCTTCTTCTTCTTAATATTGACACAATGAATCTACAATATCACCACTCCATAATAAATAAATTATAATAAGCTTGGATACCCCCTCAATTTTCCTCCTAAGACAATTTACAACAATAAATATTAAATGTTAGATTCTTCCATACATTTTATGCAAATTGAAATTACAGGTCTAAATTCAAGACAAGCCTCCAAAAAAATAGTTTACTTATTTTTACAAATGGAAGTTGTGAATGTTTTAAATAATGATGTTTATAATTATGTCATAGATATAATAAAATTGATGGCAAGAAGAGACAATATTAACCTATTTGATATTAAATTGTGAGAAAATAAATGTGTATTATAATTAATTTAGATGTTTAAATAAAAATAGGAAATCAAACAACTATAAATAGATAATTAAAGAAAACAGATAAAAATAGAACAAGTGAAATTGTGATCCATTTGAAAAATGGATCAAATTTATTCTAGTCAATATTGTACTTACAATTATGAAACCATTATTGAAGTTATTTTTCATCATAATCTTTAGAGAGTTTGTGTATTTTTGGCTTATATATTGCAAGAATTTTTGTTAGACATTATAATTGTTTCTACAAATGTTTTTTCTACAAGTCTTTTTCCTAAGAATGTGCTTTAGTTGAAGTAGTTGAACTCGACTAGTTCATGTGGATGCATTGTTTATTTTAATTCTTGTGAATGAGATATCTTAGTGTTTAAATTAGCTTTTCTTTTGAATATATTTATGTGATAGGATAATTTGTAAATTTAATAATAAAGAGAAAAGATTTTTATTAAGATAAAAATAGGCTTGTAAGGGACCCAAAACCTTTTAACAAAAAATAAAAATTAGATAAAGTGTTAAACATAACAATTTAGACTAAGATAAACAACTACCCATGAAGAAATAAAAGGAAAACTTGACTGCAAAGAGACAACAAAAAATATAGAACAACAAAAAAGAAGAACAAAGCACAAAATACTAGACCACAGTCTTCAAGGTATATGCCACTTTTGCTTCTAATAGCATAATGTTTTGAGGTACCCTCTTAAGATCCTAGATATCCATGGGAAATTCTCAACTTTCTTTTTCAGGTTAGCTCTCGTCCTCCTACTCAACCTCATATCTTCCCTATATTTCTTCTCATCCATTTCCATGTAAACAATTAGTTTATCTTAGTAAGCCATCTCTAACTTTCCCAACATGGTGTTCATGGTGTCAAAAGTGAGTTTGATAACCTTGTGGCTAGTTTCAATAATGTTCTTTAAAGAATCCTTGATGTTACTCAATTTATCATCAAATCCAATAACTTTGAACTCTCATAATTCTTTTTGGAGTTTCTGCATAGCATCCACTGTCTTTATCAGACAATCTACAACTAAATTATCCTCCTCCTCAATCCAAAACTTCATCTCTTTGTTCCCAAATTCAACAGCTTTCATTTCCAAAACCTCAATCTTTCTACTCATAGATCTATACCTCAGCTGCAAATCATTAATCTTATAAAAACTCCACTTAATCAGCATGAAGAAGTCCATCACATCATCCATGGAAACTACTAGAATAACATCTGGGTATTCTTGGTTAGGTGTAAAATAGTGGGAATGAGTCATTAAATACAACAAAAATCTAGGTCATTCTTCTTTGTTAGTAGCTATGTATGAAGTATAGGAAGTAGTAGAGATAATTTTCTCCGGTCTAGCAAGGGGAGTATTCAATAAGATTGAGGCTTTACCTTTATCAAATAAATAAGGGGTCATCCTACACTTAGACTTGTCTTTACCAGTCATAGAGGCAAGAACCATTTTTTAAGCTTTAATTTTACCTTTTTGAACAAGGGTGCGAGTAGGGGTAATATTAAAATTATTTTTAACTTTCTTTGGAGGTGGCACATATTCCTCTTCTTCTACATCAATTTCTCACTCACCCTCCTCATTTGAGAAGCTAGTATCAGTATCTTGTCCTTCAGAGGCACTAATAGAAAATGAAGGAGAAAGCGTAGCTTTATAATACTCATAAATTAACAAAAGGGGCCCTCATGCGAAATAGGGTTTTTGGAAGGATTTTTCCTATGCTCTTTTATGGTTGTTCTTAGAGAAGAAAATAGATAGAAGGCAATTGAAACCCTAACCTAGTGCCAAAAGTGGTTCAAGAGAGAAAAGTGATGACCAAAGGGAAGGGTGAATCTTCCATTCAAAGTAATATACTCCATAATCACCTTTAATATCTCCTTCCAATCAAACTTTATCTTAGCAGTGTGGTACCTACTTTTAGACACCTTAACCAAATCATCCCTCTCTTCCTCTATCTTAGGTGATTTTTTCACCACTGCATTAGAGCACTTATTGTCCCTATAAAACTTGATACCATCTGTTAAAATCCTAGTGATTTCAACAATTAACTTCTCATAATAACAACATTCCTTCCATAAAGAACAACAGTTCCATCATTCTAGTTCTTAGCCAAGATCTTGGTCACTTTTGGGTCCCATCCATGTAGCTTCCCAACAAAGAGATCGAGAACACCTCTTTCCGCAAGTCTCCAAATGGTGGAATTACCTTTCATCCTGTAACGATTAATCAACTCAACACATCTTATATCACCTCCCATGTCCAAATTAGAAAAGTAGTAGGGAATAAGATACAAAGAGAATAACTAGAGAAGAACCCATAGCCACTAGATGAATAACCTGAAAGAGGCCAAAAAGACAACCACAAAACATGTGAGGACATATTTTTAAAATCTGCATTCAATACACTAGCATAGATGGACTTTATTTTAATGATGATACAATGCACCATAGCTCTCATGGGAAATGATTAACTAGTAATACTAAATTAGTATAGCTTGATCTTTTAGGATGGTAATCTAGGTTTAGCTTATTATAGCTCATAATTTGTTCTTCTACCTCATTTCATTGAATATAATAGCTTATAAGGAATTACGACATCACATTTTTCTAGGTTATGTGGCTAGTGTTGTCTACCCATCAGTTTTTTCCTCAAACTCTCAATGGGTATTATGTACAAGCCACTCTTAGGATATTCCACTATGTATTGGCTCTCCAACTTTGTTCACATGGTTGCAAGAAATAAAGGGAATGATTCTCATGAACATATGTTTTTCACATGTTGTTGATGTAGGAGTGTGATGATCCAAACTAATATACCTTTGTTGGTCACTATGGGAACCCTAATTTCTAACATCCACCTTTGAGGAGTAATTCCATTGGCACTACATCCTTGAGACATTTATAACTAATGAGTGACTCATTTCTTGAGAAGAGAGACTATTTCATATTTGACACTTGTCTTGATTTTTTTAATGATATTACTTTCCCTTAATCTACAATGTCTATATTATACAAGGTGTTCTAATCCTTGAGCTATCAACAAGCTAGAGAGGAAAATATTCAATTATTTTGAATTTGTATTTACATCCATTTTGATTTTCTATGATCCTTTCTAAGTTCATGTAGATGGTTAGAAAAAGAACCTTAATCAAATTGTGTGATTTTTCTAAAGTCCTTAAATCCATAACCATATTTAGACAATCATTACATTTCCTTCCCTTTTGTTTTCATTTCTTATGCAAAAGTGGAAAAAGTAAAGGATGTGATGGTCCTGAAATCAAAGATGGGGTGGTGCACTATGATTAACTCAGATGTCCTTCTATTCAATAAGAGCAGAACTGGCTACATGATGACTTGTGATTCTAAAGTTTGTGGTGATGCCTTGCCATATTCTTAGTCTTGCTTGCTAGTTTATTATTATTTTTTTGACCCATTTATTATTCTTATAGATTTTTTTTTGTCCTCCTACTATCCGATTTATTACTTTGAACAAGTTCAAAATGGTGGATTATGGGTTTTAATCCTTGTGTTGGCTTCATAGGAAATCCAAGCCAGTGACCCTTCTCTTATAGACTGCATTTTCTTGGCTTCTATCCAATTTTATCTTTACTCTATACTCAGATGAAAATGATGGTTTCCATAAAACCCTCGTGAGGGTTTTTCTAGATTTATAGAGAGAGTATTACATGGGTATATTTGTTAATGTATTAATCATTAGGGTTCATGAGTTAGTTATATATTTCAGTTTTGGTAGTTTTTTTTATAGTAGTTGAATTGCTATATGACTACCTTATTTATGTAATCAATCTTGATGAACAAGACACAATAATGTTGGGATTATCTTTTATCCTATTGTATTCCTAGGCCTAACAGTGGTATCAGAGCATAGGAGGATGGAGATTAGTGAAAGTTGTTTTAAATGTCATAAATGTTTGTAAAATATTGCAGCAATAAAATAAAAGCTAGAAGAAATTTAAGAGGTAATTTGTATTGGAGAAATTTGATGCTGAAGGATTGAAAAAGACAGTTGGAGCACTCAAAGAAGCTTGCTGATAAATCCAATGTTTACAGTCATAAAATAAAAAATCATGGTTTTGACAAGGAAAGCTATTGCTGGTCCATAGGATTCTGGAAATCAATTGGAATGCATATCTAAATGATGAACTTGACAAGGTAGAGGTAAATACTAGTACTTTGTCTTAATATTTTATATGGTAGTTCTATTAAAAGCTTATGAAATTAATGATTTAATTAAAGATCATGTTCTAGGAAGACAAAGGAGTTTGAGTGCAGAAATTTGTCAAAAAGACAAATTTGTAATTTGTTTGAATTTCGTTATGCCTTAAGAAAAAAATAAAATCATCTATCATCCATCTAAAAGATATTGTTTGTCATAAAAATATCATTGATGTAAATATTGATTTTTGTTAAAAGAGATGTGTCTGGCATAGAAAAGAAGTTACTATAAAGATTGGGAAAATTAGATGAAGAATCCACAAAGCGTTTCCAGAAAGTTAAGTTGTTACCTCCGTATGAAAAATGAAATATTAGAACAAAAGAATACCACCTTATTATTTTGAAAGGCAAAAGTATTGCAAAAGATGGTAAAATCTACAAAAGTTGATTTCAAGGGAAATAATAATGTTCATATTTGAATTTTGCAAACATTTCACTGGGAAAGAAAGGAAAATGCAGATAAGACAAATTTCTCTATTGTAATCATATATCACTAACATTGTCAGTAGTAAAAAGGGAAGACTGCAATATAAATATTAGATTAAATAATATTCCACATGCATACAAGAGATAGAAATGCTCAATAAATTCAGATTAGTGTAATAAAGTAAAACTACAGATGAAGATAAGATTGAGAAGGATAAATTACAGATATGAAAGATAGATTCTAGATTGTTAACAGTGGTATCAGAGCAGATGATTGGTGGGTGTGTGATTTTTTTCTCTTGATGTGAGGGGCAAATGTTTGCAGACATGGTTTAGACCTGTTGCCTACGTGTGCTTGCAATGGCTTGAGAAGGCAAAAAGAAACTGTCATCTATGTATTGAAAGGATGAAAAGAAACTGTCAAATATGCATTGAAAGGAGACAATGATGGAAGGTATGTGAAGGAAAGAGCAATTCAATCCTATATTTCTATCCATGGAGGCTATAAATTCTCTATTTTTTCAATCAATCCCTCTCTAGCATAGCAGTAGAGTAGATCACTATAAGTGATTTCATTCTTTGCAAACTTTGATAGATCTTGAAAATACTTCTTAGCTCTATCAATGCAATGCGCTATAGTGATCAAATCTAACTGGACATAATAGTCACCAGGTGCAAAGACAAACTTAGGGTGATTTTACATCCACTCAAAAACCTCCAAAGCCTTCTTATATTTGTAAACGTGGTGAAGACTGCGCACAAGACCCTGCAAGTCATTTGTCTCCAACTTCTTCCCATCATTTACCCACTTCTCAAGTGTCGATTTCACCGGCTTGTTCGTGTTATTAGAGATCGTTCAGTATAAACCCTTTGGCACACTTTTAAGATGGGATTCCTTAGACATTGTGTCTCCAAAGAGGCCTTAATCCAATTTCTAGAGCTTTTCCATGAATGTATGCAGAAGCAACTGGTCTAGTAATCTGTGTTGGCCAGTTTTCATGCTAACATAACCCTACCCTTTTAAATATTTGAAGCTTCTCTAGGACCTCAAATGCCAACTTCACATCTTCAGTGTTCTTACACTTTTCTAGAAATGAATCCTGCAAGTTGTTTGGAGGTAAGTTGTTAGAATCCAGCGATTCAATAATTTTTTGGTACAACTCCTATATAGCTTCTATTGGCGTTCAATTTGGTTACTCAACTTTTATGGATAGAAACCGTTGCATTCTCTTGCTCAACAAGTACTGACTAGTATATTGGCAAATACCTATTGCATTCTCCTACTCAACAAATACTAACCAGCATATTGGCAAATACTACCTGGCGTGTTATTTCCTTGGGAAAATGAGTTGAAACTCCTAATGACATAGATGGATATGCTGAGATTTTAAAAATCTTTAGTAAATTCAATTGTCATTCTCAGGCCTAACAAATTTTAGAAACCTGTAAGTACAATTTCCATCTCTTCCAACATCCTTCAACCGCACACAAACTAAGTGGAACCATAGACAATGCATATGAACTATTTGAACAAGGAAATTTATGTGGGCGTTGAATAGTGATTAATTCTGCAATATTATAAGGTAGCAAAGGCATCGAGATTCAAAAGTATCAATAAAAAAAGGTACTATAAAAAAAATTTGGATGATGCAGAGGATATTTAGTCACTTGTCTGTGACAATAGAACTAAAATGGTAAAGGTTGGTTTTGCAGAAGATGATGCTCCAAAAGATGGTGTTCCTAAATATTATTGGTAGAACCCATCACATGTTTAGTAGAACTTCAAACAGAAGCTCCAAATGAGGCTATCATTGATGACAATATTCATGGTGATGCAAATTTTATTAGGGAAATGACTTTGCTCACATTGGAGATAATTTTTTTAATGATTATGATGATATTGGTCCATATAAATGCATTCCAATTATTTGAGGCTATGAAAATAAAAATGTTACCTCTTTTCCAATAACTCCATCAATGAAATCATATCATTAATATTTTTCCCTCTCATCTGTCAAAGGAAGGAATATTATATATATGTCAGATTCAAGTTCAAGTGAGTGGTAATTACATACTTCAATGTATGTTGTTCTCAAACAAATGGACAAAACAATTCCATTGCACCTAATGTGTGCTATCATCAAACTGTAACATAGATAGAACAAGTCCATTGCACACAATGTGTGCTATCATCAAATTGTAACATGGACAGAACAAGTCCATTGCACCCAATGTGTGCTATTTTTTCAGTTATTGTGCACTCATAGTGTGCTAATTCAAAATGGACAAAATAAGTCCCAATTTGAGACCTATCAAAATAATAGGATCATTATCAAAATTTAAGACCCACCAAATTAATGGGCTCAAGTATAAAAGTTTTCACCCTATCAAGATAAAAAGGTAAGTTCAAACAAATTTTAAATCTCGTCATCGTAACAGGCTTCCAAAAGAAGATTCAGATCAACTAGCAATTCTTTCCACCAAAGCTCGTGGCTGAAATCTAAGTTTGAGTAGTATAAAATGCTCCTTGATTTCACAATAACCCCTTTAGATTAAGGAGGGATGTTAATGTATTAATCAATAGGGTTCATGAGTTAGTTATATATTTCAGTTTTGGTAGTTTTTCTATAGCAGTTGAACTACTATATGACTACCTTATTTATGTAATCAATCTTGATGAACAAGACACAATAATGTTGGGATTATCTTTTATCCTATTGTATTCCTGGGCCTAACATATATTTTCTTCTAGTAGAGAATATGCTGGTAGCATACCTATTGTTAAGAGGTCAAAGCTAGGGTTGCCATTTTCAATTTCACCATATGACATAGGTGATGCCTTGGCCATAGTCTTAGTCTTTCTTGTTAGTTTATTATTATTTTTTGACCCGTTATTATTCTTATAGATGTTTATTAATTTTTTTTACTAGTATCTTATTTATTACTTTGTACAGGTCCAAAATAGTAGATTGGGGATTTGATCCTTGTGTTGGCTTGATAGGAAATCTAGTCCAACAAACCTCCTCTTATAGACTACAATTTCTTAGCTTCTATACACTTTTCTCTTTATAACTCGGTACTTAGATGAAAATGATGGTTTTCATAAAGCACTTGCGAAGATTTTTCTGGATTAATACGAAGATTATCATGGGTATATTTTCCTCTAGTACAGAATATGATGGTAGCATTTCTATTGTTAAGAGGTCAGGCTAGGGTTTCCATGTTCAGTTCCACCATCACATAGGGATTGACCAAGCTGTTTGTGGGATTTTCTACATCTCCATCAGGCTATTGTGTATGATATGTGAGATGTTTTACTTCTTGTTAGACATTAAGGGGAAAGACTATTAAATGTGTTGATGGTGTTAAGTTTTCTTCACAAAACATAATACAGCCATTGGGTATTTTCCACTATACCTAGGAGAATGTCATGTTGCACAATACTACATCCCAAGCCATATTTGAAGATTTTACAAAAGAGGAAATTTTGAAAAACAAGTTTTATTGTAGCTGTATATGTAAAAAATATTACAAATGGTTGAATATAAAGAATTCATAGCCATAGGAAAAACAAGAAAGAAAATTAGATACACATGTATCTAGATAGTTTTATTTGACAGGAATAAAACTAAAAAAATAACGAAAAACTAAATTCCAAATATAAATATGAAAATATTTGCACATTCCTTATTTCCATAAAAACAATAAAACTAATTAAAAAACTCTCCAAAAAACACTTTTCCAGCATCAATTATCCACATACTCCCCCTTGATGTTGAGAGGGCTAACAATTTGATCTCTGAGTGTCAAAAACTGATCCTTTGCAACAGCCTTCGTGAAGATATTCGCAATTTGATCCTTTGTGTTAACATACTTCAATTCAACCGCTTTCTTTTGTACCAAATCTTTTATGAAGTGTTGTTTCAAATCAAAGTGTTTTTTCCTGCTATGATGAACCAGATTCTTGGCCAATTTAATGGCACTAATGTTGTCACAAAAAATCACAGTAGGCTAAACCTGAATCTCACCAATTTCTTCAAGAAGATTTTTGAGTCATAAAGCTTGTGTGCCTGCTGAAGTGACTGCAACATATTCTTCTTCTATAGAAGAGAGAGCAACCATACTTTTCTTCTTTGAACTCCATGTGATTAAACCAGAGCCTAAAGAAAAACAATTACCAGATGTAGATTTCTGGTCATCCAAACTACCTCCCCAATTAGAATCACCAAAGCCAACAAGCTCAAGCTTTTTAGAAGAATAGTAAATTCCAAAATCGAGAGTATTTTTCACATACCTCAAAATTCTCTTGGCTGCCTTCATATGTTCTTCTGATGGATTTTTCATATACCTTGAAACCAATGAAACTGAGTAAGCAATATCAGGCCTTGTGTGAGTTAGAAACATCAAACTACCAACAATACTTCTATATGATGTCTCATCAACAATATCAACGCCATCATCTTTACTTAATACAACTCCATGATCAATTGGAGTATAAAGAGGTTTACAATCAGCCATATCAAATTTCTTTAGCATATCCTTTGCATACTTTGTTTGACAAACAAAAATTTCATTTTCACGTTGATAAACCTCCATTCCCAAAAAATACTTCATGACACCCAAATCTTTCATTTCAAATTCATTCATCATAGCAAATTTGAATTCCCCTTTCATCTTAGAACAACTACCCATATATAACAAATCATCAACATACAAACTCAAAATGATAATATCATTACCTTCTTGCTTGTAATAAAGGGTAGATTCACTCTTACTTCTTTGAAAACCATTCTGCTGAAAATATCCATCAATCCTTGCATACCATGCATGTGATGCTTGCTTGAGGCCATACAAAGCCTTCTTTAGCTTATAAACATGATCTTCTTTTCCTTTAACTTCAAAACCTTATGGCTTTCCCACATATACTTCCTCTTCTAAGTACCCATTTAGAAAGGCACTTTTCACATCCATGTGATGAATAGACCATTTCTTTTGAGCTGCAAGTGAAATAAGCATTCTAATAGTCTCTTGTCTTGCTACTGGTGCAAAAAAAATTTCATAATCAATACCATACCTTTGAGTGAAACTTTTAGCAACCAATCTTTCCTTGTATTTTTCCACACTCCCATCACTGTTATATTTGATCTTGTATACCCATTTCGTACCAATCTTCTTCTTCTCATGCGAAAGCTCTAAAAGCTCCCATGTCTCATTCCTATCAATGGAATCCATCTCTTCATTCATTGCTTGCATCCAAACCTCATTAGTACATGCATCTTCAAAACATGATGGCTCAAAATCAGCTTTAGCAAGTAATGCAAAATTTACTGTCTCACCTATTAGATCTTCTTCATGTTCTTGATTTTGACTTCTCTGATAAATATCACTTAATCTTCTTACCTTTCTTATAGAACTTGGACTTGAGGATGGACTTCCACTTGAAATTGATGAGGGGCTACTTGGTGGACTTGGAGATCCTATAATAGATTCATTAGCTGGCTGCTCATTATTATTATCAGCAATAATAGCATCATCCAAAACTGATTTTGGTTTTTCAACATGGCCTTTTTGATTACCATAAACTCCCCCTTCATCAAAAATCACATCTCTTGAGACAAGAATCTTATTAGTAATTGGATTATACAATCTATAAGCTTTTCTCTCCTCACTATAACCCACAAAAATGCATGGTTCACTTTTAGCATCTAACTTTTTTCTATTTTGATCAAGTATACGAACATAAGCCAAGAAACCAAAAACTTTAAAATGATTTACATTAGGCCTTTTCTCATACCATGCTTCATAGGGAGTCATCTTGTCTAGGGAACTTGTAGGACTCCTATTGAGAATATAGACTGATGTAGCAACTAAATCAGCCCAATAAGTATTGTTCAAACCCTTGGTTTGTAACATGCTCCTTGCCATTTCTACCACAGTATGGTTCTTTCTTTCAGCCACTCCATTTTGTTGAGGTGTGTAAGCAGTTGTGAGTTGTCTCTTGATCCCATTCATCTCACAAAAATTCTAAAAATATTTGGAGCAATACTCTCCTCCACGATCTATTCTCAAAAATTTGATTGTATTTCCTTTCTCATTCTCTACACGGGCTTTAAACCTCTTGAATGTATTGAGGGCTTCATCCTTAGTCTTCAAAAAATAAACCCAACACATGCATGAGTAATCATCAATAAAAGTGAAAAAATATGATGACTTACCCAAACTTTTTGTTTGCATAGGACCACAAATATCAGAATGAATAAGCTGAAGTGGGTGATGAGCCCTCCATTCATTTCCTTTTGGAAATGATTCTCTTGCATGCTTCCCTTTTGCACATCCTTCACAAATTTTGTTGTGCTCTTCAACCTTAGGCAATCCAAGAACCAATGCATTTAATGTTAGAATCTTCAAACTATGAAAATTCAAATGACCATACCTAAGATGCCACAACCAAATTTTATCCTCATAAGCCATATTCACAACCTGATTGTCATTTTCACCAAACTTCAAGGGAAACATCCAATTCTTTGTCATAGGAACAATTGTAATCACTTTATTTCCCTGATTATTATCATAGATAGTACATTTCATATTTTCAAATACAACTCTATAATTCTTCTCACATAGCTACCCAGCACTCAATAAATTATGCTTCAATTTTAGAGTATAATAGATATTTTGAACATTTTTTTATACCTTCTTTTGTCTGAACTTCCATGGCTCCTTTGGCTTCAACCTCCACCATACTATTATTACCAAGAGTAATATGGGATCTATAGCCATCATCAAGCTTTGAAAAACTATCCTTGTTACTAGACATATGGTTAGAGCACCCAGAATCCAAATACCAAACATCACTCATATTATTTTCAGCTTTGCCATAACACAAGAATAAATTACCTGAGGAAGGATCCTCATCTTGTTGAGCATAATTTGCATTATTGTTACCTGATTTCAGCCTACACTCTTTCTCATAGTGTCCATACTGATTGCAATGGTAACATTGAATGTTTCTTTTATCAAATCTACCTCAGCCTCTTCCTCCTTGAGCACCTCCTCTTCCTCTAGTTCCTCTTGAAAAGTTCTGATTTTGACCTCTTCCTAAACCTCTGTGGTTGTTATTGTTGAGTTGTTAGCACCACCATTCTTTGAAATTTGCAATTGGGAAGCAAAAGCCTTCTGACTAATGCTGGTAGAAGTGTCCCTTATTCTATCCTCATGTGATATGAGAGATCCAACTAGCTCATCATACTCCAAGGTGGCTATGTTTTTACTTTCTTCCATAATAATTGCTACAGTATTCCATTTTGGGGTTAGAGATCTCAATACCTTTTGTATCACATGCTCTTGGCTCATAGGTTCACCCAAAGTGGCCATTTTATGAACCACATCCTTGACTCTTACACAAAAATCTACCACATTCTCAATTTCCTTCATCTTCAAATTCTCATATTCTCTCTTCAAGGTTTTTCGTTTCACAACCTTGATCTGGTCATTGCCATGGTAAGCATCTTTTAGACTCTTCCAGGCCTCCTTTGTTGTCTGTGCATCAGCAATTCTAAGAAACAAGCTCTTCTCAAGAGCCATTTGAATGTGAAATAGAGTCATTGCATTCTTCTTCTTAGCTTCCTTCTTCAATCTCCTCTCATTAGTTGTGAGATCATCCCAATTCTCAGGTTCTTGATATCCCGATTCAACAATCTCCCAAAAATCTTTTCCTATCAAAAAAGTCTTCATCTTGATTGACCAATATTGATAATCAACTCTATTAAATTCTGAAATTTGCAAATTATTTTCCATGCTGAAAGCTTCACAATCCTAAAGCTTTGATACCAAATGAAGATTTTACAAAAGATAAAATTTTGAAAAACAAGTTTTATTAGCTATATATGTAAAAAATATTACAAATGGCTGAATATAAAGAATTCATAGCCATAGGAAAAACAAGAAAGAAAACTAGATACACATGTATCTAGACAATTTTATTTGCAAGGAATAAAACTTAAAAAATAAAGAAAAACTAAATTCTAAATATAAATATGCAAATCTTTGCACATTCCTTATTTCCATAAAAACAATAAAACTAATTAAAAATATTTAGACCAAAAGAATTCTATTTAAACATAGTCATGGTTTCCAATGATAGTTTTAGAAGCATATGGAAGAAGCTAATATTTATTATTTGTAATGGAATACTCCCTGATTATAGACAAATGATAGAACAATACAGTTTTCTTTGAATATTTCATACTATAAAATTTATTATGACATCCACCCCTATTAATACAAATATATTACAACATCATGCTATCTTTGTTTGACTTATTAAGTAGATACCTGATTTCTTATAGCTAATTCTAGGCTTTTTCTAAGGGATGCTGTCAAGAAGATAATAATATACAGTAAAGAAAACTTATACAATAAACATGTTATAAGTTGTTCCATGACATTATGACCCTTGGCACATACGCCCCTGGCACATACGTATGCATAATATGGTCACTTATGGACTCAATAATTGGTAGATGAAGCAATCAGTTTGAATTTACAACTTCTTCTAGTGTCTAGAAGACAAGATCAATCTGTGAAACTTGACAAAGATAGGTTATTTGAGGTTTCATGGATTATTGTTGAATAATTCAGGATAGTTTGATGGAACCAAAATTGATTCATAATTTATTTATCAAAGAATTTTTTTCACAAAATATGTCTATAATATATATTTTGTAATCAACAGCTTTTATTATGCAAGACTTTAAGGGGGGTTTCTAATGTAATCGGGGGATTGTTGCTATAATGTATTACATTGTTAGTAAATGTATTGCATTGATTAGAGTAGACAATTAGATTGGTATTTTCTACATGGTTAAACTATTTAACCTTTTTTTTTCCCATTTCCACCACTTTATGAGATGCATATCAAATGTAATATCTTATACATTGGAATAAAGAAATATTTTATGTATTTTTCATAACAACAATAGTTATTTTCCATAATAATCATCCTCAATAGCTCTACAATTAAAAAAAATCAATTAGATAATCAATTATCATAATATTTTATACACATTGAAATGTACTTTTAATATTTATTGTAAAAACAAATAAGATATTCTCATTTTCCCATAAATATAAAACTCATTGTATATAAAAAAATGTAATTTTTGAATACCAACAAATAAATACACCACATTAAACATTTGTAAGTATGTAAACCTTTTGCAATATCATAACTTTAATTTTTTGATATAAATATTAAATTATATATGAACTATAAACATAGATACTAATCTGTAATTTATAAAAGGAAAATATATAAACACTAACATTTAAAAGAGTCAAATTTGTATATGGTATATAAATAAATACAAATATTAAATGTCTAATATCTAAAGAGTCAAATTTAATAATTATATTGTCAATCTATTTTTTTTAATTGCAAAACCCATCCTCTCACCAAAATAGTTATAAAAAAAATATCTTCAACAACATAATTAAAATGTTTTATAGAGTATGTGCGTGTTATATTATTTCTCTACAACTCCGAAAATATGCGGTAGACTTATCTATTTGGCAGTAGTAAATCAGACTTGACATGAAATAAAACTGGATAAACTCAGGTCCTTTGACTGTCCTGGATAAACACAGTTCCTTTGGCTGTGTCCTTATTGCACGTCATACTCAGCCTGCTTTTTATTGACATTTTCTATGCCAGTTGATTATATTCTAGCTCCAATATCAATGAATAATTGGATTCTTATATTTTATTATTAGCCTAGAAACATTAGTGCATTTGATTGTCTCGTGATTCTACTATGGCTCCATCACATATATTTAAAGTTACAGATTCCTATCAATGATTATCTGGATTGTTTTTTCTTATAGCTTGATTACCTGGATTCTACATCCTTAGAATCATCGGCCACAACTCTTGCACCCTGACAAATAATGAAAGATAAAAAGTGGAATATATACCAATGAATACAGGATTTTTTAAAAATTGTAATCAAATACAACCATTAAATCCATCGCCCAATTTCCCCTATAAATTCATGGGATTACTTATGATGAATGCAATGCAAAGCAGTCCACTCAATTAACATTAAGATGGCAGCTTACAGACGTCTTGCAGCAGGATTGTGGTTTTGCTTTCTCTCAGTCCTACTACTGAGCACTATGCTTAGTCAAGCATCTGACCCCAAATCAACCTTTAAAGGTGAGTGTAAATATATATAGCTGCTCTAATTTATCAAAAATTAAAGATTTTGACAATCAATTTTACAAGTCTGAAATTCTTTTAATATTTGATTATAGAGTAGTTTATTTCTTATAAATATTTCAGATCATAAAACTCTTATTTTAACTCAGAGTGCACTGCTTTCCCATAAGATTGTGTGACGGTATTTTTCTCATAAATATTTTGGATCGATAATTTTTTAATATTTTTAACCATGTATATTATTTTCAAATAGATTGTGTGATATATTTTTTTCTCTTCATTGTTTCAGCTCACAAAACTCCTTTATTAAATCATAATATATTGTTTCCAAATTAAATTTTTTAATCGTAGTATATTGTTTCTAGATTAGTGTGATAAATCATTCCTCAATATTTCAAAAATGTTATTTTTATTCATTTCTATTATATGTACTAAGAGATGAGGAAGTGTTATCATTGTTGCAAGGAAAATTGGGTGTTGTAAATGAAGAAATTGATCTCCATTGCGGGATGTGTTGTACTCTAAACTGTTGTGACCCATGATCCATGATTGCACTCTATGACCATGATGATACAATGTTTTTATTTCCTTTATTTTGTATCACACTTGTGTTTGTACTCATTTAATTTTATGTATCACACTAGTTGATCCACCATCACTATGATAGAATGCTTTTATTCACTTTACTCCATGATCCATCATCCCCATCACTATGATAGAATGCTTTTATTCACTTTACTCCATGATCCATCATCCCCATCACTATGATAGAATGCTTTAATGCTTTTATTATGTATCGCACTCCATGATCCATCATCCCCACTACTTTATAATATTATCATTTTTGTAGGTATTTTGTAAATGGCACACCAAAGAATTGCATACACACAATCATCTACTCATTTTGGTGATGGCTATTGCTATTGGTGTTGCCATTTTTAAGTATATGTGTACTTTCATTAATGATGAAGTTTTGGTAAAGCATTGAAGAAAACTCTTTGCAACTATAAAGGATGATGACATTATTTCTTAAATTTCAAGAAATGCATTTCCTAAAATATGATTTGCAGTAGTTTGGCTAGATGTTGCTTGTTTTATTTAGGAAAAATTTGCATACAATGTATATTTTATTTTTGTGAATTAGATTTCTTTGTATTCAAATTATGAAGTTCTAATAGCACTAACTGTGACTATGTTTAAAATAGTTAATAAATTTAATGATAAAATAAGTTTTGTTTTAGATTAAGGAAAAAATAGGTTTTCAAGAGGGGCAAAACCCTTTACAAATAGATTTTGAGGGGGATATGGAACCCCATCAAAATGAAACATTGCAAGAGATAAGAAATTTACAAATAGATTTTGAGGGGGATATGGAACCCCATCAAGATGAAACACTGCAAGAGATAAGAAATTTACAAATAGATTTTGAGGGGGATATGGAACCCCATCAAGATGAAACACTCCAAGAGATAAGAAATTGTTAACTAGCAGCCCAAAACTCAGGACACAAGGCCAAAGCCTCAAATGAAAGATGAAATCTCCCGAGAAAAAAGAGCTTGAGGTTTTGACGGACATCCCAACCCAATCCTAACCTGACATTAATAATATATAATTATATTTCACACGTAATCAATAAATCTGATATTAATTCCTCTTATACAAAAAATAGATTAGTTTGAATCTAATTTGTACTATACCTAATATTATAGAATTCTTCTTGATTTTATCCTTCATTTTCTTCCTTGTAAATCTTATGTAGTTTCAAAATTATTGAGATTGTCACAATGAATCTACAATATCGCCATTCCATAATAAATAAATTATAATAAGCTTGGATACCCCTCAATTTTCCTCCTAAGACAATTTATGACAATCAATATTAAATGTTAGATTCTTCCATAGATTTTATGGAAATTGAAATTGAAGGTTGAAATTCAAGACAAGCCTCCAAAAAATAGTAAAGTTATTTATACAAATGGAAGTTGCACGAATGTTTTAGATAATGGTGTTTATAGTTATGTCGCAGATATAATAAATTTCATGGTACGAATATTTTTTTTGGAATACTAAAAATAAATATTTATAAATTAAGATAAATATACTTTATTACTTATAAAATTATCATTTTTAAAAAAATATTTGAACAATTAGAACAATGCTTACAGAAGGAGTTGTACACAACTGAACAAGAGAAAATATAAACCTATTTGATACTAAATTATGAGAAAATAAATGTGTATTATAATTAATTTAGATGTTTAGATAGAAATAATAAATCAAACAAATATAAATAAATAATTAAAGAAAAATGACAAAAAAAGAACAAGTGAAATTGTGATTCATTTGAAAACTAGATCAAATTTATTCTAGTCAATATTGTACTTACAATTCTGAAACCATAGATCAAATTTATTCTAGTCAATATTGTACTTACAATTCTGACATTCTTGAAGTTATTTTTCATCATCTTCTTTATAGAGTTTGTGTATTTTTTACTTATATATTGCAATAATTTCTATTAGACATTATAATTATTTCTACTAATGTTTTTTTCTACAAAGCTTTTTTCTAAGAATGTGCTTTAGTGATTACTTGCTATGTGACTAGTGCTATTAATTTAGTGATTACTTGCTATGTGACTAGTGCTATTAATTTGTTGTTAATGTGTTTCACAGCAAAGAGAACAAAGCACAAAAAACTAGGTCGCAGTCTTCAAGGTATCTGCCACTTTTGCTTCTAGCAGGGTACTATTTTGAGATGCCCTCTTAAGATCCTAGATATCTTGGGGGAAATTCTCATCTTTCTTTTTCAGGTTAGCTCTCGTCCTCATGTTCGAGCCCATGGTATGCTCCCTAGATTTCTCCTTATCCATCTCCACGTCAAAAATGTCACATCCGGTTTTTGCGACTTCCTTCTTTTGCGGGTCCTTCAGTCGACTTATGCCGACTAGGAGGAATCGACATGATCAGGTATAAGATGAAACATGGTAAAAGTTTATTTAAATGAGATGGAGTTGCAAATATAGCAATTTTTTTTAAATGGTTATTTAATTGTTGAGGCATATTTAACATGTGATGAATTACTGATGATGATTTTTCCTTGTCGAGTGTTTGAGTGGATGCAGGTCAGAGGATAGAGGTGTGGTTGAGGAGAGAGGTCTAGCTCCCCGCCTAGTGTCAGATTCGGATGACTGAGTGACACACACACACCACGGTTATACATGGAAATGGATGCATAATAATACTTGATTATTGTTGTGTGGTAGTAGGAAGTAAAATAATGCAAATTATAACTTCGTTAGTAATGCAAGTATAAATTAGATTAATTATTTTATCTTCCTATCATATTGTGATATAAATGTCAAAATTTATTAATTCATTTTGAATGGAAAATGAGATTTGAAATAGGCTATTTTTTTTTTATAATCGTTAGGAATTTTGAATTAACAAATTATGTTAAAGGTGTGGCCTTTTATTTTATCCTCTTTCTTTTACATTCTTTTCCAACGGAAGTAAATCAAGAATCAGTTATTTTTGGAAGTGGGGATTTAATGCCGAGAAACCTCTCCTATGAGGGACATCTTTCTTGTCAGGAACGAGGAGGAAAAAAAATAAAGATTGGGAAAAACACTGGGGTTGGAATTGGGGATTTAGAACTGAAGATAGTGACAGCGCTGGTTTGGGACAAGTTTCAGACTACAGACTCCATTGATAGCCAGGTTCCTCTTTTCTTTTTGAATGCTTTGGTTCGTTTACTGTCTTCCCCTGCAAATCAGTAGCGAGACTGTAACTTTAATTTTCATTGTCTTCGAAATCTGTTGCGGTTGCTGTAGCAAATATTAAATTATTGTTGGGATTAAGTCTTTGTATATAAGTAGAGATGGTATTACGGTACATATGAGCTTTCGTCTGCAAGTTGTGTTGATTTATTTATTTTTTTCCCCCTCTACCATGCTTCTATTTGCGTAATCATGCATCTTGAGGCCATTCTTTCCCTATTATATAAACCGCCTGCAAGTCTATGTATCGAGATGGATGAACTGGGCTCTAGTATTGCATTGTTGTTTTACTGATGGATACATACAGATATATTTATATATCCTAATTTTATCCTAGCGATTGTGATATTATCGACCCTTTCCTTTATCGATATAATCTCAAGAATGGACTAGAGCCTTATTAAGCCAGCATGCCCTACTACGTGGTGGTGGAAATCCTTGTAGTTTGGAACAGAATGGATGAGCCACTAGAAATGTCTGGACATTGCTTTAAACCATAACCGCATAGCTACCATGGTTCCATGTATGCTTTTTAATGGTTGAAAGAGGCAAAAAAATGTGGATGCCAGATCACCCCAACGTTGGAAGAATGGGTATGGGTGTGGTCACTACAGGAGACTGCCCAAATATTCGCCTCAGCATAGTGATCGAACCACAGGCATCACCTTGTTAGAATAGCGGCCTTAGCCATGGTTGCAATAGATTGTTGTTTTGTATTAGGTAGCCGGTTATCATAATACGGTTGGGTGATATTGGGAATTTGATCCACAGATGCTAGTGCCATTATGATTGGTACTGTTTGTGTTGATATAATTTAAATGTGTTTGTATTGTCTGTATTGCCGTTGCTAGAATATCTTAAAATTTTGTGGTTAATGCATGATAGAGGTATATTGGGAAACTCAGTTTGGTGTATTTAGATGGAAGATTGAAATGCTAACTGTTATTTTGGTTAGGGAACGACTCCATCAACTATCTCCGCAAGGCCATTTTTATCAATAATATGAAACCCACGATTTCAGTTCACCTGGCAATCCTTAAATTCCATTCTTTGCCTTAACAACAAGTTAACCGAGAGGATTGAGCATGGACAAGTATCTGCATATCATGGTTTCTGATGACTCCTAGTTTTGCATACATTCCTATCAGGCATTGTTGGACGTGCTTGAAAACTTAAACTATTTTTGATCAGCGAACTCTGTATTTCCGCTTGCAGTGGATTTAGGGCTTTCCAGTAACGAAAGTCTATAATAAGTTGAATTTAGGCGTTTACAATTTTGGTAGTTTGGTTAAGCCAGTAGCAACTGATCAATTGAAATTAGTTTTATTGAGAAATGAAAGACTAGCTAAGCTTTTTCAGCTGACACGAAAATGTGCTGTTATCCATCTTGTTTTTAACATACTACCAGTCTGTTCATCTGATTTCGAATTGCATCAGTTTTGGTCAAGTTTTCTATTTTTATGTTAGTAATTACGACAAATAATCTGTTACTAGTACAATTCATGTAAGATTAGTCATGAGAATGTTTTTTTTTTAGTTAAATCAAATCAAGATGAAGAAATGTTAAAATTATATCTTTATGAACTCTATCATTTAGGATGCTGTTACTTTTATTTATTTATTATTGTTTTACAAGGGATTTGGAAAGTATCAACTAGGATGGAAGATGTGCCGAATGTAGAATAACAAGGGAGGGTAAATTTTGTTTGCCTGCCAGTTCAAATCTGGATTAAAAATTCACTTTGGCCAAAGTATATTACTGCATATGTTTCCATTGATTATGCATGGTTAAAATTTACCCCTTGCTACATCCGTTGAATGGAACCTACGATAGGCATATATGCTATAGGTCAAGTTTCACGGCTGCACTAAGACCATCCGAATCTGCCAGTAGCGAGAAGCTAGGCCTCTCGTGCAGGGACGGGGCGTTCTTCGTGTCAGGAAGAACCCCGGGGAAGCTCATCACTTCCGGAGCTGACCACTCCACGGTTGGGCGGTAAAGCGCCTGGACCCCACCTCTGTTCTCAAGGAAGCGTAAGGGACACAATCCGAGGCTCAGGAGACAGAATCTGATGAGTTGATACTTCCAGTGTTATCTTCTTTTCTCCTCTTTTTCTTGAGGTACTTATATGGTGATCGACAAGTTGGTCGACACGTCTAAATGTAAAAACTTGTTATATCATTGTAACCTGAAAACTATGATTTCTTAATCCGACAAGTTGGTCGGCATGTATCTGGATGTAATTTATCTTGTGGCTCATTGTACTTTCGACAAGTTGGTCGTTTGTATTTACTTAAATGTTGAATATTTTAGATGTAATGAAATGCAATGTCGACTTTGTCTTTCGACTTTCGACCTTATATGCTTTTATGCTCATGTGGTGTTTGTGCTATAATTCAGTCTTTACAAAAAATTAGTTTATCGTCGTAAGCCATCTCTAACTTTCCCACCATGGTGTTCATGGTGTCAAAAGTGAGTTTGATAACCTTGTGGATAGTTTCAATAATATTCTTAAGAGAATCCTTGATGTTACTCAATTTATCATCAAACCCAATAACTTTACTCTCATAATCCTTCTGGAGTTTTTGCATAGCATCATCTATCTTCATCATTCAATCTACAACTAAATTCTGCTCCTCCTCAATCCAAAACTCGATCTCTTTGTTCCCATATTTAATACCTTTCATTTCTAAAACCTCAATTTTTCTACTCATAGCTCTATACTTCAGCTGCAAATCATTAATCTTTGTAGAAACTCCACTTAATTAGCCTGAAGAAGTCCATTACACCATTCATGGAAATTGCTAGAATATCATCTGGGTATTTTTGGTCTGCTGTAAAATAGTGGGAATCAGTCATTAAATACAATAAAAATCTAAGTAATTCTTCTTTGTCAGTAGCTAGCTATGAAGTATAGGAAAAAGTAGTAGAGACATTCTTAGCCGGTCCAGCTAGGGGAGTATGCAAGACCGAGGCTTTACCTTTATCAACTCAATGAAGGGTCATCCTGCACTTAGACTTTCCTTTACCAGTCACAGAGGCAACAACCTTTTTTGAAGCCTTATGTTTACCTTTTTGAAAAAGGGAGTGAGTAGGGGTAGCAGTAGAATTAATTTTTAAGGAGGCACATATTCCTCTTCTTCTGCGTCAATTTCCCACTCATCGTCCTCATTTGAGAAGCTAGTATCAGTATCTTCCTCTTCAGAGACACTAATAGAGGATGAAGCAGAAAGCGTAGCTTTGTCATACTTGTAAATTAACAAAAAGGGGCCCTCATGGGAAAAAGGGTTTTTGGAAGGATTTTTCCTATGCTCTTTTATGCTTGTTTTCAGAGAAGAAAATAGATAGAAGGCGATTGAAACCCTAACGTAGTGCCAAAAGTGGTTCAAGAGAGAAAAGTGATGACCAAAGGAAAGGGTGAATCTTCTATTCAGAGTAATATACTCCATAATCACCTTTAATAGATCCTTCTATTTTTTTTATATCTTAGCAGTGCGGTAACTACTTTTAGACACCTTAACCAAATCTTCCCCCTCCTCTATATTAGGTGATTTTTGCACCACTGCATTAGAGAACTTCCAGTCCCTATAGAACTTGATACCATCTGTCAAAATCCTAGCGATTTCAACAATTAACTTCTCATTAATAACAACATTCCTACCAAAAAGAACAACACTTCCATCTTTCTAGTTCTTGGTCAAGATCTTGGTGACTTTTGGGTCCCATCCATGGAGCTTCCTAAGAAAGAGATCGAGACCACCTCTCGCCACAAGTATCCAAATGGTGAAATTACGATTCATCTGGTCACAATTAATCAGCTCAACACATCTTCTATCACCTCCCATCTCCAAATTATAAAATTAGTAGGGCATAAGATACAAAGAGAACAAGGGCTGCTCGCAGCTGGAGTCCCTGCCTAAGGTGGGGAAACCAGAGGAAGTGTGTAACCAGTATTCTCATTAGGTTTGGACTTTGTTTGAGATGACAGAAGAGATGCCTTTTAACCTAGGCATAGGCGGATTCTTCTGTGAAGATCGATTATTACAATCAATGAATTCAGAGCATAGAAACAGAGTATAACTTGTACTAGATTAATGCAGCAATAAAGATATTATTAATCATAGATGCAGATTACAAAAGCAGACAGAAACAGAGCTCTAAATCAAATTCCTCTTATAGAACACCAAGAGAGTCACTACAAATGTATTCGTGGTTTAGGTTAAGTAACCATGTGAACTAAGAAAAAGGTTGTAACTAAATTCCAAATCTATGCCACACTTGTAACTAACTGACAACAACACCATCAAGGTAGAAATTCGAAGGATTTATACCTCTGACCTCTGCTTTAATGCAGCTCGCAGAGCTGGACAGCAATAACACTATAATATCCAGAAAAAAATAAAGTAGTTCATGTTTTATACCACATCTCTACTTTAGTGGAAGTTTCTTTATATGTGCCCCTTGCCATGATGGTATAGTGAAAGAATGAAGAAGATTATTTATATATGCCCTGTGCTATGGAGAATGAAAGGAGGAATATTTTTCAAGGCTGGCTGAAGTCATTGTCTATAGAGATTTCAATATGTATAATGCCTATTCCTAAGAGCTGAAGACCCAATTCATTAGAGCATTACCATTTTGTTTTCCTTGCCAGAGGTTCTAAGGCTGGCTGGTACTATATTGACTGCCCTAATACATTCAACATGTGTTCAGCAACAAATTATGGTTGAGAATATCTCTTTTTTCCTTTTTTTTTTCCAAATTATTCTTCTTTGAGCTTTTCATGGCTTTTATTCATTCAAACATAGAGTTTCAAAATTTAACTATGTTAAGATTTACTATGACTGTTACATTAACCAGTATGCTTAGTTTTGGCCATTGCAAATGGCTATCCAGTCTCGGTTATCAATCTGCTCCTTTAACCAGGCAAACTCCGCCCACTTTCTGGCTGGCTCTAAAAATAAAGGAGTGTCGCAGGCATAGACTTCTTATTACCTAAAGACGCCGGCTATACTCGATCTCTTTCTAGAATCGGATATGCAACTGGAGGTTCTACTCCAGGATATGGACCCGAGCCAAGGGAAGCTGGGGGGTTGGTGGAAGAGGTCCTGCGAAAAGACCTACCTCCTTCCTTCAGCCCGCCTATAGGCGTGTATCGCCCACTGGCAGCAGCAAGGGGCTCTCCCTCCTATCTGGCGACCACTAACTCTATTCTGCTGATTTGCGATTTTGGGGAGCGGAGCTTAGGGGGGACAGGCCCAAAACATTCATCTCCGACTCCTTGGTTGAGGCTGTTCCGCTGGGAACCAGACCTGAGCCTGAGTTAGATTCTTTATGAAATTTCTATGCTCAATTTACTGTAACTTTTGGTAGCCCTAACTTGTCCAAAATATATACAAAGAGCATATCGCCTCAAATAATCATATTTAAAAATATAATCTATAATTTACTTGAGCCAATATGCCATAACCATCTAAGCACACTCCTACTTGATCTGGTGCGTATTATTAAAAATTCAACTTACCATGAATGAAGTGTTATAATCACTCAACAAACTCAAGAATAAAAACCCAAGCTTGCAATGTACAGAATTTCGTAGACTGAGCTTGCATTGTAAACTCTCTTTCTACTTGGGTTTATAGCCCAGAGTCAAACTGTTACCCCACGCTTCTCCAACACAAAATCAAAATGCCAAAACGCTTCTCTTCAGAAAGATAGGTATCAACTCCACATTCTTCCCTGTAAAGGCCATTCAAATTATAAGCCATAACTTCTGAATTAAGCAGGACAAAGAATGAAGAAAAGAACATGACTACTATTTAATTTTCCCAGCTCAGTCGGAGCAGATCATTTAAGCCGTCGCTACTAAGCCTCTTGAAATACCGTAATGGCTACCACAATCATTACAGTTACTATGATTGAAATTAGTCAACCTGTACAAACAACTTAGCAAATGTATCAGCTTAACGAAATACAAATATATATCAAATAGAACACAAATCCTCCATATCTGCCATTAATTGCAGAAATTGTGGGGAATACTTTAAAATGTATCTGCATTTTAAGCCACCGCTGTCACACGGATCGATGCACCAAACTCTCCAATTTATCTCCACCTCGCCGCATGCAAACAAACCCTAAGTAACGAGTTTTCCTCCTCTGCATCCATTACGTGGAATGCAGCCATAAATGGACGGGTGGAGGCCTGTTCAGAGAAAAGGACAACTGGAATCCCCATGCCATGCAAGAAGGAAAAAAATTCCCGCCCTGCAGAATACCGCTTGCAATGCCTATCCTATTTTCCCTAATATTTGTATGGAAAAAGGAAAAGACTACCGAGAAAATAGCCAATAGCGAATAGAAAAAAATGAATTTATAATATTGACGTCAGAACAATTCTAAATTTTCTGAAAAGCTATAGTTTTTGTCAAGATTTTTACACATTTCGGGGTTTCCAAGGAGCAAACTAATGCTTCAAAAGCTATCGACAACATTAGTTCCCTGCCTTAACGGCAGGGACTAATAACTAGAGAAGAACCCACAACCACTAGATGAATAACCAAAGAGGCAAGAAATACACCCACAAAATATTTGAGGACATATTTTTAAAATCTGCATTCAATACACTAGCATAGATGGGCTTTATTTTAATTATGATACAATGCACCATAGCTCTCATGGGAAATGATTATTTAGCAATGTTAAATTAGTATAGCTTGATCTTTTGAGATGGCAATCTAGGTTTAGCTTATTAGAGCACAATTTGTTCTTCCGCCTCATTTCATTGAATAGTATAGCTTATAAGGAATTAAGACATCACACTTTTGTAGGCGATGTGGTTAGTGTTGTCCATCCATTATTTTTTTCCTCAAATTCTCAATGGGTATTATGTACTAGCCACTGTTAGGATATTCCACTATGTACTGGCTCTCCAACTCTATCCACATGGTTGTGAGAAGTAAAGGCAATGATTCTCATGAACATATTTCTTTGACATCTTGTTGATGTAGGAGTGTCATGATCCTAACTAATATACCTTCGTTGGCCACTTTGGTTTCCTACTTTCTAACATCCACTTTCAAGGAGTAATGCCATTGCCATTACATCCTTGAGGTCTTTATAGCTAATGAATGACTCATTTCTTGAGAAGAGAGACTATTCATATTTGACACTCCTGTTGATTTTTCTAATGATGTTACTTCCACTTGATCTACAATGTCTATATCCTAAAAGGTTGTCTAACCCTTGACCTATCAACATGCTAGAGAGGAAAATATTCAATTATTTTGATTTTGTATCTATATCCATTTTGAATTTCTATGATCCTTTCTAAGTTCGTATAGACGGTTAGAGAAAGAACCTTAATCAAATTGTGTGATTTTTCTTAAGTCGTTAAATCTATAACCCTATTTATACAATCAATACATTTCCTTCCCTTTTTTTTTTTCATTTCTTATGCAAAAGTGGCAAAAGTAGAGGATGTGATGGCCCTCAAATGGAAGATGGGGTGGCGCGTGATGATCAACTCAGATGTCCTTCTATTCAATAAGAGCAAAACTGGTTGCATGATGACTTGGGCTTCTAAAGTTCACGGTGATTCCTTGCCATATTCTTAGTCTTGCTTGTTAGTTTATTATTATTAGTTTGAACCCATTTATTATTCTTATAGATGTTTATTAATTTTTCTTGCTAGTATCTAATTTATTACTTTTTACAGGTCCGAAACGGTGGATTGTGGGTTTTGATCCTTGTGTTGGCTTCATAGGAAATCCAGGCCAACAACCCTTCTCTTATAGACTACATTTTCTTGGCTTCTATACGATTTTCTCTTTATTCTATACTCAGATGAAAATGATGGTTTCCATAAAGCCCTTGTGAGGGTTTTTCTAGATTTACACGGAGAGTAGCACATGGGTATATTTTCTTCTTGTAGAGAATATGATGGTAGCATACCTATTGTTAACAGGTCAAAGCTAGGCTTGCCATGTTCAGTTCCACCATGAAATAGGTAATGCCTTGCCATATTCTTAGTCTTGCTTGTTAGTTTATTATTATTTTTTGACCAGTTTATTATTCTTATAGATGTTTACTAGTATCTGATTTATTACTTTGTACAGGTCCAAAATAGTGGATTGGGGGATCTGATCCTTGTGTTGGCTTCATGGGAAATCCATTCTAGTGACCCTCCTCTTATAGAATAAATTTTCTTGCCTTCTATACACATTTCTCTTTACTCTGTACTTAGATGGAAATGATAGTTTTCATAAAACACTTGCGAAGGTTTTCTTGGATTTACACGAAGACTATATGGGTATATTATCCTCTAGTACAGAATATGAAGGTAGCATACCTATTGTTAAGAGGTCAAGCTAGGGTTTCCATGTTCAGTTCCACCATCACATAAGATTGACCAAGCTGTTTGTGGGATTTTCTACATCTCGATCAAGCTTGTTTAGAATGCCTCATACGTATGGTGGCTTCTCAGCGTACAAGTGAGTCCACCGTACAGTGGCTGCTCACCATGTGGTGAGGCATACATGTGCGGGGAGAGTATGTGGAGTGTGTGGGGTTGTCCATTCACCATACGATGAGGTGTACAGAGAGTTGTGTGTGGAAAGGTGTGGCTGCCATGACCCCACTATAGGACTCATCTCCTAACCATACGGTGGCTGTCATGACCCGTACAATGAGTGCCATGACCATACGGTGATTGCCTGATCGCAAGCTGGTATGCTGAAGCCAATACCAATACGGTGGATATGGCATAGTGTAGCTGATACATTGAAGTAGTACAGTGATGCCGGTGGTGACCGTTGGTTGGATTGGATGAATGGAAAGGCTGAGTTAGTTAACTGTCTGTGAAGTAATGGTTAAAGTACCAGATTTCATAATGAATTGTGGTGTATATAAATCGCTGCATGATTCGTTGGTATAAGGGTGCAGCGAGAGGATAGAAAGTAGGGGATGCACTAATGCTGTTGAGATACTCGATAAGTTACAGAGGGTCAATGTCTATGAAACTTGGTGTTTGAGTGTTCAATAATTGTAGAACTAAGGTTGAGAATTTATATTTGAAAGCAAACAATTTGTAACTTATATGTAACCTGATTTATGATAATATAAGTGACTATTGCTTTGGGTGTGTGAATTTTTTACCTATAAGAGTTTTCCCACGGAAATACTGGTGTTCTATTTTATGCTTGTTTATCCTTCTGTGCTTACTCACTACTACATTTGAGGCTATATTTTGATGACTATTTGTTGGATTTTCAATGCCTATTGCTCGACCCTTCAACAGATGTGTTCGTCGGCATTTTTGCGTTGCAAATTGCTACGGAAGTGATAACGGTCAGTATTTCGACATCTGTTTCCATCGGAACTTGCCACATTAATAGAAACTTCACTATGGTATTTCATACGGTATATCTATCGAAACTCCGATAAACCATATGGAAGTCCCGTTGAAAAACTCTGTCGAAATAACTGTTGGAATGGCGACGCATATGCAATGACTATCAGACAGGACAACCCCTCAAATGTATAGCAGTCTCATCACACATATCTGTCGAAAAGGACTTCTCTCCAACATTATACATGTCGGGAGGGTGACGGATATGCAATGAATGTCTGACAGGATAACCCGTCGGACATATAGCACTATTGTCAAAAAAAGTTTCATGAGTGTCGAAAAAGCGATAGATATGCACATTAAAGATAACAAAGCTCAAGAGACCATCATAGTTGGTCTCTTTCTTTGGTCCATATTATTGACAAAATGGTTTACCTTTCATTAGCTCATCAAATGCAGGGATTTGAAAGAATTTAATAGAATATTTTCATCATAACATATATTATTTAAGTTGATGTTGCATGAATTTATCTACTTCGCGCACTTGTAGACTACAATGATAGCGATAACGAAGCATCTCCTCCCAATGTCTACATTATTCAAGCCATAGGAGGGGATTCTTTTTTATGGCTATCCTCCTAGTCTATAAGTGCGGGAAGTAGATAAATTCATTCAATGTCAAACTAAAATAATGTACGTTAGTGATGAAAATATCTTCTATTAAATTTTTTCAAATCCCCACATTTGATGAGTTAATGAAAGGTAAAACATTTTGTCAGTAATATGGACCGAAGAAAGAGACCAACTATGATGGTCTCTTGAGTTTTGTTATCTTTACTCCTAGCTACTAGGTAAGGCCTGGAAGACTTATACTTGTCGATCATCAAGAATAATCACTACCTTGCCTTTATGTACACTACACAGTATCCAATAATAAGAGAAGACATAAAATATGAATGGATAAAAGAAATGAAAGATACAATAATATTATCTTGTTGTTTACCTTCTCATAAATGATCTGAGTCTCGCAAAAGTAATTTTATACGATCACTCGCACATTTTGTGCATGGATAAGAAATAGTATCCAAAGTTTCTAGATTCTGAGAAGAGGTATGAGTGGAGGCCAAAGAATGGATATTTGTGAAGGTTTTATAGACGTAGGTTACTAAATCATCATCTCTTCACTAGTACTCAATCTAGAAACCCTCGTATGTATATAGCCACTCTAGCAAATCTCCACAAAAATCCCTTCTGGCCTCTACTACATATACATCTTCTTAGAATCTAAAAACTCTCCATCATTGATTCCCGTCATTTTTTCAGCATCTCCGTGGACTGAGACATTAAATTATTGAGCTTCTCTTTGTTTCAAGAATAGTTTAACATTCTCTACTTAACAAGGTGAACCACGTGAAGGTGGAAGCTCATCTGCCCCCTCCTAGGAGCCTCTTATGACCCTTTACGACATTTTAGGACCTCTAAGATATATTCTTAGGGATCATTAAGGGTTGTAAAGAGTCATAAGGGGTCCTAGGACACAACAACTAAGAAACATATATGTAGGCATCATGGTCACAATTTTTTGGAGACACAACATAATTGAGTGGTATACCTAGATGATGCAAAGCAACCACTACTCCTCTAGTTCCAAGTCGACATAGTGGGATCAAAAAACCATAGATAAGGAATAAATTTAGAGAGTAGACGAGGTCCATAATGACCAAAATAATCTAGGGCCATAATGACCCTGTATTATTTTGGTCATTATGACCCTCCTCCACTCTCTAAATTTATTCCTTATCTATGATTTTTGGATCCCACACTGACTTGGAACCGAAGGAGTAGTGGTTTCTTTTCATCATCTAGGTATACCACTCAATTATGTTGTGTCTCCAAAAAATTGTGACCATGATGCCTACATTTATGTTTCTCAGCTGTTGTGATATCTACATTTATGTTTCTCAATTGTTGTGTTTATGTGCATCTTCTTAATGTTTCCCAATAGATCTCTTTCCAGAAAACAAATGCTTTGGTTTTAGGTTCACTATCACTCTATCAGCCTCTCCCTTGCGAGCATCCTTGCTTCTCTTCTTTGATTCATTCTTTCCAAGTTTAATAGCTTTCAATTTTTGAGCTGAATCCTTGAAACCATCTCCTGGAACAACTTCACCAGGAAGCCTAGACCTAGATCTTGACCATGATAATAGATGATGCTTCTTGTTTGGCTAATCAATATCCATGGCATCAACATTTTCGTCCACTCCACTGGACCTCTCTCATTTGTGGCCTTTTCGCGACACTAACCTACTTTGAACTCTATCTATTGTTGTCAAAGGACCTAGGCCCAGGCTAGAAAGATGTCTTCCCATTCTCTATTTCCTCTATTGTAGAATTTTATATTTGAAATGACAAGGGTAAGGCTTAAAGAATTTAATTTTGCATTGCAGTATGTATTTGTTGCAATAGGAGAGCATCAAGCACCACATTCAGCACAATATGATCACTAAACAGGTCTGCATGTTTTATGAAACACCTATCCACAATAGAATGGGAAGACATCTTTCTAGCCTAGGCTTGGATCCTTCATAAATTAGCGTCATAATAATTGAAGTAGATGAGAGATGAGAAATTATCTTCCCAAGAAAAATATCATAAATGATCTATGTGTACTCCAATTCATGTGCCCTCTGTGCATACCTAAATGATATATTTGAAACAACAAGGGCAAGGCTTAAAGAAGTTAATTTTGCATCACTGTAGTTGTTGCAGCAGCAAAGCATCAGACACCACCTTCAGCACAATATGATCACCTATCCACAATGACCAAATTTCATAAAATATACAGACCTTTCTAGTGATCATATTGTGTTGAAGGTGGTGTCTGATGCTTTGTTGTTGCAATAACTAGAGACTGTGATGCAAAATTAACTTCTTTAAGCCTTACCCTTATTGTTTCAAATATATCATTTAGGTAGGCATATAGGCATAGGAATTGGGGTACACATAGTTCATTTATGAGATTTTTGTTGGGAAGCTAATTGCTCAGCTCTCATCTACTTCATTTATTATGAAGCTAACTGCCCAAGGATCCAGGCCCAGGCTAGAAAGATGTCTTCCCATTTTGTTTAAGCCATATTCCTTGTTCTTGTGTAGCAGGGTTGTGGAAGTGATTAACAAAGTCAAGGAACTCTACTTAATCCTTGAGTTGAGGCTAATTCCTTGAGTGGATTCCAAGTTACTTGTTGAATCCTCGAGTTGAGTTGGTCTTCTTAAGGTGATAGTAGAGTGCTTTGCATCAAGATGTATGAAACAAAGAAGAAGAGGAATATCAATATAAGATTAAATTCTCTGCAACTCTGGTAATGCACTATCACATGGAACAGTGAATAGAACAATGAATCCATATGTGTGTTTGAACGTGATCTTGGTTGGGTGATGATAGAGGAACATTTACTTTTGTTCTATTTACATGTTCATGAAATCATTATACTATTTTTGTTGTTAATAAAGTCAAGAAATTGACTGGTGTTGGTGACTGTGACTGGTAAAGGGGTTAGGAGAGTTAGACCAGAAACTTTTCATCAAAATGGCTTGACATAATGAAGATACAAGAAGCTAGAGAGATAGTTCTTTACAAATTCTATTGTCACATCCTGTCATTAAATGGACCATGGGCATGGGTTAGGAGAGATAGACTAGAAACTGAAATGAATAGAAGAAATATATATATGGATGTAATGTAGTTCTGTCCATGTACTCTATATGTCCCAGATACAAATTATGTATGCATCTCTATTTGGATATGGTTGTGTGTGGTCATTAAACAACTTGTATATGGTCAATACAAGATTTGAGCTGTATATTTAGCCAAAAAAAATGAAAATGGAAATGTTCAAACAGTCAAAGATGCAAAAAGAAAAATAGTTTACAGAGAGAGGAAAACACTTATCATGTCACACATATGACTCATCATTAAACTCAAAAGTGGAAGCCTTGTCTGAGATTTTCTATGTCAACATTCTACATAGTTTGTTGTCTTTTACACACTATTTTTTGTACTGACATCTATCTCATATCCAAGGCTTTTAAATTTTTTTAGAATGTATTGGATGCCTTATCTTTCTAGTGTCACTATTTTATATACACCCAAATTTGAAGTGAAAGCTATTTATATTTATAAATCAAGTGTTACATGTTTTTCTAGTATAGTTGATGCCAACTATTGTATCCTCATGCAAAGAGAGAATAATCAGTTGCAAAAGAATGATCTGCACAACATTTGTAAGCATTATCATTTTGAGATCCCTAGTTCAAAAGCAAAATTGTGCCCTTAATGTATCAAGATAGTCCGCTAATGAAAGGAAAAACTTCAATTTGTGTAGTTTTGAGATGACCACTTTGAATTCAAGAAAGAGTTTAGATGGCACCAAAAGGAAAAAGGAGTAATAACCTAATTGAAAACAAGTGTTCAGAAATTGAGGGATGGCTTGATCAATGGTGTGTTTGTCTTAGATAAACCATACTAGCATTCAATGTGTATCTATATTGTGATTGGAAGATACAATATGAATATTTCAAACCTATGTTCTGGTGATAAAGAGGATGATTCAACTATGAGAGAAATGAGTATGATAGAGTGTTTATAAAAATTCAATGGTATTCGTAAGAGGTAGGAGAGTCACACTAAAAAGTGTAGAAAGTATGCAATTTTCCTGAAGTAGTTTTAACTTTGGTTATGCGCTTTATAATGGTTATGACCCCAAAAAGGGGATTAACTTACCTTAGAAGGGCTCATTTCAGGCTAATATATAGTAATATACTAAAACAACATCGAAGATTTCTTTTCCTCCTTATGATGTGCTATTTGTGTACCCACTTAAGAATGCCATGTATGAATTATGTCTTTTGTAAGATATTAATCTCTCACGTTAACAATTTATTTTGAAGTGTCATTTTGCACGATATTTCATTATGAAGTCTATCAAGTGTTAGAAAAGTGTGTTATTGCTCTCTATAGTACACCATTTATATGATTTTTTCAACATGAAGGATGCAGTTCTACTATACTAGTATGATAGATATGTGAGTCTGATCCCTATCAATCTAAATCCACATATATAAGTGATCCGTGCACCAAAGAAGAGAAAAATGGAAAAGAGAGTAAACTAGAATTGATTTACTATTGAATTTGTAGAATCTAGATCTATCTGGAACTATATAATTTACCAAATCTAGAATGGTGTATTTTTTTACCGCATTTTGAATGTGGATTATACCATCGAATTATCTTGATAGATCTACAATCCTCTTTTATCCATAAGAGATAAGAAAGGGAATTATATTTTAGTCAATTCTTGTAATATTTGTATTTCAGTCAATTCATGTAATATTTTTTATACATTTAAACAAATAAAAAAATGAATAAAACACTCACAACCTCTATGAAATGGGTGCCCTAGCTTCAAACTAGTGAAATACAATGCAATAAAACCAAATAACAAAAAAGACATGGTCAAGTTCGGGCATGCAAGCAAAAGTCCAGTTCGGGCCTACCTCGCGCATGCAAGAAAAAGTCTAATTCTGGCCTCTTCATGCACACAAGCAAAAGACCAGTGCCCTCTTCCCTCTTTGTGCATGGTTCCCTCTTCCCTCTTTGCGCAAGGTGCCCTCTTCGCAGCTCGCAAGCAAAAGTCTAGTGCTTACACAAATAGAGTTCCCTAACATTCTTAATAAAGGTCTAATTTTGTAGACTGCTAGCACGAAGGAAGATTTGACCTAGCCAAATCTTCCTTGTACCACACAAAAAAATGTGTGATAACTATGTCTAATCCAACCTTAATTGTTTAAGAATTCATCATATTAGATAAAGTATGTTAAAGAATTGTTGGGGGTTCTATTAGACCTTTGTTGTAAACATGCCATTGGTTTGGTTTTGTAAAAAAAAATTTTGTGCTAAATTCATTTAAACAGAACATTAAGCATAGTAATAATATGCTTAAACTTGGTGTCCATATTCTTTTCAAATTCTATGGACCTACTCAGTCGGTTCCTCTATTGGAAGTCTTGGTGAGGAAGGTCATCCATCAACAGTTCTGGAATGACAACAAGCTCAAAAGGGCTATGCAGTAGTATGATTTATGGTTAGGTAATGCTTTAGTTGGCAGTTTGTTCTTGAGGTCTCAATTGCTCCAAAAACATGAATTTATGGTCATGTATGATGCATTGCAAAAATCATTTGAGAAGCAAAGCCCTCGCTTCATGAAATCTACCCTACAAGCCACAGTGAGGGTTATGGGTTTTCAGCTGGAAGAAAGAGTGAATCGTACAGGGTATGCTATTTTGGTTATGTTGAGTCTATCAAACAAGGATTATACATTGCAGACTTCTCAGGGGTCTCTTCTAGTGTTCCACTTTAGTTGTTTCCTGGTGAATAGTGTGCGATGCTTGGATCTCAGGGTTTCAATTTTAAAACTGCTCAGGGTCATGTTCATGGAGTCTCGATGGTGTCAGGTGGAGATGATACTAATTCTAGTTGGTCAACGCCTCATTCCAGTGAACAAGTTCAAACTTGGGAGTTAGTGGCACCTGTTGTGTCTCTTGAAGCTTCAGGAATGAAATGCGGGTCAGGTTGGGAGACTGCACCTCAGCCCCACTTGAACACTGGTTGGGAGAGTGTATCACAACCCTCAAGAGATCAGGTATCCCCACATGTGGCTGACTATGCAGAAATGGAGGAGTAACATTAAGATAGTTCTAATTTTTGATATTTTGTATTAGGAATGCTCAAACTTTGTCATTTTCAGAGGAAGTTTTTGTATTTTGATTGCTCAAATTTTTTCATCAAGGGAGGAAACATTATCTCCAAATTTTATTTTGAGCAATAAAATTTCATCGATATAAGTAACAATGTAAATATCAATGATCACCTTTCTTGTATTTAGTGATGATTCTGGGTTTTCTTACCGATTCTTTCCCGGTTGAGCTTTTTTGAATCATATTTTTTAAAAATAATATATTCAGTGGCTTGACCACTTTTGCCAAAAATAAAATAAAATAATATGCTTAATCTATTAGTAATTGGCAAATTAAATGCAGATAACACCTTTATCAGTTTAGCATGTTTAATGCATAGTAATTACAAATTGATTCTTATCTGCATTGTTATAAATTTACTGCAAGGTCAAATCTTCTTTTGTGCTAGCAGTCTACAAAATTAGACCTTTATTTTAAATGCATTTAACACAATTTTTTTTACAAAACTGAACCAATGGCATGTTTACAACAAAGCTCTAATAGAACTCCCAACAATTCTTAAAGATACTTTATCTGATATGATGAATTCTTAAACAATTAAGGTTGGAGTAGACATAGTTATCACATAGTTTTTTGTACGGTACAAGGAAGATGTGTCCACATTTGGTGAAGGTTTGATCATGTTTTTGAGTATTTTTATTACATTAACAAGGTTTTTAAGTGAGGATTGAGTCCCTATTTTTTATATTTCTATTAAAATTGTTTAAGATAGTGAAGGTTACGACCATAAGGAATATGTTGATTCATTAAAATGAATCAATGTATCACTCCTTTACATATCACTCCTAAGCCACAATCAAGTGTGATAGTCCCACATTAGATTGGTGATCAGTAATGTTTCACGGTGGAGAAGTAATTGATTAACAATCCCACATTTTATTGCATTGTATTTACACTGGTTTGAAGCTAGGGCATCAGTTTATTACTTGTTTACTCACTTCTTGGGGCCCATGAGTTTTGATATGGGCATACATGATGTAAATTTGGTCACTATTTTGTTTAGATATATATATTATAAACAATTATAGCAATAATGAGATTTGAATCCTTTGCATATCACTCCTAAGCCACAATTACAACACACAGGTCTTTTCCTTTAAACCTTTATCTTAAATGCATTTAAAATAAACATCTAATTATGTAGACTTCTAGCACGAAGGAAGATTTGACCTAGCAGTCTATAGAATTAGACAAAGCTACATATAGAGGTCTAATTTTGTAGACTGCTAAGTCAAATCTTCTTTCGTGCTAGCAATCTACAGAATTAGACCTTTATTTTAAATACATTTAACACAATTTTTTTTTACAAAATTGAACCAATGGCATGTTTACAACAAAGAAATAGAATGATAATAATATGCTAAAAATTATATTCTATTTAATACATTCCAAAGGACTAGTCCCAACAATTCTTAAACATATTTTATCTTATATGATGAATTCTTAAACAATTACAGTTGGAGTAGACATAGTTATCACACAATTTTTTGTGTGGTACAAGGAAGATTTGGCTGATTAAGAGTGAGGGCTTCTTTAGAATCTCATGAGTTTTGTACTACACATGCAATGTATTGTGATTTTGCAGAGAGTTTGTGCCATGTGTCATAGAACCTACTTTATCTAATATGGTGCAAGAAAAAGTCAAGTGCCCTCCTAGGGTACTAACTGATCAAAACTCCATTAAATTCTCTTTATCTTGGAAATGAGGCACTCTTATAACTTAATGTTAGAATAATTGAGAGGGGGGTGAATCAGTTATCCATAGTCCCAATCACAAAATGTATATCCAAAAACAATTTACTAAAACTTCTGCAGCTCGGTAAACTAAAATAGTATTCTATCTATGCTTTTACTGATTACCAGTTAATAACATATAATGATTACCAATCAAATATAGTATGCAACATGTAAATTATGATAACACACAATAATCACAATCAACACATAACATAAGAGATCTAACGTGGAAACCCTATGAAGGGAAAAACCAATTGGGACCGGCAACCTAAAAATTGTTCACTCTTCTGAGGTGAGGTTGGTGAAGACCCAACCCTATTAAAGGTTACAAACACACTGTGAGGTGTGACCTTGTTAGATGATTTTAGACCAACTGTTATCATCCAACTAGCAATCACTATGGGGTTGACAGGATAACAAATGTACACTCTATGAATGACATTACAAGACTTTCTAGTCCACTCTGTTAAGAGATTTCTTTATTTACAATGGTTAAAATGTAATAGTAGTTGATCTGATTACAACACAACTTCAATTGCAGATTATCATATCTATGTTAAGCTCATTCAAATCCTCTACTCAATATATCAATTATATTTCAATCAATATTCAGTAACTTACTGTTGCTCGGTAATAGCTTTCTAACGCTCGGTAATCTCTGTGGTTCGGTTCTCCTTAACCAACCTGATTAGGCATGCATGAAGCTTGTTCACACGATATCTCTGTAGTCTCCTTCTTCTGGCATGATTTCATCATGAAATTCCAGTCTCTTAAATAGACGAGTAAACTGTTTATTTCCATCCATCAGATTTTTCCACTTAATCTCCTTTGTTGATTTTTTCGCTTAAACCTTCCTCGGTTGATGTGTCAGTAACACATTTTGTTTCAATTCATTATATCTTCTTTGAATTATGTTAGCCATTGATCTTCGTAACAAACATTATCTTCATCTCTGATTTCAAGGTACTTTATAGCTCATCAACTTCCATCAGCTAAACTAGTCATTTAGTTCTTTTCTTCTTTTTGGTTAACAAAGAAATGTGTCAATGAACACAAGCTCAGTTTGTACTATGATCAGTATACACTACACTGTGTCGGTGTATACTAAAATGGTTCATTAACTAACAACACTTCCTTATGCATTATTCTCTATCCTTCATCATAGATGAATGCAACATAATCAAGTCAATAACATAAGGTCATAGACTCATCCATAAGTTACCCAATGTATTCCTTATCCTTATCTGTCATATCCATCTTCCTCATGTAGATATATTTGTTCTTCATTTCTTTTTTTCTTCTTCTACAGATGTTTGGGTATAGTAACTTACAAGATAAGTACTGTCAAAACCAGGGATAACTTTAAGGAACCCCCCCTTGCTGAAAAGTATAAAATTGTGGCGAATCACATGTGTTTTGGGGGCGAAATTTTTAATAGTGATGATGAATTATCTATCAAAATGTGGATATTTGGTAGTGAATTTTTTAATAGCGTACACAATTTTTATAAAAAAATGGTGACTATAAATTTTTTTTAATACAATTATTAATATTGATGGTGAATTATGTGTCAAAATATGGATATTGGTTGGCAAATATTTAAATAATGGATACCATTTTTATAAAAATATGGCGAAACTATTTTCCAAATATTTGAATTAATATATTTGTCATGGCGAATGGTTTTCAAATATTTATAGTTGGTATGGTGATTGAATAATTCCGGAGAGATTTTTCACTAAAGGAGTTAACGCACCCAATTCCCTCTAAAAAAAACCTTCCACCATTCATCTCTCTTAATCTAATGGTTGTGATTTGATGTTGAAGTTGCATCGGGTTCCACTCCCATCACTATGACACATGACACACGTCTGTTGGATTTACAACATATCAACGGCCAAAGGTGAATTTCAGGCCTATTGTTGGTCTTCATAATATTTACAAAAAAATCTCAGCGGAATCATGACATGTGGTATGAAACATTTCATACCACGTGTCATGATTCCATCGATATTTTTTTGTAAATATTATGAAGACCAACAATCGGCCTGAAATTCACCTTACATGTCATACCACATGTCATGATTAATTAATGGCGATGAGTAAATGAGTCATGACATCAGTTAAAGTAATGTGAATTAATGGTTTCTTTGATGGCACCTTTCAATTTTCACTGACATATATGTGTGACATCATATAAATAATAACTATTTAGTACCTCGATTGATTAATGCCTTAAAGTTAATGCTTGAATGAAAATATCATATCATATAAGGACATTATTTTCTAACCGTTCGATGATCTTAAATCAATGGTAAAGTTTCATTTCTTGCCGCCATTTCCTAGGTAACATACTTTGCTTCTTGTTTCTCTCGAGTGGGTACAGGTTTTATGGTTCTTTTATAATAAATAAATGCTATGTCCACCTGCATGGCGTGAACCTTTTGGCTTTCATTATTCCCAAGATAGAAAATGTCTTATCATAAGTGTTGTTTCAGATTTCACCTAGTGTTACATTAAATATGAAAGATTTGGAGATTTTTGGACAGTTAGCAATTATCTTGCAATTTAATTAGATCTTTAGGGGAATGATTTAAAATTAGGAGTTATAAATAGATTGATCTATGCTTGTTAATTTATGATTGTGAAAGCATATTTGTGAGAATAGTCTACGAGTGCTAGGTTCTCTGTGAAAGCATATTTGTGAGAATAGTCTGTGAATGGACACTGCAATTCGTTTGAGATGCACTGCCTTGGAGGACCAGAAGGCCTTTTTGGGCCTAGTTATAGACCCAATCCTAGCATCTATTACTACAGAGTTCAAAGCCTTCACCAAGGAGGCAATAAGAATGGTGCTTGGATGTGAATTTCTAGAGAGCGGGAATAGGTATAGAGTCACCACTGACATTTTGTCTTAGTTCTTGGCTTCTCTGTTGGACCTAGGGGGGGGAAAGGTGGATCTGATTATGCTTCTAAGGAAAGTTTTCAAAGAAGAGTACCTCAGTGACGATGTGCATGTTGTCATATTTTCTAAAATTGGGGTTGGAATTCCTTGGGCAAATGATTTGTCTAAGATTCTAGAACCAGGAGTTGTTCCTAGGCAACCATTCCTACTGAACCTTGATGCTGAGTAGCTCAACCATCATCAGAAGTGGGAAAAGATTGGGAGGGATTTCCTCTGAAAGTGGTACCTTCTAGACGAACCCGGGGACTATCAGTGGCTAGATGAATTCTTTGAGATTCTCCTCTCTTCAGAATTATACACAAAAGGAAGGGAGCCTTAGCCGGATAGTCACTAAGTCTATGACTCTCTAGTCCCTCTACTCTCTACTCTCTACTCTCTACTCTCTACTAGTCCCTTGGCCTCTACTGTGTCTCCCTCTGGTGGTAGTAGCTTACCAGAGTTTTTGAAATGATATAAATTGTAAATTGTTGAAAAATATAATATGAAAATCTTTTAAGAAATTTGAAGTGCTACTGCTTTTCTTTTTTGTTTTGATTATAAGAATCGTTAATAGATATGGTCTTATATAATATAAAAAATTTGCGCTGCGCTTTTGTTTCATGTAATATTTTAATGTTTCCAAACTTTATCATTTAATAGCGACTGGTTCAATTTTCATGGATAAGCTATTCTAAGTGAATATAGTTAATGATTAATATTCATTACTGTGTATTAAATTATTAATATTTAAAATCATGACAATCATTAGATTCTGAGAGATGAATGGTTGGAGTTGTATTTTGGAAGTACTATTGGTTTCAAAAAGCTTTTCTGAAAACTCACTTCGGAAACGTGACACATTGACATGTAATTCGATGAAAAGATTACATGGTATGTTTTACAAATATTACGTTACATGTTGTATGTTTTAGAAAGTTTACATTACCATTATAGTAATAAGGATAATTATATACCATTACAATTTACATTTAACGAAAGCTTTTTAACATTACTCTTAGTAGCAGAGCTAAAAAGAACTGTTGAATTATCGCAGAAGATTTCAAGATTGTAATTTGTGAGAGCCTTAGAGTTAGCCATTGTAACTTCTATCTATCTAGATTTCAAAGTTTAATTTCAGGTAAGATATCTATCCTGATGCATCCCGATTTTGTAACATCAAAAATTTAGTTTAACTTGATTTTGAAATTACAATTTACAATTGGGGTTTTCTTAAATTGGGGTTTTATGTGATTTTGTTAGTAAATATCTGTGTTGTTTCATTCTTTAGAAGAACAATGGGGAAAGTGAAAACTCAAGGCCAAGGGCAAGCAGATGGGAAAACTTTAATAGACTGCAGAAAACTAGTAGAAATCCCTGGTTTCACTGATGAGTATCATGATGTTTATGATCCTGTTATCGATGGTGAAAGGAGACTTATAGAAATTAAATATGCATTGTGCAATAAGGCAACTGGGCCAAAGAGACCTGATTTTATAAAATTTAACCCAGTGGTAGGTGGAAAAACCAATAAAGTTGCTTCGTGGGATGTTGGTCTGTGTTACATGCTGTTACCCAAAGTTTTCCCTTGCCCAAAAATTGTCTTGATTTGTGCAAAAAATTATGATGAAGAAATAAAAGAAATTGTGAATAAAAATAATCAGTAAGAAATTTTATCAATAACCGAGAAAGAATTTCTCAGTTTGCTAGACCTAGGATTTGACTGACAAAACTGTAATGTCCATATTGACTTGGGATTGCTGGAAGAGCAATATGAGGTAGTCTCACCACACACAAAAGATTCATTTATAAAGGGTCTAATTATTGCAGACAAAAAGGGTTCATTGGGTGAGAACCACAAGCCTCCTTATGATTTTAACATTTTTGTGCCATGGGTTCAGGATACTATATCCTCGCTAGCATTTTGCTTGGGACTGGAAAACAATAGGGAAGTGGGTGCCAGCATGATTCAATTCATTTGGGATATCCATTGTGTCAATGAACCAATAAGATATAATTTTTTTGGACACGTGGTTCAATCGATGCAAGAACAATTAGCATTGATTAAAAGGGGCAATTCTAAGACATTTAGGTTCACAACCTACTTGTGCTATCTTCTACTAGCCAAGCATGCTACAATATTAATGAGCAATGACAACAAGCTTGAAATTCAGAGGGGGACACTGATAGGTACTCCAAGTCCAATATATAACTAGACACCTCAGATAAGAATGTATGATAATAGAAGTAATTATAGTAATTTTGTAGACTTCTTTTTGGCACCATTGTACAAACAAATAACAAGCACTCCAATGCCCATATTGTTTTCTTCATGTAGGGATTGCATCCAACTTGGAAGCACAATTCAATTGGCTGACTGGTACTTAATGGAAGAATACACTGTAATAAGGTTTTATGGGTCATAACTACAACCCCAAAAACTTCCAATGCATGTGACAGACAAGGTGTTTGCAGTAGAATATGTAGTACAACTAGAGAGCACAGATAGACTCTTCGCTAGCCAATCGAAGAAGAGCATATTCCCTTCCTTACCTTTCTTAATTGGAGGGTTAACATTTGAGAAAAAGGCATTCAAAGTGGAAAATTTTATTTTAGATATTTTTCAATTTGATTTAGAGTGGTACTAGAAGTATGATCCACTCAACATCATTCAAACAATGCTTGTTGCTAATAAGAACTCTACAAACTTATTTCAACATGAAAGTAAACCATTGCTAGAGAAGTTGAAAAACAAGGATACCTACGATGACGTTAGAAAAGAGTTTGAGAAATTTTCCGGTGAGGAAAAAATTTTAGTTGAACAGTTGTTATCACAAATTATGACAACAATAAACGAGGGCATTGTACAGCCTAGGATGTCCTACAATTTCTACGAAAAATTTTCTCAACCATCAAATGAAAAAATACCAAAGAGCTTAGTAGAAGCTTGTAAGGATAGAAAATGGACTAGAACAAAAATGGATGATTTTTGGAGTATGAGAAAGGATCTTGGTGAACCAAAGATGAGTGAAGATCTAGATGAAATAGATGAGGATATAGAGTCTAGCAAATTGTGGAATTTGGACCATCCTAACATGGCATACGACACTAAGGATGAATATCCAGACATTGAGGATGATAATCCACCAATTGCATTTACTCCAAGGACTGGTAGTCAAATTGGAACTAGCAAGGAACAACATAAAGCATATAGAAAAAGGGAAATCATTGTGGAAAAAATGGGTTATAAAGGTCGTGGTTTGGGTCCCCACATGAGAAGGCATCTGAAATACAATTGAGACAGAAAAAAGTTCTTATGATCATGGTGCAGGCCTTGGGTCTGCTAGTGTCACTGGTGTCAGTGGGACTGGCCAACTTATACAACAAGTTCCCTCTCTAAAGAGGGAACTTTCTAGTACACAGAATCCCATAGAAGAAGATAGTGTCAAGAAACAAAAGCTTTCTAGTTCCAGAACACTGACAACATTGACATTCGATCCTAAATAACTGTTTGCAGTTTCAGGTTCAGCAAAACCCTCTAGAAGTTTAAATCCTCAAAGAGCATTAGTTAGATCAATAGGCATTGCAAGCTCTGCCTCTGGATCACCTTTCAAACATTCAAATCCTTTTGCAACACCAGATTTTCATTTCAAATATTTCTATAATAAATTTGTAGAAACAATAACCAAGAATAAGGAAATAAAGAACACATTGCAGACTCACGTCCTTAATGCAGCTGTACAGGAACAACTTGCATCCACTAGGGTTATACCAACATATGACCCAAAAAGAGACATGATGGAGTTCATGGTTGTTATTCCACCACAAAAAGATGGAAACCCACCAGAGAGTCAGATAGATCAATCTGAATTTCAAGTTAGCACTCTCAAAATGGATTTTTCCAAAGTTAAAAATGTGGACAAAATCAATGTGTCAAAGTCCACAAACCAAGTGGGCTACAGTGCACTACTAAAGGTGGAAAGAGAGAAAACCAAGCTCGAGAAAAATATAGAAAAGTTACAGGTAGACATTGGCAATGAAAAAGCAAAGAGGAAAGTTTCAGAGAACAGTTTGAAAGAATTACAGAAAAAGATTAAAAAATTGACCTCTACATCAACAGATATAGAGCAGGAATAGGAGTAGGTAGAGGCAGAGCTGAAGGCACTAAGGGGAAAATTGGCAGAAATTAGTAAAAAACTAGAGGAAGAAAGAGTTAGTTCAGAAAAGTTAGTTAAAACCATGGAGAGTAATGCTTCCTCCAACCGAGAATTACAAAATAAATTGGAGTCTTAGGTGGATAAAGAAAATCATTGGGAACACAAAGCAATGGAAGAGAGGGAGAATTTTGAAACAATGGTAGAAGAACTAAAGAAAGCCAATAATACAATTCAAACTTTAACAAATACTAGTAATAATTTAGTGAAGATTGCAAAAGAACACATTTGGAGCCAAATATTGGTCATGTCTAATAGTTTGTATGAGTGGTTTGAAATGCTTCAAAGTATAAGAGTATGTTATTTGAAGCTCCATAAGAACATTGAACAGAACATGGATGTTGTCAAGAAAGAAAAGGAAGCAAAATATATTATGCAACAACTCTACAGTAAGAGTGATAGTTATCTATCAAACAAAGGAATTAGCAACTACCTTGATGTCTCAGTAAAGGTATCAAGTATCATTCAAAAATGTGAAAAGCTAAGGGAAGCACATGAATTGGATGACAAAGCTAAGTAGAAGATCACAAAGATGGAACAAAGGAAAGAGAATATGGAAAGTCTTGGTTTGCCTAAGGGATTTGACGCAAATAACTTCATTGGAAGAGAAAATTAAAAAATAAGGTTGCAAGACAAAATAAATACTGATTTATGCTTTCTTCCTACAGACATATCTCCTGATACATTCATGGATTTCATCAAACCAATGAGAACTTTGAATGGAGTTTTAGAAGCAACGGTGATGTCAAGTCACACTTCCAAATATGAATTGCTAATGAAGTTGCAGGAGTGTGACTATACTATGAACCAAATTGTTCTACCATCAGAGGATGATTGGACTGGCCTACAATGATTGCTCTAAATTTTGAACTACTGTAAATTGTAATATATGGCAAAGGAATACAAAACAAATTGTGCTCTATCTAATTTTCATGTTTTCCAATTCAATGTATGTTGAATTACTCTATTTTATTCAGTTATTCTTACTTGATTTACTCTGTTATATGCTATTGGAATACACAATTTCATTCAGGAATTTCAAATTCAAATATGAATGATCATTGATGATACGATACAAAGTTACAAACTACACTCTATAGTAATAATATTCTTTGTTCTCAAATTTTAATGATGAAACATAATGCATTCTTTCTTTTCTAAAATGAACATTGAATGATAAGATATAGTAGTTAATAAGTTCAAAAAATACCTATTGATTGCTACTGCTAATTTAGCAGAAATTTCCTAAATTTTCCAATTCATCTCTGCATCATCATCATCATCCAATTCTGGTATTCTAGTTTCTTCATTGTTCTCTTCATTTTCATTTGTGCCTTCTTCACTCTAACCTCCACTTCTCTGATTCCTATCACCACCTGTACGTGTCCCACTCAAAGTCATTGTTAGAGATTGGTTAATGGTGTTGCCCAACCCTCTTCTTTTGCATCTTTTCTTCCAAATTGCCATTACTTTTTGATAAGGAAAAGTATTGACATCATACCTAAATGTGTAGACCCTCAAGCATGTTTCCAAATTCTTGTCTAGTTTGTTTCTTAGCTTTGATTTTAGTTATGTCCAAAGCCTTATTGTCAAGCCCTCTTCATGTGGGTTATGCATTACTTGATATTGATGCCTCATAGTCTTTGCAAAAGTGTCTAATTGTTATCTAAGAAGACCCTCATCTAAAATTCCATTGATAGTCACTCCATTGAATTCTACAGATTTGCAAAATTCCTTTATCAAAGTCATCAACCTATTATGATAATCTTCCTTAGAGTTTAAGCACCAATATTGAGGAAACATAATTGCCATGGCCTCAAGGAGTTGTTCATATGGGAATCGAGATCTTATTTCAGAGGAAACTTTACAGACTATGTCCCTTGCATTACCTGCTATAGACTCAACGATCTTGGTAAACTCTTCCCTTGTAACTCTTGTAGCTCACTTCTTTGGGCATTGTAGTACATTGGTATCTGAAATCCCCTTACACAAACACATAAATCCCCATTTTCAATGATCTTTAAATAATTATCAGGATTGTCCAATTCTGTTAGTTTTTGCCAGTGATTAAATCTTTCATTAGATAAATTTAGCTCATTTTGATAGAGACTATCGAGGGCTTGGCATGACATTTTATGTAAGTGAGAATATTCTGCAATATACATGGCTCTTTGCTGGGATTTTTTCATAATGAACGTCATTTCTTCTAGCATGGCAAGAAGAGATGCTAAAGTCAAAAGTGTCTCTATATTGATTAACCTCCGAAGCAGGTCGCCACATCTTTGATTTTCTACATTGTCCCGATTTTCGTACATCAGTCCAATCAAAGATTGATATTCAAAAAAAACTCGATGTGCTAGTCCATACAAAGAGATCCATTTGGTATCAACATCTTTAAGAAGCTTGTTTCCATTGGTAATTCCATCAGCAAATTGCTAAAATTCCCTAAAACATTTGGGACTTCGACAAAAATATGAGTACAACTCTCTTACTAAATCTTCAACCTTGTTTACTAAAGGAAACTTCTTCACAACTCTAAAAGCAAGATTCATCTTGTGGGCCATACAGTGAATGCCAACAATGTATGGTGAACAAGAAGCCTGCATCTTTGTGCAAAGACCATTCCTTTGACCTTGCATTACTAAAGCTCCATCCGCTCCAACACAGATCAACTTCTTCGCTATTTTCAATTCATCCATACCTCCATATTCCATTAATTGGTTCTTTACTAATTGAAATAAAGTTTCTGATGTTGCATTGTCCCTTAATTTTGCAACAAATAGTAGATGTGGTTGGAAGGCATTATTCTGTAGAGTATAAACATGCATGCATACCCACGATGTATTATCTATTTCTATAACTTCATCTAAGGACAATGCAATAAAGGTTGACTCTTTTATTTT